>JADLZK010008059.1:0-481383 GCA_015847255.1 Hyparrhenia diplandra | reverse complement strand
CATTTAGAGGATGGGCATGGATTTAATTGGACAAATTTATCCATCTTCGAGCAAGGGACACAAGTTTATAATATTGGCCACCGATTATTTCACTAAATGTGTGGAAGCTATTCCATTGAAGAAAGTTACCTCCGAAAATATGATCGAATTTGTGAAGGAACACATTATTCACGATTCGGTATTCCTGGAACCATCACTACCGATCAGGGTTCAATGTTAACTTCTACGAGTGCTCGCGATTTTGCGAGAAGGCATGGGGATCAGGTTACTTAATTCTTCTCCTTATTATGCTCAAGCCAATGGTCAAGCTCGACGCGTCAAACAAGACTATGATCAAGCTTATCAAGAAGAAGATTGATGAAAAAGCCAAAAGAAGTGGCATTCTACTCTTAATGAGGCATTGTGGGCTTACGAATGGCTTGTCATGGATCGACAAGGCCACACCCTATGAGTTAGTGTATGGCCATCGAGCTATTATGCCATGGGAGTTACAATCAGTCGAGGAGAAAAAGTTGCAAAAGACTTAACGGTGATGAGTATAAGAACCTTATGATCGATGAGTTGGAAGATCTACATCAAATTCGGTCAAAAGCCTTGAAAACATCAAAAAGAATAAGGCTCAGGTTGCTAGACACTATGACAAGAAGGTCGTGGTTAAGGAATTCTCGGAAGGAGATTTGGCGTGGAAGGTGATTTTACCCGATGGAGTCAAAGATCATAAATTTGGCAAATGGTCACCTAATTTGGGAAGGTCCGTTCTACATTCAAAGATGTATACCGGCAACGCTTACATTCCGAATACTACGAAGGGGAGAATTTACAACGCCATTAACGAAAAATTTCTCAAACAATACTATCCTAGTGTCGAATTTGGAACATAGCCGATTCATTGCAATCCGCTTGAATACCCGATATTTAACATATCGTCTTTAGCACAAAAAATATTCCCAACATAGGGAAAATAGCCGATCTTGTATGTGTGTCCTTTAGAGCAAAAATGACTGAAAACATTATTATCCTTAGTTCATTATAAAGTTCGGGGTTTGTTGGCATTTCTTAGCGTCACCACTAAAGATGAATAATATCCTTAGTGACAACGCCAAGAAACACCAGTGATAGATGTATTAAATATTGCGTGAGTCAATCCATAGCGCACGGATCTATCATTGTAGCATTTCACTGGAAGTATTCAGGTATTGTTCATTTATATTTTCCCAAAGGAAGGCGGGGCTTGTGTAAAGTCTAGCATAGTGATGATGATAGCCCACAATGTATTCATGAATAACCATAAGTCTAGTACGAGGTAAGTAAATGATATTCAGGATATCGAGAACACACTTCGAGCTACTAAAATAATAAATAAGAAAAAGGATAAAGAGAAAATCTACTATGAGCAAAAGGCAATTCTAATAACGCTCATGCAATGAACTCTAGTGACATATGTGGTACACGAATAATTATCGAATTAAGTTACGATGATGAGGAGATGCCCGTAGGCGGTATGCGGCCGATAGACACTTTCATAACTCCAACTCAACACCCGAACGTGGAGGAGTACTAAGGACGACAGAAGCCGTCACCACCACCGCCGCCTACCTCACTACCGTGGGATGCCGACATTTCATGGTTACTATATACACGACACCACGCCCACGTGTATAGAAAACTACCTAAATCCCCCGGGACTCGACCCTACGGATCAACAAGCAAGGATAAAGGTAAACCCGAAGGTACACCAAACCATCACCCTCGACATAATTCTCTAACTCTCCATGAACAACATATGAATCCGTTTAATCTATAGTTAGTCATGTTAGTTATCACAATATATTAACGTATCCTAGTTCACATATTATAGATATAACATGAGGATAACTATACTTTAGTTCGTATGCATTGCGATATAAATAAAAGGGGCTTGAATAAAGAAAGAAACTTCATAGTAAATTACCAAAAGATCCTTCCAAGGAGACAAGCCCTCCTTTGAAGCTCAACCTTGCTCAAATACTAACACTAAACTAAGAAATAGAAGTGGAGAGGTAGAAGCTCTAGGTGTTGTGTTCTATTTGGAGAGGGGCTTGTTGGCGTTTCTTAATGCAAAAAGAGAAAGAGTTCCGCAATTGCACGGAAATGCCGTCCCTAGCTTTCACCCTAAGTATTCGGGGTATCGTATTTCTGAGGAAGGCATGGTGTAAAAGTCTCTAATATGAACATAGACAAGATAACATGATCGTATGATAGACCAAAGTTCATAACAAGGATACCCGAATAGTAAAGATAACTTGACACACACACTTGAACCAATCTCGAGGATAAAGATAAAAGAAAGAATAAAAGAATAAATCTAACATGGAGCAGCATATCCTAAATAGCTATGTTAAGAGAGTCGGGTATACATACATGCTTTGTACTGTTAGAGATTCCAAGTTAAGATAGCCATGGTCGCTATTGACTTACTTGCACCGGAAAGCACTGTCTACCGGGCGATCTCGACATAAAACCCTTACTCCATACGAGACGTGGGGCATTACAAAGACGTACGGGGCTGTCACCTGCTGCCTACCACCTCGTCCGTCCGTGTATGGGGCAAACGAAAGGTAACCTCTAGCATAGACACCATGTCTAAGCTATGACTACTACTCTAGCGTGTCGACAAGGCTTACCCGTCCCCGGGGTCCTTCTACTAGAGCAACCGCCTCGGGGGCGGACGACGAACCCGCAAACCCACAACAACTAAGACTAGCTCAAGGTAGGACTCAACATCTCAACTTAGCTCTTGGTCTAAACATGTATGTATGATAGATTAAGCATAAAGTTCTATATGACAAGATCGTAACATAAAAAACTATATACTAGTTCATATGCTAAGATCAAATCATAAGGACTATACTCTAGTTCGTAAGCATAACTATATTGATAAGTAAAGAACAAGAACAAGAAGAAGAACATGACATGAATCGACATAAAGAACATTATATTGATCATACCAAATATCTTCAAAATGATCTTGATCTCTGATTACAAGCCCTTGCCAAGCTCCAACTACTAACTAAAAGGTAAAATGATAAAAGAGTAGGGGAGAATGCTCTTGTGTGGTGTGAGTTCTAAAGAGGAGCTCTACCCATCTATTAATACAAGGGGGAAGGACGGTTCTGGCGTGGTTTTGGTGCGAAAATGGAACATTCACCGCATGCAACCGCCGCTACTTGTCAGGAGGGAACCGCCCAGACAAAATTGGGCGGGAACGGGGGCCAGCGGGCGTGGGCGCGCCACGCTGGCGTCTTTCGCCGAAATTTGGTCGGGCGGGCTCCGGGCCTCTATGGATTGCTTCCCCGATGGTGCTTTGGTCCTGTTCAAGTTGGATTCGGCCCGCTTGTCTTCCCCCTTAGCCAAAACGCAGTCTCGCAGTCGCTTTCTATCTTTATTTGGTGTAATTTTTCCCCCGTTTCCACTTTTAAACCTCGCAAAATATATTTTCTTCAATACAAGTGGAACTAGGTTAATAGCAAAGGTTTATGTGATATAACAATGGTAGTTCTCCCGTTTTAGAGCTAAGTTGGCAGTATAAAGTGATTGATTTTGACCGCCAACAACTCCCCAAGCTTAACTTTTGCTCGTCTCGAGCAAATAGCTAAGTGTTTTGGTTGTTGATCAGGAGTTGCTTCTATGCCGATATAATTCAAGATGTACCTTGTTTATAACAAAGTATTCATTCATTGTTTAAATAAGTTGGCATTTTCATCCATCCCTATTACCAGAATCATATGGGGCTTATAACATTATCCAAATTCTTGGGAAGTTGCAAGATAGAACGGTTTTAACAGATTCACCAATCTTTTATTCTTTGATTAACCATTCATCCGGAGATTTTGTAAAGTTTTGCAAATAAAACAAGTTCCTCGAATGATTCCACTCGATCACTCGATTTGTATTTGGATTTATCGAGCATATGTATCCTCACTTTTTGGTGGCCTACCACTACAAGGCTATATGAGTGGAGCTTTGGGTAGGTAAAAGCATGGCATACTTGTATCGCTTTATGTTGCGTGTCAAAACCGGACCACATGGAGATCGAGGCATAAACTATGATCAAGATGTGCAAGTGTGTGGAGTATGAAGTGTAAGTGTATATTTTGGTATTCTATTGCATCATGTTTCTCCTTTAAATGGTAATGCTTTGGAAAAGAATATGGGCTATATTCATTTTTTTTGGCCGGGCTTCTTTGGCACGTCATCTTTTATTTTGGTCGGACACGTGTCCATTTTTTTTTCTCTCATGCTCCTTAGCATGGAATTTTCTCATTTTTTTTAGCATAGCCCATATCTTATTCTTCTAGCATATGGAATATGTTTGGAGAATAGAAATATCATGATGGTGATGCAAAGAGTAATTTTCTAGTGGATGGAAAGAGTGCATGTTGTGCGCAGCTCTTAGTGTAAGAGTTGGCTTTATTTGGTGGGGGTACGTGTATCTTGATCATGCGAGTATGACAGGTGTGTCTCAACATAGGTCACAACAATTTGACATAGCTCAAAGTTCAATCAAGTAGCATATGACTAAGGTTTTCAGATATAAAGTATGTCATATGGCTCGTAGGTATTGAATGATCATTGAGGAACTTTGAATTTTCAGATTTTTGAAATAGAATTCTCCGGATGCCAAGTTGCTCTTAGAATAAAATTCATAGTGAAATCCATTTACACCATATCATGTCGGGGCAACAACTTAGAAAAGGATTATGTATTTGCGACCCACAATTCATCAAGTTTTTAGGATGAGACAATATTAGCCAACAAACTTAAACATTGAGGAATTCAAAGTCATAAACTAGGTGCAAATTGATTTATAGACAGAGCAACTATTCATCATTTTTAACTTTTAGAGAAACTTACATTTCTAATTCACATAAAGTAGTGGAATAAATATTTTTGTTGCTTTTGTCATATTTTTTTGAATAAAGAAAGGAAATAAACCGGGAAAATGAGTACTTACCTTTGCGGGGTCCTCCCCAAGCTAGCTTGAAGCCTATGCGTCGGGGTTGTACCCCCATGTAGAGCCGAATGCTCTCTCTCTTTTCACGATCCCGACGTCTTTGCTCATTGATGTCCACGATCTCCCTGCTAGGCACGTCGCTGATCTCAAAACCCGCATTATTATGTATTAAGTGTATCTCGAATCTCACCCGCGTGCATACCTCTATGCCTGCGACGCGTGTGTTGAGGTCCCGGATCGTCCGAGGGTCCACTGTGGGTGACGTGGTGGAATGGGGGTGGCATTCCCTCGGAATCGGATGATATCTCATATGTGCCTCGCCACCAACCGCCACCGTTCCCGATGCGGGGGTGGTTCCCCAACCGGCCGGAAAATCGCACGTTACCGTGGATTCAAAGATAGCCGGAAGAACCCCGGTGTATCGCCGGTGCAGTGTAGGTGATGGCATCCGTGAACTTCCTGCCCCATCTCCCGCTAATCTCCTGGATGACCTGCGAGAAACAGGCTCCTGCGTGCTTCGGGCTCGATGGAACGAACGAAGGTAAGTGATTGGGACTTATACAAAGAGAATTCCGGGTTAGGAAGCGGAATCTCAATTGTATAGCACGGGAAATAATAAATGAGCTTCTCATGGTCATTTTTCATCAAGCTTTAGGTGATGCCCTTGTATCAAGGATTGCACCGTGATTTCCATGCGTGGGGTAGTGAGGTAAAGAACCTCTTGTCCCTCCCGGCCCAATGAGACCACGGGCAATTCGAGTCACAAGGGAGGTGCGAGAGACAAGAAGGGTTTGTTTAAAATTGTCCAAACATGCATTTTATGATTTCTTTTCACGGGGGCAATTTTAATCTTATGTACCATGGCATAAAGGCATCGCATTTCAACATCATGAATGCGACAAAAATCTTGTCTAGGGAACAAAGTCATGGCCATCCATTTGTGCATAAATTTCAAAGATGGATGATGGATGTTTGCATTAACAGGAGCAAATTTAGTGTCGTATGTTCCATTCCAGAAATTGCGTGAAGAAAGAAAAGTGATTGTACCCACTTAGAGATGCATCTAGATTTTTCGAACACTTCTTTGCATTAAAGCCCTATGTATCTAGCAATATCTCCCCAAGTGCAGTAATGATATGCATTGAAAAGTCGAAAAGAAATTCCTTCATCATGAACTTGCGGGGGTGCATAAAAACCGAATGGTAAGAAGCCTAGAACTTGGTTCATCTAGAGGATCGATTCGTGACCAACCAACGGCCTTCCACATGAGAGCAAATTCGGAATCCATACCTAGCTTTTGGAGAGCCTCTTGAGAGAAGCATGGTGTGTGGGTGAAGTGCCGATCTTTGAGGAGGTAGTACGCTTGCATCTCTCGGCCGCTTCCAAGTCAAGTGCAGGCGTCGGCGTCGGTGATCGTCATCTCCGCTTGTCCTTGTGGAGGGTGTTATCTTCATGCATTGGGCTCTCGTTGGCCTCGGTGAAGTGCGAGCTTGAGCCGTGAGTGCCGGGAGCTTCTTCTTGTGGCCTTCTTGAATGCTCCGGAAATCTTCTTCCCTAGGTTCATGTTGACAAACAAAGAAAGAGCAAGAAAAACTCAAACAGGGGATTATGTTAGCTAGAAAATGCTTACGAGCTCTTGATCTTGGATGAGTTGTGACTGAAATTTGGCAGAGGTTTCTTGCACTAGGGCTTTGGAGAAGCTTAGAGAGTAAGAATGAATTGAGAGGTGAAGTGGGAGAGTGAAAATGTGAGAATGAGAGGTGGAGAGCTCTTCGGCCACCTCGCGTATTTATAGCGCGATGCCCCCCGCGACACTCGGGCATGGACAACGGCCCCGAAGTAGGCGGGGCGGCGGCAGACAAATGGGGCCATCTCTGGGGGCGCAGGCGTGCTAGTAGCACTGTGGGACCCACGCCGGGCCCGCTTGCCCGGCTTTGGCGGGCGTGCTGGCAACGGTCGAGTTTGAATCGAGATCGTTGGGCAAATCTGGCCGGATTCGACCGCTTGCTCTGATTTTTGATTTTTCCAATTTTATTTTAATATGTAAAAATATTTTTTGTATATGTTTTTGTTCATCAAAAAATTCAGGTAATTAGAAACATGAATTTATTTTATTAGTTGGGATATTATTATAATTTTATTATTTATTATTATTATATAAATATATTTATATAGGTGGTAAATATATATCCGAAGTTATAAAATTATAAGTTATATTTATATATATGATTTTAAATTTTTTAATAGATTAAAATTAAAGGAATGAAATAAAGTTTAATAGGAATAAGAATAACTAAATATAAAGAAAGATAATCAAAATTATTACCAACTTACCTTGGCAAGGATTTACCCGAGGAATTTTTATGTGGAAGTTGGGGTAGACTCTGTTTTGCTTGCCATATCTTCTTGGTGGTCTTTGACGGCGAGGTAAAGCGGGTGTTGAAGGTTCCTTCTTTTTCCGCACCTTTTTGGGAGATGGGGAGAAATTTCTGGTTTCTCTTTGTGCTCTTGTTGGAGGGAGCGGGAGCAACTTTTTCTTTTGTGTTGCCATTTTTCTTTGGCTCCGGCTTTTGTTTCTTTTGTTTTATGGTTCTTGCTATTTGAGGGAGATTTTTGAGTTTCTCGGGGGTTAATTACTACTTCCCTCGGTCCTTGGGTGTTAGGTCCATACTTAATGCGGATCATGGAACATTGCTCCCCGGATCGACGAGTCTTACTCCTCTTGAGCTGTACCTTGGGTTTCCTTTCCTTGACCGGGTTGATCGTGACGTGCATCCATTGAAATGGCACCGCACTATTTGATCGTGGAGAGCCGAAGTTGATTCTACCTGTCCCCAACAAATATGGTGGCATTTGTTGTGTTGAGGAATGGTCTTCCCAAGAGTAGGGGCACGTCATCACTCTCCCCATGTCTATTATGACAAAGTCTGGGGATGTAACTGTCCCCGCACCCGTACTAGGATGTCTTCAGCTATTCCTTCTACTATTTTGATGGATTGGTCCGCCATTTGGAGTTGCATCTTGGTGGGGGTGAGTGGTGAACACAAAGCAATGCTTCACTTGTTCTCTTGGACATGATGTTGACACTTGCCCCCGTGATCACGGTAGGCCTTCTCAAATGTGTGCGGCCAATTGAGCAGTGATTGTTGGACATCCGGTGCGCCTTCTTTGTGACGAATGGTGAATCAAAAAACATCCGGTAGGCTCGACCCGAGGGTTACCAAACCTCATTGTCACCAGGTTTTGTCACCGTGTTAACCGATTCGAGAAGTTTCAATTTTCGATAGTTCCTTTTTCGAATTGGGTGAGATGACAGAGGACATTTGTGAAATTTGAGTTTCAACCATTTTATTAAAGCTCAATTGATTCTGTCTGTAGTAGATAAACCTTCAAGTTTTGTGTTAATGTTTTCTAACATTTTATAATTGTAGGACAACTTTTTATTTAGATTTTCATTAATTTTAGCTTGACCAAGAACTAAATCTTTCAAGGAGGGTTGGTTCGAATTATAATTGGAATTACAATTGTAATTAAAACTGTTACCTCCTTGTGGGCGTTTCGATTGTTCCACCCATTGTTATTACCGGATGGTACCCATTGTTGATGAAGGCTGCTTCTTCGTGGGTTTCGGGGGCTTGTTGCCCGAATGTCCGACCTCTCCACGTACTTCACACGTCATGTGTGCGTCTAGGGGTGGTACGGGGTTTCATTGCTTCCTTCTCGCCAGCTCTTTCTCCTAATCTTTTCAGCAACAGTCCATCTTGGCGACAAGCATATCTCTGCTTTCCTTAATGGGATGCATGCCTCTTTTTGTTGGGGCTCTCTCTTCTCCCATCCTTGATTCTCAATCATCTTTTCAATGAGTGCATCGGCTTTTTTGACTGGTGAGGGATAAGAATGCCCCTCTAGCAGCAGCGTCAATGTGCCCCTTACACATGGGTGTAAGACCATTGTAGAAGTTTTGGAGCACAAGCCATTGCTCCATACCGTGGTGTGGGCAGGCAAGGATGTATTCTTGCAGCCTCTCCCACGCTTCGGGAATAGGTTCATTGGAATTCTCTTTGAAGTTGGAGATTCTTGCCCTTGGGGGCATTGGTTTTGCCCATTGGGAAGAAGCGTGCGAGGAATGCCGTGGAGCATTTGCTCCATGTACTAACTTGTTTCTTGTCCTTATAGAACCATCGTTTTCGCTTTCCCCACAAGGGAGAAAGGAAAACAAAGCGTAGCTTGATCGCTGTCTCCCGCGACGTCCTTGATAACGATGGTGTCACACGGCTCAAGAAGTTTTGAAGATGCGCATTGGCATCCTCGCTTGCAATCCACGTAATGGATTAGCCCTGTACCATCATGATGAGGCGGTCGCGGATCTCGAAGTTCTTGTCACCCACATTGACTTCAGGGCGAGTGGGCACATTGCCCACCACGGGGACGTAGTCATAGAGTGTCTTGGCCATGAGTGTTGGTGAAGATGGTACTAGGATGACGGGTTCAACCACTGTGGAGTAGCGGCGAATGAGTGGTACGGGACCAGTTCATTCGATCGGTGCCTCCATTGTCGATGAAATTGTTCAAGAGGTTGCAACCAGTCATACACTATCCCCTGTTTTCATCCATAACAGGAAGAAAACAAAAGAGTTAGCCCGCAAAGACTACGGCTATCATTCATACATGTGGTTATAATCATCTTATGCTAGCTTTGTTTTCCTTTTCACAAACCATGCCTTCCCAAGAACGGCGCCGAAATGCTTGTTGGCATTTCTTAGCATCACCACTAAAGATGAATAATATCCTTAGTGACAACATCAAGAAACGCCAGTGATAGATGGATTAAATATTGCGTGAGTCAATCTGCAAGCGCACGGATCTATCATTGTAGCATTTCACCTGGAAGTATCCGGGTATCGTTCATTTACATTTTCCCAAAGGAAGGCGGACTTGTGTAAAGTCTAGCATAGTGATGATGATAGCCCACAATGTATTCATGAATAACCATAAGTCTAGTACGAGGGGGTAAGTAAATGATATTCGGATAGTGAGAACACACTTCGAGCTACTACAAATAATAAATAAGAAAAAGGATAAAGATAAAATCTACTATGAGCGTGGCAATTCTAATAATGCCCATGCAAAGAACTCTACTTATACATATGTGGTACCACGAATAATTATCGAATTAAGTTACGATGATGAGGAGATGCCCTTGCACTAGTCTCGCCAGCCAGATAGACACTTTCGAACTTTAACTCAACACCCGAACATGGAGGAGTACTAAGGAAGGACAGAAATCGTCACCACCGCCGCCTACCTCACTACCGTGGGATGCCGACATTTCGATGGTTACTATATACCTGGTGTTGCATTTCTTAAGCGCAATCACTAGAAACAGGGTTTAGAACCCATCTCTAATAACGGGCGCCAAAATGCGTCGTTGACATTCCTAAGTGAAACCACCGTGTTGGTGATAACACTAGGTACATCAACGATGATAGACCTTGCCAAATAAGATATTCATCCGCTAAGCGCCTACGGATCTATCATTGTAGCATTTCACCCGAAATATTCAGGGGTATCGTTATTTATATTTTCCCAAAGAAAGGCATGGTGGAAAAGGATCTAATAGAGACATGAACAAGATAACATGACCGTGTAATGGACCAATGCTCATAACAGGGATATAAGGGAACGGTAAGGGATAACTTGACACACTCACTCAAGCCAAACTCAAGGATAAAGATAAATAAGGAATAAAGAAATTCCTAAGTGGAGCATACTGATTCTAGTCATGGTCGTGCATAGAACCGCTTGATAGTCGCAACACGCATGAGCAGGAGGTCGGAGCTGAGAATGAAATCGACAGGGAGACCTCCCGGTGCATCCGCCCAATGGAAGGCATTTACGAAACTCGTACACAACATACGAACGTGGGGGATTTCAAGGGACGGTCAAGGCTTGTCCGCGACCCGCCGCCTACCCCTCAACCGTGGCATGCCGTCATATTCGAAGGATACCGGCATCCGACACCACGTCCGCATACTAGGACACTACTCATGCCCCCATGGCCCCACCCTACGGATGGACGGAATAGGACACGAGCAAGCCCCGAAGGACACAAACGAACCGCCATTTAGCACAATCCCACACTACCCAATTATATTGCATGAATGGTTTAAGCATAAAGTTCTATATGACGATATCACAACATAGAAACTATAGACTAGTTCATGTGTCATGATCATGTCAAGAACAACATGTTAGATCATAGGATAAATCACGAGGTATAGAAATAACATGAAGACTCTAATCCTAATGCACAACCAAGATAAGAATAGAGCAAGGCTTTGGAAGAATACCACGTAAAAGATTTATTCCCGGAATCCATCTTCCAAGGAGCCAAGCCCTCCTTGGTAGCTTTTGCCTAGCTCCACATCCTAAACTACTAATCCTACTAGGAGGAGGAAGAAGAAGAAGTGGAGAGGAGAGAGTAGCTTTCTTGTGAGGTGTGTGTTGAATGACGGGGAGAGGGCCTCCTTTTATAGGTAGAGGAGAGGGTGCTCATTGGAAAATGTCCCTCCCCATATGGAAGGAGCCAAAACCGTCCTTGGGCACCTTCCAAATCTGCTTGAACCGACCATCCAACGTCGGCACAAAAATGACCCGAGTTATGGAAGGTAATGTACCGCCTCGCCAAACACGGGCCTGAACCGCCTCGGGATGGGTGCGGGGCGCACCGTGGTGCGCGCGCACCGTTAATACAGGCTCGGTTCGGGCCTGCCTTGGCAGTCGCGTGTTTGGGCTTGAAAAGTTGTGTGGCGGTGTTTGCTCAGCCCGGTTCTGCGTGTTTGGTCCATTTCTCCCTTGGGCTTGATGTTCTTCGAGAATGCGCTTTTCAAGGAGGCGCCTTTTGGTACAAATTCCACTTGTTTCTTATATAAATCTGCACAATAAGAATTTGGATACTACAAGTGGAATTATGTCAATAATAAATGTATATGCGTGTAGTAAAGTATAGTTTCAACCCTTTATTGGTAGAATGTTGACGTTAAAAATGTGTCGTTAGTGACCGTCAACACTGACACCACATACGTGTATAGAAAACTACCTAAATCCCCGGGACTCCGACCCTACGGATCGACAAGCAAGGATAAAGGTAAACCCGAAGGTACACCAAACCATCACCCTCAAAGATAATTCTCTAACTCTCCATGAACAACATATGAACGGTTTTAATCTATAGTTAGTCATGTTAGTTATCACAATATATTAATCAGTATCCTAGTTCACATATTATGAATATAACATGAGGATAACTATACTCTAGTTCGTATGCATTGCGATATAAATAAAGGGGCTTGAATAAAGAAAGAAACTTCATAGTAAATTACCAAAAAGATCCTTCCAAGGAGACAAGCCCTCCTTGAAGCTCAACCTTGCTCAAATACTAACACTAAACTAAGAAATAGAAGTGGAGAGGTAGAAGCTCTAGGTGTTGTGTTCTATTTGGAGAGGGGCTCTACCCATCTATTTATACGTGGGGAAGGACGGTTCTTGGTGTAGTTTTGGCGCGAAAATGGAACTTTCACCGCATGCTACCGCCGCTACACCTCGGAGCAAACCGCCGGACAAAGCCCGGCGGGATCGGGCCACCAGGGGCGCGGGCGCGCCAAGCTCGGCGCTTTTCGCCTCCAAATTTTCCTGGTGGGCTTCTGGGCCTCTGTGGATTGCTTCCCCTGCGGTGATTTGGTCTGGTTCAAGTTGATTTCAGCCTGCCTGTCTTCCCCTTGGTCAAAGCGCAGTTTCGCAGTGCGGTTTCTATCTTTAGTGGCGTAATTCTCTTTGTTTTCACTTTTGTACCTGCAAAACATATTTTCTTCAAATACAAGTGGAACTAGGTTAATAGCAAAGGTTTATGTGATATAAGAATAGTAGTTCTCTTGTTTTAGAGCTAAGTTGGCGGTATAACGTGATTGATTTTGACCGCCAACAGGCACAATAAAGGTGCACACGAGGTGATTACAAAAGAAGAAAAATTACAAAGCGCAAAATGCTGCATTAAGGAGTGAGGAGAACTTGTTAATCTCCAAGTGGGGTCTGCTTGGTGATGCTTTCAGGTCGGTGGACTTGACAACAGCATCGGCGCGCTCGTTTAGTAACTTTTTTACATTTTCATCAAGGAGATGATCGAAAGAGAAATCTGGACGTAACATGTAGGAGTCGGGATCTCCATAGATGATTGCTGACAAGGATTGGATGGCACCATGATGAACACCATCGAGAACGGCTTCCTTGAAGCGATTATATACTCCCTGTAAACGATCCAGTGTGCCTAAGCCAGGGGCGTTCACAGCGTTAGCTAAATTGTGAGCTGCAGTTGCAAGTTTTTCGGCCTGGATATGCAACGTTGATCCAAAAGGGAAAGGTCATTGAAAGATGAGAACAAGCAAAAGATTGGGTGAATTATGTAGAGTGTTTACCATTGTTCTCTGCACGAAGGCTTTTGCATTGTTCCTCATAGAAGTTCCCCATATACTTGGAGGTGAACTTGGAATCGGAAGTTCTTTCTTCACCTTGGCTAGTTCGGCAGCATGTGGACAAGATATGGAGCAGGAATGCAGAGGGGCACCGATAGAAGAAGAATCTAAAGAGGTCGAAGATGAAATAAGGATCGGCGAATCTAAAGTGCCGAGACTCCTTGTTCGTGGCCGACGGCGCCTCCCGTGGATCGAGCTATTTTGATACGGAAAGGGGAATTGTCAGAAGGAAAAAAATAGTGCTTGACGATGCTTTAAAATGGGGAATATCACTTTTGAGTGAGAGGCAAAGTGGTGTTACCTCGAATCATGACGACAGCGCTTAGATCCTTCGGCGTTCGTCTCTGTCATCTGTGCCTTCCCGTGATCGCCGCCAGCCATGAGGAGATATTGGAAATCTGAGCAAGGAGTTGCTAGAGGAAAATTAGCAAGCGTGAAAGGGAGTGTGTGAACTGAGCCGGGTGTCCAAAGCAGTTTTATGATGATTGACTCACTGCTTCGGGAGTAAAGACGCGACGATTGGGATGAAAGTATGGCATCTTGATTGGTGCTCATAGCAGATCTAACCGTGGAAGATATCTCGGGAGTCGTAAAGGTCGTCTGCTTTAATTGGAGGAATTGACCTGATGGTTTTTCACACAAAGGGATAAATAGAAAATATAAAGCGGATGGTTTTCTCAGATACTATAAAGCGTTGACGCCGTTCGACCAGAAATAAGAAGAGGCTGACAGCAGCGGTTCATTTTTCTTCATGTCTGATAAAGACAAGGAAATGCCAAGGTCAAGGTCGTGTTGATCCCCGTTCTGGCCCCTCTTATCGCGGACCCTGTGATACCAGTTCTTCCATCCTGGAGTCGTCGTTGGCCAGGTCTTGAAAATCCCTTTGGACCATTGGTTTGGATTTATGTTGGAAATCTGAAAAGGAATCCGCTTAGATTCCTGATTGATGAATTCTACTGGGTCGGAATTCCCTGCAGGACCAAGATAATAGGCATTTGTGGTGGTGGAAGAAGGAATCAAAAGTTCGTTCTCTGACCCTTGAAAATCCCAAAAAGGCGGAAAAGGAAATTCAGAATTCGGAAGATTTGATCGAAGAAACCGCAAATGGATCAATAAAAAGACGAACATACCTGAGGAATTTCGCCTTGGGTCGCCATGAGATTGAAGGCTGCAAATGCTAGGGTTGGAGATCCGCGGCGGCTACAGTGTTTGCTCAGGAGGACTGAGGAAAGAGATGATTGATGAGGGCAAATGACGGCGGTTCCAAGAGATAATTTTGGAATAAAATCAATTTTATCCCAAAATTGGAGGGGCATGTGTTAACACCAAATTTTGGGCCTCGAGGAGTTTGGAAGATGGCCCATTCTTGGCCCAATGTGTTGCTGATTGGAACGAAGGCTTGGGAAATCGGAAGTCAGCATTCGGCAAAGGTGATATCATTAAATCGGTATTCGGTAATCCGCCAAATACATTGAAAACTGCCAAGGAATCGGAGATCGGAGAAGCTGACGTCATCTATTTTTGGTGATGGCTTGATTGAAAGGCATGGAGTCCATTGGAGGGTGCAATTGACCTCAAGTCGAAAAGATTCAAGATTTGGTGCATGCCACATCGGACAAGGGACCAATGCGGGCTTCAAGCGAGAAAGGAAAGATTGAAGCCCAAGTTATCTTTGGTTTAGGCATATTCTTTAGTCGTATTCGATTAGAACTTGTGTCAAGCCTTGGGTATAAATATGAGACCCCGGCTATTGTAAAGAGATATTCAACAATCAATACAATCAACCCGGCTCCGGCCAAAGCGAGTCCAGTCGTGTCGTCGAGTCTGCGAGGGGGCCAATCGATCCGTCGACCTCCGTAAGTACCGGCAACCTTGTCTATCTATCTAGTATCATGCGGTGGATTTAGATTAGATGGCAAGTAGTCTTGTTTTACTTTGCTTAGTATCATGCGGTGGATTTAAGCTTAGTAGCAGGAAGTCTTAGTTTTACTTTGTATCATGTGGTGGATTGAAGTAAAGCAAGATAGTTATCGATTCTTGGTTGAATTGGGTGTCGTGTGGCAGGCGTAGATTTGGCTCAAGGATTAGTTATCGGCTCTGTTAGATCTGGCTAATCTAATAGATTCATTAAGTTATCATGTGTTGTTCATGCTTTATTGTTTATTCAATGTTTCAACACCTTTTGCCCAATCTAGATTGATAAGCTTTGGCTTTAGACCTTTATAGATTTAATTGTCTTCAATGCTTGATTCATACTGATGTTATCTAGATGATTAGATCTCATGCTTATATTGGCCAAAGTGTTATCAATCTTGATCGTCACATGTTGCGGGTTCAAGCCTTGTTGGATGCAAGTAGATGCTTGACGGGGGCTGGGTATCGTCTGCGGCAGATGCAAAGCTTGGGTTGGTTTAGAGCTAGTCATCCGTGGACTAGAATTCGGATCAATCTGATTGGTTTGTTTGTGTTTGGCTCGTTTGTTCCTTCTTCATGGACCCCAAATCGATTAATCGGCCGGTTTGGTTAAGCTTTCACGAGTAACAAGTATTTATGTATCTGTTTAAGTAATGAAGTGCTTTTAGCTACTTGCTTCTAGATTGTATCGTGCGGCGGATTAGTCTAGTTGTGATGAGTGGCATAAACCCGAGAGAGTGGTATCATGTGGTGGATTAGCTTAATTGGGTTTATCTTTGGGCGGGTCTAGGAAGGTTAGTCATGCGGCGGACTAGTTGGATCGGATCTATGCATCTTGTTATTTAAATTAAATGTGTTCATATGAGTTACCCTTTAAACGTCATGGATTGGCTTACTAGCGCAATCCACGTGGTTAAGCTTCATGAGTAATGTGTACATGTGGATCTATCTGGCATTAGTTTCTAGCTTCTGTTGATCGTCATGCGGTGGACGGTGACTTAGGCGAAAAGGGTTTAGGGAGATGTAGTCATGCGGTGGACTAGTGGATCTAGATCTCTGTTGCTAATGTTTGGATTAGCTTTATATGTATATGTTGCTTCTTTGTTGATATTAAGTAAGTTTCATGCTTGGATGCTCGAACCACACACACGCGATGGCTTATTTAATCGTATCAACTACCACATGCAAGAATCGGTGTTATGCGTTCTTTTTTGCTTACATTATAAGAAACTACCGATTTCTTTGCTTTACTGATTGACACGCAGCTCTCTAGTCGTTTGATGTCCGATTTGGCTCAATGAGCCGCATATTTGGAACTGTCTAGCAACACCCGGCATGTTCCACCCGAGATTACTTGATCACTTTCATTCCCGGGTCAATTTCAGGTCAAATTGATCGGCACGCTTGGATTTCAACCGATCGGGCTTGGTTGAGTGAAGCCGCCTTCTTCCCGCTTTGGTGTGTGGGACGTGGTGCCACATTTTTTAGCGCCAACAAAGCCTGCCCTCGCTCCCCACATTGCCTACATATGTAAACGCTGAACATTCTCAGTAATGCATAGAGTATTCCCATATTCACACTCTTTCATTGTCCAATGCAACAGATTTGTTGTGGTGTAGTGCTCCTTGATCAACCAGTCGCACTCTCCTCTCTCTTTCTATTAACGGACCCTGTGGGCGCTCCGGCGACGACGGTGCTCCCTCGGTGGAGCGTAAGGAGGCCAACTACGGCGGCGGCATGCTCTGCGGGGACTGATAGGTACATGGACAAGCCAAGCATCAACGGCTAGGTCCGAGACCGTCTTTGTATTAATGAAATTTGTTTTCTTTTTTTTTTTGAAAGTGTCCATAGTGGACGTGCTTCATTAAGGGAAAATAGAGTATCAATACATCCACCTTTGCTCTTAGGCGAGATGCCTTCGAGCAAGTTGGCGAAAACACTTACATAAATCGCCGGCTTTAACGGCGCCGCTAGGGGGGTTGTACTTAGACTAAGACAATTGTGCGACTAGGCTAGAGCTAAGAGAAGCTACTCAATAGCTGAGAGCAAAGGCACGGGGACGCCCCCGCACACACCACTCTTCCGCTTGCACCTTGACTCGCTGCGGTAGATGTGACGGGCGGGATGCAAAGGTTGTCAAAGGTGCGGCGACGCTCTCTTTCCACACCTCCCACGTGGCGAGGAGCACCAGCGAGTCGAAACCTTTTCGATAAGGCTCCGGAACTTGCGGTGAAGAAGTGAGCCACCAGTCGACGAGGTTGTTGCCTGGCTGAGGACAAAGCCCCTGTAGTCCCGCGAGGCAGAGAAGGCGGAACCAAAGCTCCCTGGTATACACACAAGAGATGAGAAGGTGGTTATGAGTTTCGACCTCCTGCGAACATAGTGCGCAATCCGCCGATGGCTGCAGCCCATGCCTCATTCTCCTCTCCGCTGTCCAAAGGCGTCCATGCATTGCGAGCCAGAAGAAGAGCTTGACTTTGGGCGGGGCCTTGGTCCGCCACAACTCCTTGGAGCCCAGCAACTTTGAGGTGCCGACAAAGAAGGCACGGTAAGCCGACGAGCTGGAGTACTCGCTGCTCGTTGTCCACCTCCACATGAACCGGTCCGGCGTCCCCGGTTGAAGCTGCACCCCAGCAAGCTTATCGGTGAGCTCTGCACACTCCAGGAGCACCGCCGCCGTGTTTGCACCTGTTATGTCCGCAGTCCAACTATTGCCCTGGAGGGAGTCCCACACCGACCGACGACGCCTCCGGCAGCCCACTGCCCTGAAAAGGTTTGGTGCAGTGGTGGAAATGGCGCCGTCCGGTAACCAAGAATCTGTCCAGAAGCGAGCAGCGGCGCCGTCCCCGACGATGACCAAGACGGAGGCCTGGAACATTGCATCCCTAGCCTTCTTATTCGACAATGGCAGTAAAGCGCTCGTAGAGTCGATGCGGATTCGTCCGATCCACTTTGCCACCGCAGCGGAGCGCGAACCCCAAGAGCCTTAGGTCGGGAAGGCCAAGCCCCCCGCACACCTTAGGTGAACAAACAATGGGCCAAGCAACCTTGCACTTGCCTCGGGCCACGGTCTCCGAGCCTGCCTAGATGAAGGCACGTCTTGTCTTGTCGATCTCCTTTAACGCCCACGGGGAGAGCGAACAGCAGATGGACACATGTACCGGGATCGCAGAAAGAGTGGATTGAGCCAGAGTAGCTCTACCCGCAGTGTTGAGCAGTCCAGCCTTTCCATGTGGGCTAGCGGGCGGCCACCCGGTCGACGATAGGCTGCTCTTTTTGCGCGTGGGTCGAGGCGAAGATGGAGAGAAGGGCGCCCGGATACCTTGAGGGGAACACCCCACGCCGGCAAGGAAAGGCCTCCAAGGCCGCCGCCACCACCACCCGTCCGGCGGCGGATGGGGAGTAAGTGAACACTTGTCGAGGTTTGTGGGTAGTCCGAGGCTTCGGCAAATCGTCAAGGATGCCCCCGATGCATAGCGGTCGACCGTTGAATCAGCGGCAAGGAAGATGACCAAGTCGTCGAAGATACACGAAGCGGAACCTTGTCGCCAAGATTTTAAAATAGCGTCGGTATCCTTGGTGATCGGCCTCTCGATCATGGCGTTAAGAACCTCCATGACAATGACAAAGAGGAGCGGGGACAGCGGGTCGCCTCGCCGTAGACCCCTGGCGTGAAAGATCTGGCATCCCGGGCGCCCGTTGAGGAGGACCTTTGTGCTTGCCATGGATAGCATATAGGAGATCCAGTCCCTCCAACGAGGAAAGCCGATGTGCTCCATGACCTCCAAAAATAACGGCCATGACACAGAGTCAAAAGCCTTTGCGAGGTCAACCTTGAGCAAGAAGGAGGGGACGTTCCGGGCATGCAACCACCTGCACACAGCTTGCACCGAGTGGAAGTTCTCATGTATCCATCGCCCTTTGATGAACGCAGTTTGGTTATCCCGCACGATGGCCGGCATGTGAGGCGCAAGCTGCAAGGCCAAGCACTTGGGCGAAGAGCTTGCCGAAGGATTGCATTAGACTGATGGGGCGAGTCGCGCAGGCCAGCTAGGTTGTCATTCTTATGGAGCAGCACCATGTGGGCCTCGTTGAGGTGGTAGAAATCATAGAAGTCCGTCTCCCCACAAGCGCTTGGAACGCGCGCACGACATCCGGGCCAACAATGGACCAAGTGTCCTTGAGGAAGGAGGCCCCAAAACCGTCGGGCCCAGGTGCGCGGCGAGGCGGATTCCTTCACGGCCTTGGCCACCTCCGTGGGCCGAGAAGGGCACGGCGACAAAGTCAAGGTCTAGTCGAGGTAGGTCTAGCCCGGTGAAGATCAAGTCGGTGAGCCTGGAAAAACGGTGTTCCGATGAGGTCGTTGAAGAACTCGTAAATGACGTCGGCCTTGGCACCCTCCTCGGAGAATGTATGTCCACCATGCTGTAGGGACAACATGAAGTTCTTTCTCCTCCCGTGGCACGCCCTCAAGATGGAAATACCTCGCCGACGATCCCCTCCCTAAGGTACCTCGTGGCGAGACCGTTGCCTGGCCATCGCTTCGCTTTGCTAGAGAGGCCAAGGCCGTGGAGTGTGCCTTGAGGTCACGATGCGTAACCCATTCCCCTCGCGGACAGCGTGGCGCGACTCTTGTGCCACGCCGAGCTCGAAGATGACTAGCCTAGCTGCCGCCAACTGAAGCTTGATGCTCCCCACACGCCGTGGCTCTCCACCTTTGCCAAAGCGCTTTGGCCATCGCCGAAATTTGACGTCAAGGCAAATGCCGCGGTGAGACGTTTGGCATCGGAGGCAACCGGCCAGACCGTGTCGAGGAAGCCCGCAAAACGTGCCCAAGTCGGATCATATCGAACCTTGGCGGCCCCGAGGCTCGGTGGAGAAGGTGAGGAGGAGCGGCGCATGGTCGGACCCGTCGGAAGAGATGGCACGCAGGTGATGGTTGGGGAACAACTCCAACCAATCGACCGAGGTGAACGCCCTATCGAGGCGCTCCAAATACGGCCGTTCCCTAGCGTTTGTCAGGTGAACCGCCGGCCGTGCGGTGAAGCTCCTCAAGCCGAGATCATCAAGAAGTCGCCAAACCTCCTCATCTAACCACGGTGTAACCGCGAGTTGTTTTTGTTCGCCGCTTGATAAATCTGATTGAAATCACCGCGATATTGGCCAAGGGCCGGGCATAAGGCGCGGATGTCGCGCGCTCTTGTAGAAAAAGTGCCTTGTCACCCCTTGCCACCGGGCCATACACACTGTTAGGTACCACGGCATACCAACACCGACGGCGTCGAAAGGCGGGTGGATACGAAAACGGGCGCAACTCAACGGGCGGGAGGCGGCCCACACCATGCGCCTCAGTGTAAATCGCTCCACCGCCACACCGCCGAGGGGAGAAAGGCGAATCGAAGTCCGACCCATTAAGTCAAAGTTCACAAATCGAGACGCCCGCCAGCTTTTGATTCTTGTAACGCGACATGGATGGTCGATGGAGGTCAATGAGGGAGCGCACCGCGCTACGATGCGCGCGTGGATTTGTTAAGGCCATGCGCATTCCAGCAAAGTAGGTGTCCACGATCCATAAATAACCTTGGTGCGATGGAGGCGCAAAGCACTCACGACCCCTCCTCCGGCGCGCCCGCGCCAGATGCATCAGCGAGGAACAGTTCGCACATGGAGTCTTGCCGCAAGGAGGAGACATCCCAAAGCGACCATGGAAATCGGGCCGCCGCAGATGGATCCGGGAGCCTGCGGGCGTTGGCCCTCTTCCCCGCCCCACTTGTTGAGCGTAACCCTGCGTGCTTGGCGCTCCGGGTGCGGATCCTGTGCACCGACTTTGCCGCCAACCGCGTGCTACGCCGATGGAGTAGTCGCGGAGGCGACGCGTGAGGAGGTCGAGGCGGAGGCAAGGAGAGCAACGGTTCCCGACCGGCATGATCATGGACCTAAGGAACGCGAACCGGCGCAGGCCCGGTCGGTCGCGAGAGGCGGCGGTGGGAGCGGCGGGCATAGACCCCAGCCCGCGGACCGGCCAGGTGCCTGGCCGGACGGAGAAGGAGATCGCGAGGATAGCCATCGTCGCACGGCGTGCCCAAAGGGCGTCTCCTACCGCGTGGCGGAGACGGAGAGCGCGGTGGAGAGGCGCCGTCATCTATAGACCCCAGGTCGTCCTTTGCTTGTCACGGCGAGAGGCATGGCCAACCCTGGAGTCCACGACGGCCCGGTCCGCGCCCTTGGCGGCCTGGGGCACTAGGGGGGCAAGACGGCCGCTGCGGCTCGGCAAAACATTGTCCGCCCACCGGTCCGAGGCGGGGTTGAGATGAAGCCCAAGACGATCTAGGTCGAGCAAAAGATGTGGCACAAGGCGGATGAATTGCCCAACCACCCTGAGCGTGGCGGGCGGATCCTCGCGCCTGCACATCGACGGCGACTTGAAGCACTCAGGCGGAGGGAGCAAACGGCTTTGGCGGCGGAGTGGCGTTGATCCCGGACCTCTTCTTGGTTATCGCCGGCGTGCGAGGCCCATCCACCAAAGGCCAGCGGTCAAGCTGCATTCCCCCCGGCTCCAGCCCGCGGGGGCGAGACACGGGCGGCGCAGCGGGGCATCGAGGGGGCACTGCAGGGTGCCGGCGACCACAGAGGAGCACCGATGGTCTTGACCGGGGTGTCCCCTCGCCCTTCCACTCTCTCGGCGTAGCCATGGTCACTGTCCCGGTGAGGAGAGGGGAAGTATTCCTGGTGGTCATCCTCCAGTTGTCCATCTCGGCCGTCATCGGCGTCATCCCCACCGCCACCTTGTCCGGGGCCCCCGGCTCCATCCGGAGGAGAGCCAGGCGGCGTGGAGAAGTCATGGACCGCAATGAGTCGACTCCCGCACCATGTACATGAGGCCCGGGAGGTACTCGTTATCCTCCCCCCCAATGACGACCTCAGCCTCGGGAAGGAAGATGATCTTCTTGCGGTCGATGAATGTCGGGTGCTTGCACCAAGCCGTAACGGTATTCCCCTATCATCATCTTCAGGCACATCTCTTAACTCGTTTCCCTTGATCATTGCGCAAGCTCGACCCAAACGATGCATTGCCACCGCCGTGTTGCGAGCATGGAGAGGGACCCCTTTGAGAGCCAAAGAACACGTGGAACCGAAGAAGTGCCGTGAATGGATCTCGCCGTCGCTCCCATGGCTGCCAACGGCGGTGCCAATCTGAGGACGGCCAAGTCGCTGGGACACGGTCACGATCGGTGGTGCCGAAGCGGCAACGGTCTCCCTCTTGTAAACCTTGACGGACACATCGCCGCCGAGATGCCGAGCTGCTCAGCCAGGAGATTGTAGACCGAGGTGGTGGTGACCTGGAGGATGATCTCCCCAATGGCGGGCGAGGATGGACAGGCCGGCGGTCCTCCGCTGCGGTGATCTCGCGCCGAACGAGGGACGACGGCGAGGCTGCGGATGCTCGCTGCGGGACGGCGCCCGCGCCGAGGACTCTTCCGTCGCCACCGCGGCGCCCGACGATCCTCCCTAGGTGGCCGGAGAGGTCTGGTGGTGTGCCGGGTGAGGAAGCGACGCGGTGGAGGTGGCGGCGGAGGAGGATGCGGTGGGGGCGGGCCGCGGTGTGCGGGCGTGAGGCGACGGCCGCCCGCCGGCGCTGCGTGGTCCCACTGATGGTGTCGTCGATAGTGGCGCCCGGGCGCCCGGTCAATGTCCCCACGCGGAGCGCCAGTACGTGCCCGGGACGGATGTGCCCCACCACGGTGTCCGCGGAGCCGCAAGCGGAATGTCGTCCGCCCGGGCACCGGCGTTCGCCAGCCTCGGGGAGATTGCCGTCGCTGTCCCCCGCCTGGGCTCGGGCAGAGGGCACCGCTTGGCCGCTGGCCCCACATCCGCACAAGAGAAGCACCGAGGTGGGAAGGTACAATGGCGACGAACATGGCCTTCCCCGAGACAATTGAAGCACTTACCTTGCAATTGGCACCGCCCACCGAGGGACGGCGGAGAGCGAGGCCGGCCCTCCTTCCGCTCCGCACAACGAAGAAGCCTTCACCATCCGAGCCCCACGCTGCCGGCCGGTGGCAAGGTCGGGGCGAGGACGCCAGGGACGGCCGCGCACTAGGGCCCCACAGCACTGATGATCCGGGATGCGCAGGTAAGCTTGGCGGGCCGCCATGAAGTCCGACGATCTCTCTTCACCGCCTCTTCTTCTTCTTGGCCGGCTCAGCCACGGGCCGCTTCCCCTTACCCTAGCACACGCGCGCTGGATCACCGCTGTCGAGTCGGAGAACCCCTCGGGTCGCCAGTCGAAGCCCCACCGGCGCCGCGGTCAAGGGGGACGACTTGCTGCAGCGTTGCCGCCGGAGAATCCCGCGACGTCGTAGCCAGCGAAGGCGGTAGGCGGAAGCGAGCAGGTCGTCGTCGATGGCCCATCCTGCTCCACTAGGCGGATGGCGGAGTTGAGGAGGTCCTCCTCCTCCACCTCGCCGCCCAAGACTTGGGGCGCGAGGACGAACCGCGCTCCATAGTGCAGCCCGCGGGGCGGGCGGGGTCCCGATCCGGCGAGCCTAGATCCGTGGGCTTCCGGCCGAGAGGGTGCAAAAACACGTATCCGAAAAGCTTGGGGCGGGGAGGGTGGCGAAGGGCGAGGGGGGTTGGCAGATCCGCGAGGATCCGGCGAGGAGGGGGGTAGGCGGCGGGGCTCGGCACCGGGAGGGAGTCGCCCGAGTCGCCTTTACCTACTTACCCTCCATACTCGATTGGTTCTTGTCGCCAACACACGATCGATCGATCGACGCTTCGGTGAAATCTTGCGCGACAAGCGTGCTAAGCTCGCTCTTGCACATCATGTGTTATTGGAATTTGCTTTCTGTTCTGCTCGTGCATGTTTTTACTTTTTTACTTGGAATAAATAATATAATGAAAATGCTATTATATAAAAAATGAGCTAGGTCTACCGTCTAAGTAGACAATTTCATGATCCATCAATACTATTTTTCTGTTGATCGACACAGGACAGTTGTCATGATTCTTGAGATGTGTGTTGATAAGTGTTGACCAAATTAAAACACTGCTAACTAGAAGTAGTGTCAAATTCCTATTCACGTACACTGCTGCAGAGTGCAGAGGTGTCATTGCTTTTTCCGTGGACTGAAAAAGACATCCAAATTCCTGTGCACACTCCATCACTGTGGTTCTGCGAGTTGGACGACCCCATGCGCACCGGCAACAGAAACCTCGTCGTCCTCGGCGATCGCTGACGAACCACTGGTCCCTGTCGCCGAGGATGATGATGCCCCGTCGTCCCGCTGCCGCTGCTGCTGCTGCAGTGCCTCCAGCTCGGCCACAACCTCGGCCATCGTGGGGCGGGCATGAACATCCTCGCGCTCCGCGCATCGCAGCGCAAGTTCCGCCACTTTCAGTGCAGAGACGAGGTCGCAGTGGCCTCTTATGCTGTGGTCGATGATGCTCGAGATATCTCCCTGCTGGTTTCCTGACCCGCCTTCAGAAAGCGTCTGACGCACCCAGTCGGCAATGTTGACACGTCTGTTATAGCCGACGGCGACAGTAGTTGGCCGAGAAGTGATGAGCTGCAGGAGAACGATGCCGAAGCTGTACACGTCGGTCGCCGTCTTCCTTATCGTGTTCGACTCGGCCTCGATTCCACCGACCGCTGCTGCCAAATCCCGCAAACCCGTAACCTTTCCCTGTTTCCGCGCGAGCCCCATCCTTTAAGTAGCAGCCGCACGCGCCACGCCGCCGTTTTTCCCATCTTGTTTCACCGTCGCCGCCCGAGCACGCAGCAGCGGAAGCCCTAACAGGTAACAGCCGCCGCCGGAGCTGTTTCGACGAAGTCGTCGCCTTGCCACCACTGTCCCCTGCCAGGCCATGCAAAAGCTGCACCTCGATCTCGATCTACTAGCATAAGGCGCCTCTGTCTGTGCAAGCAAGCTGGTAGGTCTTCCGTGCAGCTCCATCTTCATTGCTTTGAACCTGCAAGTCATATAGGTACATGTCTTACGTACCTGAACTATGCTCCCTCTCCTTGTCATTAAAGCTAATCATCTTCTCCTTTGTTTACCTACCATAAGCTTATACTGGCCATCACCCTTGTTGATGTTGTCGGTCTGTACTCTGCGGATGTTGCTGTCACCAAGCTAACAAGCAGATGGAATTGACCACCGTGTACATGTAAACAAAGCCAGCAAGCGTGCAGGTGCCATACAGTACGTACATCCACTACACATCATTATCAAGCAAACTAATTAGCTAATCTTTTTTTTTTTTTTTGAGAATTACACAGTACAACGCAGACGCTCACAACACGCACGCACACTCACCCCTATGAACACACGTACGCAAAACCCTACCCCCCTTGAGCACCACCGGGCGGGGCGGGCAGCCGGCAGATCTGAACATTCTCGAAGTCACCATAGGCGCCTCATCGCCGACGGGAACGCCGCTACCACTTAATGCATAACGCCGGTAAATCCTGGGAAAAATCCCAAGAAAAGGTCGCGAGCACCAGGATTTGAACTCTGGTGGGTAGCGTCCCACTGGACCGTCCCTACCATTGGACTACAAGCCAATTCGCAGCTAATCTTTTGATTATTCTTTTATTCATCTTGTCACTATAATGACTCTAAACCATCTTGAATTTGCCCTATAACATCATCAGCCATGTACCGGTTCATCATCGATCTGCTATTCTGCTTGCAGACGTGCATCAGGATTAAATAGCTGAAGGTCAGCGGCCAGATTAGTTTCTTCACCCATTATTTTATTGATCAAATACCTTGCTGATGTCATACACGCATCATCCTTGGTCTAGTTCTGAATCTCCACCGTATATCCTGTCAAGAGTCCATTGTGCTTTATTAGATTACATAATTAATTAGGTTGCACCTTAGTTTTCTTTATTACAAATAAAATACAATTATTTTATCTTAGTTTTCTAATTCCAGCTTCAAATTGATTTAAATGTTTTATATATTCTCTAGAATCTTGTATACATGCTTTTATATAATTAAAATAAATAAAGATTGTTGTTTCTTTTTCAAAGCAAATCTTCCGATAGTAGTATCTTTCAAATCATAGCTCCGATTAGTGTGCTTTTTATGTCAGGTGATCGTAGCGGCGTGTAGAATAGGTTTATAAGCTTTTCAATTTGATTTTCTACTGTTGGTGTACTGTTCTAATTGTAGTCTTGTTTGCTACGCATGATTGGCCCAATATGGTTGTGTGTTGCTAATTCGAATCAAGTAGACGGTGAGCTTGACGTGGTGATCCGGAACACATTGGCGATCAAGAAGGAATTCTCTTGGAGCTTTGGACTTGAAGAAGGATCGATATTAAGGCAAGTTTAGTTTTGGGATATGCTAGCTTTAAACCATGATCATATGACTTGAATGATGTTTATGCAATAAACGTTAAACATGACTATTAGCAACATGTGGACTTGTCTCGTATTAGTCTCCGAGATTTCTTTGTACAACCGTGGGGGCTAGGTGGATCGGGCTTTAGTCGATCAAAGGATCTTTTTCTAGTTTGTTAGTAGTCGCCGATCTTGCGGTAGCCTAGGTTGCGAATGGCATCGAGAAGGGTTCCATTCGCCTAGCCGCTCCCCTGCGGGACGCTAACCGATTAGGGAAGGGCTTTTAAAAGGCTTCATATGATTCTCGGTGTATGGGAAGTCATGAACCCATGCATTTGGAAATCATAACTCATAGTGAAAGTGTACACCTCTCAAGCAGAGTAAAATCGGTATATCAGCCGTGCTCACAAATCACGAGCGGCCTTGGAACCTTTGCATTAAAGATGATGACCTATGCTTGTTTACTAGTTCATAATTTATCGCTTTATGCTTTACGTTGCTTATGTCATAAGGATCATGGGATATGGGTAAGATATTGCCTTGCTATTCTTGCGGAGTTCGACATGGTCTCACTCTTGCTATTCCCCCACACCTCAGGTGGAGTTTAGGCTTGTGATCAACCGGTCAGTTGGTCCCTGTGGAGTCCACAATTGAAGACCAGAGTGCTTTTGTTTGCTATCTAAGGTGATATATTTTATATTATGTATGTTACATTAAGCATTGTGAATTGATACTATCCCTTTACTTGTAACTATATGTGAGATTTGACTTCCAGGGCTCACATATGGTGTCCATTCGGTTTTGTTCTTAAAACCGGGTGTTACATCATTTGTGAACCAAGCATATTGAGATCGATCTGCACTTCGTTGGTGAAGTCCGCGTCCTGCACGTTCCCACTACGTCTCAGTACGCCGACATCTTCACCAAAGGTTTGCCGACGTCTGTGTTCACAGAGTTTAGGCCCAGTCTCAATATTCATAGTGCTCCCAGTTTAGACTGCGGGGAAGTGTTAGAATGTAATTTGGCATGTGGGCCTGCCCTGCTCCCCACATTGCCTATATATGTAAACGCCGACCATTCTCAATAATGCATAGAGTATTCCCATATTCACACTCTTTCATTGTCCAATGCAACAGATTTGTTGTGTGGTGTAGTGCTCCTTGATCAACCAGTCAGCAGTCTCCTCTCTCTTTCTATTAACGGACCCTGTGGCGCTCCGAAGGACGACGGTGCTCCCTGTGGAGCAGAAGCCGGCCAACTACGGGGGCAGCATGCTCTGGCCTCTGGGACTGGGATAGGTACGTGGACAAGCCGGCAGCATCAACAGCTAGGTCTGAGACCGTGCTGCGTTACTGGAATTTGTTTTCTGTTCTGCTTGTGCATGTTTTTACTTTTTACTTGGAATAAATAATATAATGAAAATGCCAGAATATTATATAAAAAATGAGCTAGGTCTACCGTCTAAGTAGACAATTTCATGATCCATCAATACTATTTTTTCTGTTGATCGACACAGGACAGTTGTCATGATTCTTGAGATGTGTGTTGATAAGTGTTGACCAAATTAAAGACTGCTAACTGCTAACTAGAATTCTTTGACTCAGTGTCAAATTCAACTTTTTTTAATAAATATTCACTTTTGTTATGACTTATTACATCACTAAAGATATTGTAATGACGGTTTGTTTTATAATTTACATAAAAAATTTGAATAAGACTGAAAAACACATCATATGAGTCAAATTCCTGTGCACAAATTCCACTCAGTCTTGCAGAGTACAGAGGTGTCATTGCTTTTTCGGTGGACTGAAAAAGACATCCAAATTCCTGTGCACACTCCATCACTGTGGTTCTGCGACACCAGCAACAGCAGCCTCGTCGTCCTCGGCGATCGCTGACGAACCACTGGCCCCTGTCGCCGAGGATGATGATGCCCCGTCATCCCGCTGCCGCTGCTTCTGCTGCAGAGCCTCCATCTCCACCACAACCTCCGCCATCGTGGGGCGGGCATGAACATCCTCGCGCTCCGTGCATCGAAGCGCAAGTTCCGCCACTTTCAGTGCAGAGACGAGGTCGCAGTGGCCTCTTATGCTGTGGTCGATGATGCTCGAGATATCTCCCTGCTGGTTTCCTGACCCGCCTTCAGAAAGCGTCTGACGCACCCAGTCGGCAATGTTGACACGTCTGTTATAGCCGACGGCGACAGTAGTTGGCCGAGAAGTGATGAGCTGCAGGAGAACGATGCCGAAGCTGTACACGTCGGTTTTGCCTCTCAGCTCACCGGCCTTCAGGTACCTGCATGCTCACAACTGTGGGTATATGCCTCGACGACAGTGTTATTCGTCCTACACACACTAAATTAAGTATACGGCAACAGGGGGCATTACGTACTCAGGGTCCACGTAACCAGGAGTACCACTCAGCGTGTCGGTGATCGTGTGTGTTTTTGCTTCACTGCTGATAGCCCTCGCTAGACCAAAGTCAGAGATCTTGGCAACAAGTTTTTCCTTTTCCGTTAGGAGGAGGATGTTTGCAGCCTTCACATCTCTATGTATCAGCGGCGCGTCAAAGGCAGAGTGCAAGTAGTGCAGTCCTGCACGCATGCATTGTTCAGAAATTAAATTAAACAAGATAGATAGATCACAAAACTATGCTACTCTGCATTAGTGCTTGTTACTTCCATCGATTCAAAATGTAGAGGGGAGACATTCCCTGTCTTGTAATAATTTTATTGATTTTCAAAGGTGTTGAGTACAACACACTCTACCCAGGTACATGCATGTTGATAAAACACACTCTACATGCCTCCACAAAGTATAGTCGACAAAAGAGAACAACATCTAGATGCAGGTGTGCCGCCCGCCTTTGGAAAAACCAATTATGACCATCTCTAAAAAGCCATTATATATGTTGTAGTAAGGGATTACTTTAGTTTAGTTTAGACAATGGTAGTGATTGATAATTTGAATTGAGATTTAAGGTTTCTTTATTGTTTATACCATAATAATTTATTAGAATATACTGAACACATGATAGCTATTATTGTCAATGATTATTGGAACGACCTACCTAATAGGTGGTCCAATCATTTTGATTCTTTGTGATAATTTTTAGGATTTGTCTATTTTTTTCTTTACATGGTTCGTACTTACTCATAATATATAATGTTAACTATTCAAAATATAATACTTTTATCACAAGAAAATGCTATCTACTTGAGCCAAATTAATGGTAGTAACACTAAAAGGTTACCCTCGCAAGAGAGATCAGGAAAAAAAATTAGGGAAGGAATTGAAAGGTTGTGACATATATATGTACGTAGGTACCATTTGCTGAATGCAGCGCGATCTTTAGGCGTTGTGACCATGTCAGAGGAACTTCCTCGCTTAAGGTTCCTGTCAGCAATAGTTATTTTGAACTCATTATGGTTTGATGAAATATGGGAGTGCCGGATACCGAAGAAAGAAGAGAGATTGAAAGTCCAATGGAGAAACATCCTTCCCCTATAATGTAACTCTTATATATTCTTTGGCTCTGTAATTCTATGTAAATTATGTAAGGCCTTGTCTTCCACCATCCGGGGGCTCCCCCCTTGATACTTATGGAATGGAATTGCATGTGGGAATTGTGTTTGATCCCCCCCCCAAGTTGCCCTCAAAAATAAATGGAGACACAGGGTCGCGGTGTGCAAAATTTTTCATACCTTTTTTCAGCCAGTCTTCTAGGTTTCCTCCCTTCATGTATTCATAGACCAGGCCTAAATGCTCTTCATCCTCACAATAGCCCAATAATGACACCACATTCTTGTGGCGACTACCGCCTAAGTGCTCAACCTGTACGTAATTCCAAGAACCCTATAAATTTGAGGAACAATCAAGCAAAATATAGTGCTTACTCTTTTTTGGCACCCATGCCAAGTCCCTACTCCCAAGTAGACAGGTTCTACCACAAAGAAACCAACTGAGCTATGGTTAGTCCGTATGATATAGTGCCTTGGAAAAAGTATATGCGTGAGGAATTAATTAATTATGTGAGTTTCACAACAATCAATATCTTAGTGGAGAATTATGGATTACAGAAAATTAGCCGGAGGATATATATTTATGCAAGCTCACCTCTGCTAAAAATTGATTATCCCCATGCGAGGATGACGACGACGCCCCTAGTGGTCTCATTCTCATCTTCACAAAGAACAGGTGTTCCATCTGACAACTTCCCAAAGAAGACGGTGCCGAACCCTCCCTCACCAATTCTTTTCCTGAAGTCATCCGTGATTCGCTTTAAATCCTCGTAACTGAAGCGCTGAGGAACATTAGGCAAGGGAGTTGCATGGTCGTCCTCCATGGGTTCTGGGCCATGACGGCTGCTGTCCCCTACAGGATGTTGTCGTTGACCACCAGGCATATCTGCATAGTCTTCCCATACAGTTTGTGGCGGGTCCTGATCATTCTCCATAGCTTGTACGGCCTGACCGCCTCCGACAGTCTCCTCTGGTGCCTCACTACTAGGACCAAACTGGGCAATTGGCGCTGGGTTCCAAATAGATCCAACAATATATAAGTAAACTCTGTTGTCGATAAGTAGAAAACTGCTCTTTTTAAAAAAAAAAAAAAAAAACGGGGGGAGAGCATTATATTAAAAGAAGGAAGCCCAAAATGGGCCGAACGATACAACGAGCCTCCGATGCCTCGGTTGCCGACCCTCCCCCCTGCATCGGGCGCTTGCGGCCCCCGGGCAAGAGCGTCGCCGCCGCCATCTTTGGGGGCCGCACGGGGCCTCCCGGCTACTCCCACCAGCGGCGCCGAGGGAAGGGAGGCGGTGGTTGATGGCGTGAGCGGCTAGGGGTTGGTTTGCCGCCCGAGTCGCCCTGAGCAGGTGGGCGACGCGGGGCGGGCTCTCGTCGAAAAGGTATTGTTGCCCTAGTGGCAGCAAAAAAACTGCTATAAATGTAGTGTACAATGATTTTATTGCAATTCAAATGAATTTGCATCTTGCTGAAAAGCATGATTACATCGAATAAGAGAACTACCTCTGCTGGTAATCGTGGTAATCGTTTAGTAGTACAGTTTGTATATGTATATGTACTGCTATGAAAAGAACGAAACAACTTGTTTGTCATGCCACACATTCTGTAGCACTAGGTGGTCCACTAGGCGGTGTGAATGGGTCATGTGTCAAGCAAGCTGAAAATAAGGTTAAATTTGCATTTAGCGCCTACATCTCTATCATCCCCATTGCAATCTCACCGTCAGAGAATTATTTGATTTGATGAAACAAATTGACATGAATTTGGGCCAGCATATTTAGTTACCTTTTGAATGTTTTGATCCTTTGATGGTGAACCAAACGGCAACTGCTGCTACAAATATGACCACAGGTACTCCAAGTCCGAGTCCAAGTCCAAGTGCTAGTTTAGTCTTCTTGCGGTTTGGACTAGAGTTACAAGTATCATTTAAACAAAGGTACGGATTGTGGTCGACCCTATAGCCAACATACAATTGCCAACATATTTCAGTATAATATATGCATGTGCCCCCAGATTGACACAAATTAAGTGGATAACCAGTAGTCTTTCCTCACTAGCTGGTGTGCCTCTCTTCCAAAATAACTTTACATATGTAATATTCATTTATCTTAAAAGAACAATAGAACTTAAGTAAACATATGCAACAGACGTGGTTTTGTTTTCGATTAGACGGGCAATTATATGAACGTTGGTGCTAGAAAAAATAATTAGTATGCCTGTAACGATCACTACTACAAAATTGTACTACAGAGAGGCTGCTGGGATGTCTTTATACAGGCGGTGGCTGTCCTAGCCACCACTAGTTTTCTGCCTTTACAAATTAGCGATATGTAGAGATGGTTGGCGGTTGTATCTTGTGCCACCTCTACAAATCGTTATCTGGAATAAAAAATTCATGCCCGAAAAATATCAAAAGTTTTTTCATATAGTATCCCCCCTAATCACTCGACCTCAGTTGACAACTTTTCATTTAGTATTTTCATATAAAAATATAGAGGGTACATTTTGTTTTAATGAGGTATTGATGTTTGACTCCAAACATGCATATATATGGGACTAACCTTAGGGCCAGCAATCCTTCCTGAGATTTTTGTAGCAAACTGTTAGGAATTGATCCACTGAGGTTGTTGTTTGACAAATCTCTAGAAAGAAGTTGAAAAATATAAAAAATCAAAGGTGGTTCTGGACTTTATACTTTTTATTATTATATAATATATGTAGGTCCAGGAAGGCTTACAGCAATATAAGGGATGGCACTCGACCCAGGAAGTCGGGTATTGGCCCTGAGAGATTATTGTGGGATAGATTCCTGGAAACAGCAAGCAAAATCGAAGAACTTATAGATCAATGATATGGTTAAATCTTAGAATAGCTTTCTACCAAGTTAATTCTTAGAATAGCAAAATTGAAGCACTTATAGATCAGTGAGCATGGGCAACCTGCAGCCCTAGGACAACAAAACTCAAGAATAGCATCTCCAAGTTATTATTGGATTGGACAAAACTTACAATATACGTTGTATAATTTTTGTATTGCGTAAGCATAAAAGTAACTGATGGCATAAAACACAACCCACACACGTAGCTGACCAAAATAACGTACAAGTGTTGAAGCAATGTTAGCTGACCAAAAGAAGGATCAATCTCACCAATCAATCCGCTCGATGGCAAATATCTGCGGGAAGGTGAAAAGTGGCTATTAATTAATTAATCATATCACCACATATATAAACTTTAGCCCCACACTTAGGGCGTCCACAACAATATAGCTAGCATACTCTAGCTATTTTGCATCCATGTCAGCTCAAGAGCTAGTAGAAAAGTTTATGCGTGCAATGGTGCACATTTTTTAAAGGAATTGGACCCATTGGATAGACATATTTTAATCCCTTCCCAACGTTTTTGAGTGGTAATCCAGGAGGTGAAGAGAGTACAGACCAATGACAAGACTAACCTTCTTGATTCCTACGCTTCTAGCTGAGTGATGAAACAATAGCTAGTGAGTTGGTTTTCATACATTCTCTGTCCGCCACATCAGCTCCGAACCTAGCTCCGATCCTAGTCAGCTATCTACGTAGCCTGCTCAAATCGACTGTTGTGGACGCCCTTATTTTCATTCCTCTATTAAAATTACACAGTACATTGTAGTACGTGCTACTCTACAAAAATTTGGACGGAATATGTACATGAGTGATCAAGTTAATTTGAAACTCACAAGGCAATTATTCTCTGGGGACCAAGGGGACTATAACTGCAGTTGAGGCCATCCCATGCAAATGCTGCAGGGGAACACGGATCTCCTTCCCAATTTTTCTTGACAGAATACCTTTTTTGCACGCTCATCATTGCAGTGGCTGAGAAAACACACTCATCGATCAAAATGAACGAATACTCTCAATGCATGCATGCATGTAAATTTAAAGATTATAAACTTGTTGGCCATGCATGACTGAAATAGAGCTGTACAAGAAGTTACGTCATTGTCATGAGTTGGTCAAAGTTTTTTGGGTAGCTATGTGCATGTTATATATGTCAAATAAGGATGGCCCCATGTGTGTATTGTATATATATGATAGTACAATCAACGTATTGCTTTCTGTACATACATATGTGCAGAGCTGGTATATATCTATATCTATGGCGCTGATACTATAAAAGCGAGATGCTATGAGGGCCCGGTCCTCGCGCAAGGGTGAGCAAGTTGATGGGCTGAACGCCGCAGCTATTGTGACATTACTGTCCACAAGGACGTCGAACTGCCGTGACGATCTCATCCGAGAAGGAGGAATCTATATCTATATCTATTCACTATAAAACAGCGGATGGGACATCGTAGGTGTCATAGGAATTGACTACTACTCCACTGGCTGATCCGGGAACTGTCCAGGTGGAAATAAGTTGGTACCTCTGCCAAATCCGGTCGTAAGGATCATCCGGGTACCTTGTAGAAAAACAAATTGGACTCGATCAGTTCCAAACAAGTTTGAATTTGCTCTCTCCAGTCTCCATTCATAATATATAGTATGTGTATTATATACCTGAAGTGTAGATCGTCTATTCCAAAATGGTAGCGATTGAAGCCAAACGCGACGGTATCGTCACGGAAAAAGCTGAGGCAAACCAGAGACTGCGCCTCACTGGAGTCCGGGTAGAGCTCGGGGTGGAGCGGTCTGAGGTCAAGCCCTGAGATGAAAGGGTTTCCTGACCCTTTGTTCACCAGGCAAACTTGCAAATAGTCGGCGCCAGAGGACGGCGACAACACAGCGATGGTGTCAAACACGTCGCCCTACTGCCATTGACAATGCGCACCGTTGTCCAGTAGTTGGCCCCGAGGTAGAGGTCGAAGATAGGAGGGCTCTTCAGCCTGTCATAGTTGCCGTAGCCAAAGACGGCCCTCACGTTGTACTTGCCGCCGGGCTTCAGTGAGCGCAGCGTGTAGCAGTTCGGGTCCCGTTGCCGCGGGGAAGTAGCGGACATTGGCATAGCGCAGCGCCAGATTCGACTGCAGGTTGCCCATGTTCACTGGGTGGATGAGCCCCGCGTCCGTGAAGCCCTCATCGAAAACGTACCTTAGGCCTGTCTTGCTATCTTGGTAAGTCGGGCTGTCCGTGTATCCGCAGTCGATGCTGATGAAGCCTCCTCGTGACAATTTAATCAATTTTCGTAATTAGTACATACTTTTAAAATTTATCCAATAGTTAATATATTTTCACAAATAAAACCTTTGTTCTCCGTGGCTAAATTTTTCTAATTATTATGAGAGTTCTTACTTCTTTTTCTAGCCTGTTTGGTGGGAATTAATGTAGTGTCTCTATTGGGTCCTATAATTAGTGATAATAAGATACAAAGAAAATTTTAAAATCAAAATAACACAGGATGGCGGAATAATTTAAACATTGGTTACTTTGGGGTTCACTTCATATTTTGGCAGTCATCAGTTTTCAGAAATTTTAGCGCACCTTAGCTATAGTGCTTCAATTCTTTTGCACAACATCATTTCTTTCTACTGAACATCAAAGCACAGGAACAAGTATCTGTAGTAGCAAGCTAGGTTATGAGCTTACCAAGACTATCAGGCTGACCATAAATGCCCAAGAAGCTCAAACTCAGCGACGCAACAACCAACAAGAACAAGTTCACCTTGGCCGTCCATTTGCTCACAGCAAGATGGTTTCTCGACAACATTTGTTTCCTCAAGCGTATTGATCGTCCCTCATCACAGTAGGTGTGCCTAGGTATATATATATGTAGGAATTCGCGTCATGGTACTCCTGGCCACCGAACGAATACGTCATGGTACTCCTGGCCACCGAACGAATAAATCCCAATCCAGAGGGGGCAAATGCATGGCATGCTTTGCAGTGACCAATAGTACTGCGCGGAAGAGGATAGGGTAGGATGCCAATGCAATTCGTAGACCTGGGCACCGTTTGTAGGAAAATCCAGCCTTGTCATAGTACTTGTCGCCACCTTGTCATGGCACGCATGGATCTAAGGCTAGGTGCTGCTATGTATAGTATGTATATATACATCATATGAAAATCCAGCCTTGTCATAGTACTTGAGACCGCAGGCATCGATGCAAAACACATACAGCTTAGACAAAGTTATGGGCTGTGTCTCAACACAACTGAATAGCAAAATGCGGAACATGCGGCGTGCAAATCAAGGCCCATATGCTTGTTCTTTGCGGTACTAATAACAGCTTTGGATGAGATGATTCGATCGCCAATGAAACAGAGCTAAGCATGTGATGTGAATAAAAAAGGTGGCAAAGCTGTTCCAAGTTGACAGCAAAATAATTAAGGCAAACCAAGAAAAGGTCAATCGATCAGATTCAGAAGTAGGTTGCCATTACTTCCAAAAAAAAAAAATTTAAAAAAATATTTGTTTTGCTGTTCACAAAGATATGGTATTTTGACCAAGTTTAAAAAACAAGATATGGTTCTAGCTTTACCTATATACAGCAGCTACAAAACAAACTCAACAGCATTACTTAGCACCTCGGAGGAGTCCAGCACACACACGTACCCACAAGACCCGGGGGGGCAGCCCATCAGCGTTTGCACGAACGGGCGCCCAGCCCAACTTATGTCTTTTTTAAAAAAAAAAAATCTGAGATGGAGTCCAAGCGCTGCCGAGGCCAATCTGGGAAACTAGATTTGTAGTCTAAAACATTCCATTGCTGCTGGATCCTAACTCCGTCCCGGTTTGTTGGCCCAAGACTCTCTTTTTTTTTTTTATCCTCATTCCAAATATCGTTTGGAAACTCAGTCTGCTGATAATGACAAACTAGCAAGATGTTTATTTGTGACCTACCTTCCCACCACATTCTTTTGGAAACTCATAGTCTCGACGACAGAAGTCACAACTGCTTTGTCTCCACTATGCCATTTTCTTGTCTCCTTCGGTGAAGGTGTGACACTCATGACTCATCTCCTTGATCTCTCCTTGTCTTAAGTGCTGGTGCGATGCTCATCTCCTTGATCCTCATCTTTCACACCCTCGGTACACGAAACATGCCCCTGTGGTGAGCACTAGGACAAGGACTAAGGCGTGAGGTCACCACCAACCTTCCATATGTTATCGAGAAGAACCAAACAAAAGAAAAAATCACTTGTTTGGCTGATGCCCTCCAATACATCATAACCCACACACGTATTGAGAGGTACTGAAATAGAACACTAGTTAACTTTCCCACCTAAAAAAAACCTTGTTTCGATAAACTCATATTCAACTGAATTCATGTGTGTGGGAATGGATTTGTGTGGAACTTAGTTTAGTTTCTGTTGTTGTTTGGTGACCGGCAACTCCCCTTGTCTCCGGGTTAGCCTTTGTGTTGGATTGATTGTTTTGATTTTTAGATGAATTGAAGTGAATTGATATTTGTGTAGTCGAGCAAGTCCTTTAGTATGGTATAGTATCACCTATTATTGCCATTGACGGACTCTGTTTCTGTTCCACAACCAAACTGCTTCACCCGGAGTACAATAGCAAAGCTGAGCTTATAATAAATATACAATCCTAAAGCTTTGTAATCTTTTATGCACCTCAATATTACTACCGAAGAAGCACAGCTAGTATCAGTTGTTTTCCATTAATTTTCATTATTCATTGTTGATAGTGTAATTTGGCTAGAAACATATATGAGTGGCCAAATTATATATGTAGATTATTGATAATTAATCTGAATCAGTTGACACGTTGCTCAAGTTGTAACACAGGGCCAGGGGCGTTCCGTGCTGGAGTATACACATGAAGAAAGAAGAAAGCAAACAAGGAACAGGCTAGGTGACCAACGTGTGCATCAGGGTCTGTGGAGAGGATTTTTGTTCTTAATTCATGGATGGAGGCTCGAGCAGTATTTGTACAAGGGAAGGATTACTTATTTAGTATGTACCGGACTCAGGAATATCTGTTTTCCATAGCCGATCAGTTAGAGAATAGTTCAATAGGAATATTATATTCGGCTTGTTGAAACAAATACGTGATACTTGTCGTACACGTATAGGAGTCCTATTCTATTGCCGAAGCCCAGGCATGCTCATTATATATAAAAACTAGTCCACCAACCCATGCTCTCGCACGGGTTAGAATCAAATACTAACTAATAAGGATTACTTATATTAAATGTCTTATTCTCTTCACTAATATTCTGAACTAATAGCTATATAAAAGGTACTCTATAGTTTATATTTAATTGAGAAAATCTCTCAAATTGGTTCATATGTTTTGCATCCATATCCATAGGTTTTTGTTTTACATAGCACCTCATTGTACTTAAATATACATTTAGTTAATCTCAAAAAAAAAAATATATACATTTAGTTAAATCATTTGATTAAACGACAATAGTTTTTAGCTATAAAAATAATTATCTATACTAATGTAAGTTTTAACTTATGGATGTTGAATTATTGTTAGTAATAGCTTGTATTAGCATTTTCATGTATATTTGAGAGACTTTTTGTTAGTTTTTTATAATGGTTGAGAGGTGGATAATTATGAAACGAATTATATAGGTGTACATATATTACGTTATATTATCTTTCATAATGACATTTATTGGTAAAACATTCATAATGATAGGGATGCATAATTTATACAAAAACTATTGGATTAGTCTAGTTATATTTTATAATTGTGTTGAATATTTCCATACAGTTTTATTTTAAACTCCGTGGACCAAGGTCCTCGAATTTTTAAGCAAAATTGGCATGACATTCGAGGTAATTCAAACATGTTTATTAAGTTGTGAACGGGCCTCAAGCCTAGTTGTTGGAGCTTCTCATTAGCACCTCGAAGCCCAGTTCGAATCCCCATAGAGACCAATTTATAGATTGGGTTAAAAAAAAAAAAAAAAAAGGTACGGGGCTCTTTTGCCCATGGTTCAAAAACAATTAGTATTAAGTTAAAAAATTATACATGATGCTCAATATGTATTGTATCAAAACTTTTTGTGCGGAAGTAATCCAAGGACATTTATCTTGAAATGAAAATTATGCCTAATGGTCAATAAGTATTATATCATGTACACAAAGAAAGGAGACAAAATAAATTGTAATTATGGGATGTAGGATGATGCCCATACCTTTTGTCTACAGGTGTGGCCAGTGCTAGCATTGATGTAGATGTTGTGGACGCCAACGCTATGGCATCGATGGCCTACGTGTTCCCATGTTTTCTTTGTTGACGATCACCTTGTTGTCCCCATGATGCTTGGCACACGATCGTCGTTCCATCCCCTGGATGTGGCTGGATCTAACATCTGTATTAGGTGCAGAGCTGGACGCTGGCTTCCTCCATGCCAATGCTAAAGTGATGGATGGAAGTTGTAGCTTTATTAGCAGCTGATAAAATTTCTCTATGCCTAGTCTTTAGAGTATTTTTGTTAGTGGCCATGGCATAGACGTTGCCCACCTCCTCAGCGTCGAGTTGTGTGTGCTTGTAGAAGTAGGTGAACTTGGCTTGGCGTAGCTAGAACATCAGCTCGACCACCTGCACCGTAATCATGTTGGCGTTAGCGAGCTGGTGTAGTGTGAAAGTACATGGGGTCGATCCAGCATCATCTTCCTCTTCATTGTTTGTTGATCGATAGTCATTGTAGGGTTGGTTGCCTCGTCTGGTGTTAGCCGATAGTGTAATGTCACCTTCTTTGTGTGGAGGCATCGTTGGGATAGGAGCCATTGTAGATGGTATTCGTGATCCTCTCGACGTAACCTGGTGCGCCAATGTTCATGATGTAGATGTGCATCTATTCTCATTGGAGTCATCCCTGATTCCATGTATTCAGATAATACGCACCAACATACATGCAGTTGTACAGGAATAGGTACATTTCTCACCTATGAAGGACAATGCGCACGACATCACCCTCCTTGCTTCTAGAACACGCCGTCTCCGATCTCAAGTGATCGACACAAACCTTGCGATGATACGTGGGAGCTTGGCATGTTGATCATGCAGAAGCTAGTGCACATCGTTCGTATCCATCTGGGTCACGCACAACCTGCCCATGCTGCAGTTGGTGCCGATGATTGATTTTGTCTACTCCAATCTTTAACAGCCGACCAGCAAGCTCCGTATGCCGTTGGCGGAGAACCAAGGCCTGGCGTTCCCATGTAGTCGCCTTGATGTGATCAGCTCTCGGGCCCTTTTATGTGTCAGCGTCAGATGAGGCGCTCGTTTCTTCCTTCACCCGGTCTTGAGATCCCTTGAAACAAAGAAAAAAGGTCGAGGGCTCCCTGTCATGTGTTCAAAAAGCATTATTAATAAGTTAATAAAAGAAATACTTGATGCTCAATAAGGATTATATCAAAACTTTTTCGTGCTAAATAATCCAAGCATGTAAAACTAAAATGAAAATTATACCTAAAAGGGTCAATAAATATCATAATATCATGTATGTGTGGCAGGAGACAAAAAGTATTGAAAATAAATAGCAGAAACGTGTAGTCGTGTATGCTTCATACTAACTCTACAATTGATTTTGCATACATGTAATACACCACAGTAATCAGCTTTAAACATTCATCCATGGTGATCACTACGACCCTACACGCCACATACAATTTCATCATGCAAGTTTAAGCAAGCATACGTTACGTTGAAAGCAGGGTCACCTGACACCGAAACCTTGTTTGGATCTTGGGGTCGCCAGAAAAACATCAAGCGCCTCGATGTCAAAGGAGTTGGCGCCCAGGCGCCGCAGATGTACGTGCCTAGATTGGGTTGCCTTCCTCTTTGCTTGCTCGGTCGGGCGGCCACAATTCAGCTGCCCGGCGGCAGGGTTTGCCGCGTGGAGCCGGCTAGAGGTGGCGCCCTCCACAATCCCTTCGGCTCGATCGTGGTAGAGAGAATGTTTCCAATACGTAAATTTTGATATAATAGATTTGTTTTCTTTTTTACTATAATAAAATAATAATAATGACAACTTTTTATCTCTCCTCAAGGTTTTCTCCGTAGATGGCAGGGACTTTGTTCTCTGTTCCAGATTTTTTCAGGCCAGGCACGTATGGACGGGACCATGAACCCAAGAAAAAAAAATCCCGTGCATTGCAATTTATTAACCAATTTTGTGAATGTCGATCGAAATGTTCAAGATCTTGTTGGCACGCAAGATTTAGGCCTTTTATTTTATTATTATCTTTACTTTATCTATATCTATATATATAGAATGGCAGTGGTGGGTAATTTCTTTGAAAGTTAAATTAGATCCAACGGTTAGAGATATCTCTGCTCTATGGTTTGATGGTCCGATATTTTTGATTAATGTGAGAATTTCTAGCATTTATCTTTTTTTTTTCTAGCGGCGTCCGGTGAGAATTAACGTGGAGCCTCCGTTGGAGCCTCCAATTAGTAATAGTAAGATGGGTAAACGGCCGATTGTGGGCTCCAGCCAATCGACATAATACATCCACTATTTTTCATTGTTATTATGTTTCTTTCTTCTACCTTAGAACAGTAGTATATGCCGAACCCTAATCTCCATTAGGGATTGGTAATCTTTACCGTTTTGCGCTGAAAAACGGTCGGCTCTTCTCCACGAAAGTGAGGATCCTTTGTTGCTTTGCCCGAAAGCAATCGCCGCGTCGTCGCGCGTAAAATACGACAGTTATCGTGTTGTTGCACGGATCAATTTCGCGTGCCAACATTCATCTCAAAATTTTGAGTTTCACGATGATTTGGTTCTTGCTTCACTTGATCGGGGAGCGCTTGTGTGTAAACGAACAAAGAAAGCCAACGATTATTAGTTAAGGGAAAAGATAGAATATAGCTTACCAAGACTATCTGGTTGGCCATGAATCCCATCGAAGCTCAAACTCGAGGCAACCAGCAATATAACAAGGTACACCATTATTTGTGAACTCTATGGTTACGACCTCCCCAGAACATTTTCTTCTTCGTTCCTACGTCTTGTCCGATCCGGCCTGTATACGAACACTGTACAGAATCCAGATATTAGAAGATCGCAGGGTCCATTTGTCGCAATCTGTGTCATTGTATTCCTCGCCAGACCTTGGCTGATATACGTACGCGATGATGCCGTATTCATCAATTAGTGCACAATAATGCAAAGCACGACCACACCTAGGATGCGTCATTGAGAGCACCGAAATAGCAAAAGGTGCGTCGGGGCGACGTACAGGCCGAGGCTCTAAAAAACAATTGCATATGAAATCTGGGGAAGCCAGAAATATTAGTAAAATCCGATTTTTCTAATCCACCCCTAAACACGGTTTTGCAGTTACCAAACTCAGAAAATATGCATGCTAGCCGCTTGAAATTGCTATTGACGGTTTTGCGGCTAACTAGCACTTGACAAAATATGCTAGCCGCTGGATAAAAAGGCATTCTGATATACTGGTACGCACAATTGCTCTTAGATTACCGCTGTCAGGTGCTTCAAATCAGTAGCAATGAAACGGAGCCTACATTTCTGAAGTCCTAACGCAGATTCCAAACATTTCAGAACTTGGCACCGCTTTATGGCCACGCCCCTGCCGGGGGTCGAGTGGCCGGATAGGTCCAGTTGGTAGCTCCCGCCGTTGTTGCCGTAGACGTCGAGGAAGGACATGATGATCCGGACTGCGCCGCCGGGTTCAGCGCCGTGGAGTGGCGTAAGTGGACGGCGGCGTACCCGTTCACCAAGTTCTACGTTGGTCTGCCGGCGTCGCCGCTGGCGGCCACGAGCGGGTTCATCGACCTCGTGACGCTCCGGAGAGTGGTGCTTCCGGTGGCTCAGAAAGGCGGCCAACTACGGTGGCGTCATGCTCTGGGATAGGTACTTCGACAAGCGCAGCAACTACAGCGGCAGCATCAAGAGCTGGGTTTGAGACCTTTCGCTCACGGAATTTGTTTTTTTTGCTTGGATGTTTTTATATCGAACAAATATGCAGTAATAAACAAATGAGATCTATGTCGACAACTAATCTCGTGATCCAGCACTTTTTTTTTATGTCCGTTGATCGACACACTACAGTAGTCATGATTAGTTCTTGAAATGTGTCTTCTAGTTGTCAAGAAACAGAGGAGGCCCTCGCTGTTACGTGTTGACTGAAAGACTGCTAACTAGAGTAGTGTGCAGATTCCTGTTCACTCTTCTACGTGTGAACAGAAATCTGAAGCCCTATATGATATTTTTGTACCTTCTGTGTGTTGGGACGTGAACGCTTAAACTATCTGTTTTGCTTTTTCAAATATAAAAGCATGGAGAAATCTTCTTTTCTAAAAAAAATCCTGTTCACACTTTGTCATAACTCATATATGTTTTTTCGGTGGACTGAAAAAGACATCCAAATTCCTGTCACCCTGTGCACACTCCTTCACTGTGCTTCGCCGAGTTAGACGACCTCATGCACACCAACGAAGAGCCGCCTCGTAGTCGTCCTCCTCCTGGGCCATCGATAAGAAAAAAATGATGGTCAACCAGAAAAAAAAATGATGGTCAACCATCATCCAAACCCTAGTGAAGATAAACTGCAAATACTTCCCGTTGTCAAATCTTTGTTTGCAGTGCACAATACGATGGTTGACCATCATTTTCTTCCTCATCCTAGACGATGGTACTAGGGAGATAGCAAATGGTGATTGCAATAACCCAACAAGGCCCAAATGCTCCTGATCCTTGCAATAACCCAACATGGGCAACAAATTCCAGTAAATGCTTAACCTGTAACTCCAACAAAAAAATCTGATTTCATCTCTTTTCCCTTTTCTAAAAGATAAAGGTTAGCATGAACCATCTAAGAAGCAAAGTATTTGATGGAGATTGCCTAACTAACGGTGAACAGGCAACACCAATTAGCAACCAGCTAGAGGGACACAACGTTTAATTTAAGCACGTACGTGTCGCTTTTTTTTCCCAAACTAGTGGTGTTTGTGGAGTCACCTCACCTCATGCTTCATGAGGTGATGCATCATAATTTAAGCAACGTTTAATTTTTTTGTGGAATCAACCCATTCCTCATGCATATAGCCAAAGGATGTTGGGTTTTGTTGGTTACCCCAGCTAGCCTGGACACTCTAGAGGCACCCCTCGGCCCTGAGTTCGAGTCCCAAACCTGGGAGCGAATTTCAGGCTGGGGGCATTATTAATAAAAAACCAAAAATATTAGGGTGGGGGTTTCCCTTCCTGACTTCGGTCAATTCCTCATGCATATAGATAGATTGATGAGGTGACGTTGGATCAACTCATTCCATTCCACGAACCAAAAAAAAAAAATGAGAAGAAGATTGGACCATCAGATTCGACAACAGCTAAAGACAGTACTGTAAAAGGAGCTGGAATCGTACATATAGATAGATTACATACACAAGGCAAGGATAACAGGAGCTGGCACACAAGCTCTATATATATATCACGCACTTCCAGAGACCCACATCAAGGTAATTCAAAGCCAAGGGTGCGCAGTCGATCATCGTCGTTCTGGTTCAGCTAGCTGCATCTCTGCAAGACCCACATTAAGGTAATTCGATCCTCCCATTACATCCTTGGGTCAGCATTGGAGTTACAAACTTAATTAGTGTAGTGGCTTGCTGGAATAAATATCCATACTACCCTATTGATATTTTTAATTACATATTTCTACAATTGTTGGGTTAAAAATAATCATAGTGCTATGTTGCACTACAAATACTAAGCATGTATAAATAAAGATAAAAATATATTTTTAATAGATTATTAGCTTGAAAAAATATTACTTTAACAAACATTGGGTCATAATATTGGTAATTTAATTTAACGAATTGTTATTTTATTGTGAATCCGTTTATATATTCTGACTAAAACATTATAATGTAATATTGGTAACTTAACTTTAAGCATTCTATGATTCATTAAAAAATACTACTATACATAATTTATTTTTGAACTATAGCACAAGCTAAAACAACTATTGATGCCATTGTACGAACTAAAATGATAGCCTAGGAATTATATGCTTTTAAAGTAAAGTAAAAACTAAAATTTTGAATCAAAGAAATAGTAATCACTAGGGTTTCAACTAAACATAAGGATAAAATTTCAACAAATAGATTAAAAGTTGAAAGCTAAAATATAGATTCATGTAGTCCCACAAAACTAATATTAGGTTTCAACTAAATACATATCACTAAATACAAAGTTAATTGCAACAGCTAAGCTAAAATATAGATTAAAAGTCGATACAACAAGAGCTTATACAGCTTAAGACTAGGTTTCAACTAAATACATATTGCACTAGAGAAGATAAATGCCAATTTCACACTTGCTAATATGATAAATATCTATGTGACCCCTTAATTAAATTTGCATCTAAATTACCATTTATTTCATTATTCTAGAATATGCTACGAAATCTATATCTAATTATGAATATCTTTCTATTTCAAAAAAAAATTTACATAACCATAATTCACCCACTTCTGTAAGTATTAATATATTAATATCTAATTAAAGTAAACATACAAGTTGTGCCATCACGTAGATCATGTACACATGCATGTATGGACAATAAACATATATTTTAACAATCATGAAAAATGTTTGATTAAAACTATATCAATAACCATGATATCTTATATAATTTATTAATTTAGATAAATTTATACATTTTGAAGAAAATATTTGACATATCTATACGGATAATATAGCCATTACTGCACACATAATTTTATTAGCAACAAAATTCAAACATCTCTAGAAGTGTCGCGGTCATATGGCTATACTTTCTTGGCTTTTGATATTCCTTTGGAGTAAATCTAAATCCCCAATACATGTGTATGTCCAAACAAGGTCTAACAAGTAAACACACATGCAAATAAAGTCTGTAAATAGGTGCGTTTTTAGGGGCCGCTATGTTGTAGAGATCGATGGCAAGGCAAAGGAGGAGCGGTATCATTCTGCCAAAGACGTTGCTGCCATACATAGATTTGAAGAATCCAATCATATGCATGCATGATGCCCGAGCTCTGTCGTCTTCTTTTAACATCCCCTGCTCGACAACTTGTTTTGTTCTCTTTTCCTTTTTAAAAGCTATAAAGATTAGCAAGAGGCTTATATTAAGAAGCAAAGTATTTACTAAAGATTATTCCCTAATTAAATGTTAACAGCCAACGCAGAGTAATTATGGAGATGTAGCCTTGAAACACACTTTTATAAATTCAGTAACCTACAAGGGGACGGACGGAGTCTGGGTCGTCCCCCGCGCGGGCGACTCAGGTTCCCAACCCTAGCGCCGCCGTCCCAGGCCCTCCCCACCCATTCTCCACCTCGCCGTCGCCGGAGGAAGGCCTCCGGGAATCCGAGCGCGCTCCCAATGAGGGCGGCGGCGAGGCCTCTCACCAGGAGGGTCGCGAGGTCACGCCGCGGGGTGGATCTCGGCGGCTATGGCGGCGGCGTCACGGGCGGGGGCGCGTCGAGGCTGTGGGCGAGGTGCCGGGATGGTGGAGGTGTGACGGGAGTCTCGACGGTGCAGCGTGCCGAGGGTTCGATGGTGGCATATTTGGGCGCCAATTGCCGACCGTGCTCCCACGCCCGGTTGTGCGGGCCGGCAGGCTGGGCTGCAGCGGCGGCGCGACGGATGTTGCGCTAGGTGGCATCCGACGGGCGGCACCGCAGGGGTCTTCGAGGGAGGCGATCGCGGACGACGACGCGGCGGTGGCTGTGGAGCATTTGGCTTCGGACGGAGCAGCGAAAGAGTGGTTCGACGGTGGCGGCCTCCGTGCTCCACGGTCGGGCATTCCTCTTCCCATGGTGGCGTAGCCGACAGCCCACATCGGGCGCGGAGAACCCAAAAGGAAGGATCCGGCGACCCCTGCCATTGGGCGCCGCAAAACGCTGACCATGGTGGCGGTGTTTTTGGATGGCGGCGACAATGAAGCAATTGGGTTGGCCGTATCGGGATGAACCCGTGGCCGCCATGGTGGCTTCCACAGTTCGTCAAGGTGGAGGATTCGTAGAAGGGGACGGCGAGGATGGCAGCGGACGTCGGCATTTGTTTTCCAGATCTATATTTCGGCGATGGTGCACGTCGCCGGCGGTTGGCGTAACGGCATGGACCCAAGGGACATGGCATTGGCCGCTCACTATATATGACGGCGGTGACGCCTGAGGGCGCCACTTTCCTCGCTGGAGGCGCCGTCTTTTTCAAGTGGATCTCTACGGTGAAAACCAGCACCAGTTGGGTGGGCGGCGATGGCGTCTTTGGATGTCATTTTCTCGTTGGAGACGTCGCTGGTGGAAGATCCATTGGATGTCGGCTGGCGCCGGCATCAAGGTGGCGACTTATCGCACACACTTATGGGGCCTTATGCTGTTGCCAGGTCACAGGATCCGGAGTCTCCAATGGTGGATGGGTTTTGTTTGTTTTATTTTCAGAGTGCACCAGTGTATTCGGGTGACCTTTGTCTTACCTGTAACACTGTCGTACAGTTGTAATTGTGTTGGCCTGATGCATCCTCGGATGACTGAAGCCGGAATATAATTTCCTTTATCTAAAAAAAGTAACCTACAAGGCCTTGTTCGGTTTGGTCCCCTTGGGGAGGATATTAACTGAACAAGGTTTTTTATCGGATGTCTCAGCGGCCACTATGCTTATGATGAAGTATATTTTCATTGAGAATTTGGAGATAGTTGCCTACCCCTTGGCATGGCTCGTTATAAGGCATCATGATGACACTGGAGAACTTAGCGCCATGGGGTGGATAGGTGCCCTTATGTTCACAAAGTTTTTATTTCTTTCTATTGTTCACTGGTTCAGCAATATTTATAGATTTCCTATGGTCTGAAAAAAAACTGAAACAGAATGTGTTAGCAGGCTTAACATGAACAAATTAGACTACTAGGGACATGGACAAGTGGTATAAAAAAATTTGTACGTCACGTTTCAGTGACTCTCAACAGTTTGCTCATGGAACAATGTAAGAGACATATGGATTGTCCCAGTAGGATAGCAGTCATGCAACAAAATGCATAAGAGAAGTAACATTTGCATTTGTCCTATACGGTAACATCTCATTTCTTACTTGTTTGATTGTACTTCTTGTTGAACTTTTTATTTATATGTAATATATCTCTGTAGGGGCCTCAGCCCCTCCAGTTCCTTCAAAACACTACAACTAAATTGGTAGCAACAAACACATATACATAGCACATACAGCATTGATCGTTTTATGACATAATATATAAGAAGGTTATTACTGTCAATAACTCTCTCTCTCTCTCTCTCTCTCTCTCTCTCTCTCTCTCTCTCTCTCTCTCTCTCAGTGTGTATTGTGTGATTCTCTCCATGAAGTATATATAATCATCGAATTAATTAAACTGGCAATCTGCAGGCCCATGGCTTACGATCAGGATCTTGACAACTATAACAGTGCTATCAGTGATGCTAAGTGCAACATCAGAGTGTGGCAGTCCTTTGAGAAAGATATGAAAGAGAAACTGTGGCCAGTGGACGGGCTGCTTCTTGTTAGCGCCATCATGGCGGGAGTCATAGTAGGGATTGGTGCTTATGGCCAGCGGTACCGCCACCATCCTATCACCCATTTTATCTTCCTCGGTGCCACCACTTTATTCTTGCCAATCATCTCCTCTGTTGTCTCCAGCAGTACTGGATTCAACTATTTCATCGGCAGCCGTGATGTCAGTGACTTTATGACGTCAGCCCCTACCTTGCTCTCATGGTGTAGTCCAAGCCGACACTCCGTGCTGGTTGTGACATGGGCTCTGCTTGTTCAGAATGTCATGATCAATACCAGCGTAGTAGTCGCTGTTGATGATAGAGAAGGTGCAAGTATAGGTCCTCCGCTCCAACTTCTTGCGCAGGGGGCCTGGACCTTTTACCTTGGTATTAACTTCTTGAAAGACAAAAACTTCTTGAAATCGATCAAACGCTATTATTACCCATTCTATTATTATCTCCTTGAAGTCCTGCCTTTCCTTCTCACTTTGGCCAAGCTATTGTTCAAATACTATGCATTTAGAAAGGCACACAAATCATTTTCGTTTGGGCCCAATCCTCGTCTTGTCTCTGGATACATGCAACAACTACCACTAACAGTGATAGGCGAGCATGCTCCTCCTCCTCTCTTGGTCATGGGAGAAGAGACAAGGCACGTGGAGAAGCAGCATCATGGGTGTGTCTTCAAGGATGACTCTGCTAGGAAAGTGTTGCACAATGACACTGGTTTGGTCACCATTGAGAGTATTTGGCAATTCTTTCATGATAGCCGCAATAGTAGCCTTCTTCCATCACCAACACCACAAAGCCTAAAAGACTTGTGCTTGTCCTTCTCCTTGTTCAAGTTGCTGCGCTGTCGATTCGCAAGGTACAAGACTGCTTACACTGGCTCTGCTGAGAATACATTCAATTGTTTCTGGGGCTTGTTGCTCACGGATGGAGAGCTTGACCCAGATAGGTTATTTGGGGTGATTGTGGATGAGCTTTCTTTTGTTCATGATTATTACTACTCATCCCTCCCCATCTCCTATTCGAAGTGTTGGCTGCCCATCATTGGAATCATTATCTCAATCTTGAGCATATGTTACTGCTTCTTTGTTCCAGTGTGCATAATGATACGTATACATGCTTCAGATGTGGTTAAGACGTCTGGCCATTCCCTGCCCAATTGGGTGCTTTCCCAGATTCAATGTAAAATTCGGTGTAAAGATGGTACAGATGTACCTGAGGTAGAATTTGGAAGCATGTTCTTTGATTTGGTGCCACTATTTTGTCTTTTGGTGTTTGTTGTGATAGCTGAGGTGAGGGATATTGTTTCCTACATCTGCTCCAACTGGACCAAAGTATTACTCACTTGTCACCTGCTTATAAACACTGAGCAATCTCTTTCCATGAGAAACTATTGTGTCCGTCTTCTACAATTGAGATGCAAGCTGACGATGAAGCAATGGGATGAGGAAATGGGTCAATGCTCAGTGTTGCCTCTTCGCTCAAGAACGACCCCGATTACACTTGTGAGGCGTCTGCTCCATTTGCCAGACCACAAGACCAAGCTCACTATGGTTCTGAAGATTTCTATAATCAATACCCTACGAAGCAGTAAAAATAACGGTGCACTACACTTGAGCAATGGGAAAGCATCTCTTTGCCGCTCGGGTCAACAAGTAGGTGAAAGGTTCATTTGGGCTTGCAACAGAAAGAGTGTGTCTGATGTTATACTTACATGGCAAATCGCCACAAGCATTCTTGAGGTGAGGTACCCTTGTCCTAAGAAACAACAAGGTTCTTCATCTATTGCTTCAGATGATCATAGGATTATTGCCACTCGTCTGTCACGGTACTGCGTGTACCTGGTGGCCTGCTACCCTGAGCTACTCCCGGACTATGCTGAATGGAGCAAGATTTTGTATGATGCTGTTGAGAAGGATGTAAAGAGTGCCCTTGCCAACCATTCCCTGTCTATGTCGTCGGCACCGGCGTCAAGGTATCAGGAGCTGGTCCACCTGCTTAGTGCCAATGCTAACTCGAAGCATCAAGTGATTAATGATGGTGTGAAACTTGGAAAGCAGCTGGTGGAGACAATCAACGGCGACATGGCAGCATGGAAGCTGCTGGCTGACTTTTGGTCAGAGATGATCCTGTACGTGGCACCCTCGAACAATCTAAAAGGGCACAAGGAGGCCATCTCCCGCGGTGGTGAGCTCATCACGCTCCTATGGGCGTTGCTCAACCATTTAGGGCTCGTCAAAAGGACCACCACTGATGCCACCGGAGCTTGACCTGTGCTACTGGTACTTCTCCAGCTGGGGTTGTCTGATAGCTAGTTGAGTCCTGATGCGTCTTGTTGCTACTCGTCCTCCTACAAGATTTATGGTGTTTGTACATGCCCTGCTCTTGTTTATTTGATTGTTTGAGCCCATTATATTTCTGTTGACAATATATATTTTGGTGGTATCATTGTCGTCCATACCTTATTCTGTCTCTAAAGATATCTATAAAAAAATTCGGTTCATTCAGAATTTTTTTTTTTTGGAATGGCACAAAATAATATATTGGTTTACTGTACCAGAAAGTGAATGAATTAATTGGGGCCTTGCCAAGGGGCAGAGATGTCGGCGGGTCTCCTGCGGCGCCTCACCCATCTCCTAGGGTGCCAGCTTCCCAGCGGCTTGACCGACAGCCAGCTGCGCGCATCCCTGCTCACCCAACGGCTCAGCCATAGGCATCGGGCCTCGCCGCTTGGTGGTCGTCGTCATCGCCCTCGCGAGCTCATACCCGCGACGGTTTGGGCTAGGGGCCCTTCTTCCGCCCCTGTCGACGACGACGGCTTCACGCTCGTTCAGAGGCGCGGGCGTCGGCTCCGCCACGCGCGGCCTGAGCCATCGCACCTTGTCGGGCTCTGCTTCAACTGCCTAGCCTAGGATCACGTCGCCTCTCGATGTCCCTCCCTGCTCGCTGCCTCTATTGCCTCATCACGAGGCAGCGGGCGAGGAACTGCAGGTTTCGCTCCGTCGACCACCATACCACCTCCCAGTGAGCTCGCCAAGGGGCCACGCCCGGCGCTCGCGCACCACGGGCGTGGAGCAAGGGAATCCTAGGGCGCCCAGGCTACGACAGTTCCTCCAGCGGTCAATGTTGAGCTTTGTTGGGCCTCGACGGGTGGAGGCTTCCTGTGCCGTGACCATCCAATGGGGGCCTCCCTTGGCCGTTGCAGTGGTGGGTCAAGGGGAGGACTTAAGGACTCTCGCTCATGCTTGCATCGAAAAAACCGCCGCCCCTTCAGACCTGCTCGAGCCTCTGTCGGTTGTGAGCGTGGAGCCACCCATTTCGGTTGATCCAATGCTCGATGAGCTCTCGGCCATGCTTCTTGTGCGCCCGTCCTCCACCCCTTTCGTGGCCCAGGATGGGCTGGATCCCCCTATCGACGCCTCGCATAGTGCAGCTCTGCTTTGCGGGAGCGGAAGGGTTGGAGGCGACGGCTATGGGCACTGCAGTCGGTACCCCACCTTCAGCCGCCTTCCGTAGCCGCACCGTTAGCTGACCCGGGCGTGTCCTGCCCGGCGGCATGGTTCGCCGCGCGATGCTGGGCACGATCGCCTCGCCTCGGGTTCTTTGTCGGCCGCCCGGCGCCAAGACCGCCTTTTGCCGCCCGACAAGCAGGTTGTGCCGCTAGGACCGCCATCCGTCAACGACTTCATCGCCTCTCGGGAGCTTCCCCTCGAGTAGCCGCTGATCGCGTCACCGCCCCATCCTCGGCGCCCGTGCACGATCTGTGACGACTGGGTCCCGAGGTGCAGTGACCGTCTGGCCACGAAGTAGGCATTCCGTGACCCCAACCCAGAGAGATAGGCTCGCCGTGTGCTCCTCGACAAGTGGGAGGGTCGCCAGCCGGGCGCACCGTCGACCACGCCCTCGATGCGATGATCGTCTTTGAGGTTCTGGAGTCACTTTGCGGACTTCGTTCCGGCTTCCAAGAGAGCGGATCAACCACAAGCTCTTCCCCATGCACGGTCACCGCTGGGCATGGATGATGGAGCACCTCTAGTATGCTCCCCATGCCCCGATCTTTGTAACTCATTGGTGTTTTCTTAGTTTACAACCTCCAGCTCCATCATTTTAGTCGGTGCCTTGTGTTAGTGTGTTACCCGCGCTCTTTCCCTGTCACCTCTCCATGGAAAGGGAAAATGCCGTGTTACTTGAAACATTCCGTTTTCCCTTAATGAAATACAAGCCAAGCTTGCTTTCGAAAAAAAAACGGGGCCTTGCATCACCTTGCATGGAGCTAGTTCAATATTCAATATTCAAATTTTTACCGCAAAGCCGATAGGCCGCCGCGAGCCGACAGGACCCAGGACGAGAGCAAATCAGGGCCCTCCCTGAGAGAAGCTTGCGACTCCGCCCTATACAGCATTGTCATCACGGTAGGAGAAAGTGTTGTAAAGAAGAAAATCTTTGACCAAAATGTATAGAGGAAGTGAATAGAGGAACATGAGTGCGGATAGTCTTACGGGTATATGGAAAAACACACATAAAACATCACGATTAAATGATTGCCGGCGAGAGTGTTTAACATAATGGCAGAGGTGGGTAATTTTGTACAAAGTTAAATAGATCCAATGGTTGTTGATGACTAAGTCTTCTAATTTGATGGCCGGATGTTTCTGATTATTATGAGATATTCTAGTATTTTTTTTGTTTCTAGCACGTTTAACGAGGATTAACGTGGAGGCTTGATTGCAGCCTCTAATGAGTAATAGTAAGATAAGATGGTCATCTTGTCCTTCCGCGCTCACGGAATTTACATGACGCCGCCGTAACTACAAGCGCAGCAACTACAGCAGCAGCATCAAGAGCTGGGTTTCAGACCTTGCGCTCACGGAATTTGTTTTTGCTCTGTGTGTTTTATATCCAAAAATATGCAATAAGAAATGAGATCTACGTGGACAATCTCGTGATGCAGCACATTTTTATTTCCGTTGATCGTCAAACCACAGTAGTCATGATTAATTCATGACATGCACAACTGTTGAAATATAAGGCAATTTCAGATTAATTCTATAATATAAATCATGATGAACTGATCTACTAGAATAAGCATGTGAAGCAAACAAGCATGATTCAAAATCATATAACAGATCATAGCATGGTAGAACAACATAAAACATGGCATGATCATGGCAACCGGTGTAAGCACAACTAGCACAACACATACACCGGATAGATTAAATAGATTGAACATGTTGGACAATAAGATTAGATTACGGATGTAATACCTGCCGATGTAGAAGTACATGGTGATGAAGATGCTTGCGGCGATGATCGCATGTCCTTGTAGATGTTCCCGTCGCGGCGAGCCTTACGACGAATGACGAGACGACGTGCTGAGATTTGGGAGCAGTCGCGCGAAGAGCGCTTCCCAAAACCTTATTAAGCCCCTTCTTCCGGTGCAGGATCGCAAAAAGACGACGGTTTTAGGAGACCTGCTCGCCCGGTCGCCGGTGCACGCCGAACGATCGGGCTGGAGACTTGGCAACGGCGGCGCAGCAAAGGAGAATAGGAAAATACTATTTTACTACTTTAGGATTTTCTAATTGAAACTCCCAATTGTAGTTGTTATATTGTGTCTATTCCAAGGAGGCTTGGTACAAATATATAAGGAGGAAAACTTCCTACCTCCACATCAATTAGTAATATGGTACTAATTGATATTGCACCTCCCACCTTTACTCATGGGCTAAAACAATAAAGCCCATTAGAGAACACAATTGGGCCTTTAAGATTTATCAGAATTTCTTCATATGAATATTAGGGGAACTATTCATATATAAATTCTAACAATCCCCACCAGATCTCAACCGCCCAAAAGATAGATATTTTCCTTATCTCACTATTGTTTTATATACTAGTGTTTCAGCAGAGAGACCGTTAAGTTGAACATCCGCCTAGAGCTTCAAGTTCTACTCATCCACAACTTGAACAATGGACTACGCCTTGAATTGCAAGTTTTGTATGAATAAGTTTCGCTCAAAGTCAAACTAGTACTTGGCTGCTAGTAGCCTTTCTCCGTGGGTGGAGCATATATGTCATACTCCTTAGTCTCTTCATGAGCTTACTAGAGATCACCCAAATCTCATAGACTGCGACGTTTAACGGTCGAACTCATATAGGTATGCCCTTTCAAGAATGCTCTGTAGGACAGCATCTTTACTTATAAAGTCAATAGGACATATTAAGGCATTCTCGCCATCCTACCATACGAGCCTCTTCGCTCTTGAGAGTATTGCATCTTCACATAGAAAGGGTTTATTAGTTTACTCTCCTCGGTTTACCAATAGCTTGTTCTTCCCAGTGTCCTTAGTCACGGGATCTCCGATCAAAAAGGTTGGGTTACTACTACTGAAAACTCATATGGGTCTCATACCCATCTCCCTAGATGCAATTTCTATCACATTACGTGATAGCCCTTTAGTAAAGGGATCTGCGCCAGGGTTTTTATCCGGCGTATATAGGATACGCTTATTACTCCGGAGTTTCTCAATTTCCCGACAGTCTTGAACGCTTTTTAACGTGTCTTGTTGACTTTGAATTATCCTTTACACTATTCACTTTTACTGATCAATTGTTTGATTATCACAGTTTATAAGGATAGCCGGTCTTGGTTTTTCAACCACCCAAGGCAAGTCGGTAAGAGCTCACGCAGCCCACTCCGCCTCTGCGGATGTTTGTTTCTAAAGCAATAAGTTCTGCTTCCATGGTTGTCTTAGTCAAAATAGTCCGTTTTACAAGACCTCCATGACATCTGCGCCACCTCCAAGAGTAAATACATACCCACTTGTGGCGTAGATTTGAGCAATATCGAAATCCGGTTCGCATCACTATATCCCTCTAGCACGGTGGGTGCCCGAATAGTGAATTCCATAGCTCATTGTACCTTTAAGATAGCACAAGACCCTTTCTAGTACATGCCAATGATCATCACCCAAAGTTGGACATATACCTACTCAACTTGCTCACAAAGCAAAGAGATATCTGGTCTAGTTGCATTCGCTAGATACATGAGTGAACCAACAATCGAGAGTACTTGAGTTGATCTCTAGTACGTTTTCTTATTCTTTTTCGCAATGTCACACTAGGATCATAAGGTGTTGGAGAAGGCTTTCTATCCATAAAGCCAAAACGGCTCGACCTTCTCAACATAGTGAGATTGCGATAAAGTAATCCCACTCTCTTTCTTAATAAGCATAATGTTTAGAATTACATCAGCCTCTCCTAGATCTTTCATATCAAAATTCTTTGACAAGAAAGACTTGACCTCATTTATGACATTCATGTTTGTTCCAAAGATTAGAATATCATCAACATATAAGCATAATATAAATGTTAAGCCCCCACCATGTCGATAATACACACACCTATCAGCTTCATTGACAACATAACCGGCACTAGTTAACGTGAGTGTCAAACTTCTCATGCCATTGTTTAGGTGCTTGTTTCAAGCCATACAAAGATTTTAATAACTTGCACACCTTTTTGCTCTTCACCTTTTACTACAAATCCATCGGGCTGATCCATGTAAATCTCCTCATCCAACTCTCCATTAAGAAAAGCTGTCTTTACATCCATTTGATGAATGATCGGACTATATGAGGCAGCCAAAGATAGTAGTGTTCGAATAGTGGTCATTCTAGCAACAGGTGAGTAAGTATCAAAGAAATCTTCTCCTTCTTTTGAGTGTAGCCTTCAGCCACAAGCCGAGTCTTGTACTTGTTAATAGTACCATCGGGTCTAAGCTTCTTCTTGAACACCCACTTACATCCAATTGGTTTACAACCGAATGGTAGATCGATAGCTCCCAAGTTCCATTAGAAAGAATCGAGTCCATCTCACTCACGAACGACTTCTTTCCAATCATTTACATCTAGAGATGCATATGCCTCCGAGATAGAGGTGGGAGTATCATCCACAAGGTACACAATGAAATCATCACCAAAAGATTTTGCAATCCTTTGTCTCTTGTTCCTCACAGAACTTCATTGTCATCCTTCTCAAGTGGTTGCTCAAATGACTCAACAGGATATTCAATAGGTATAGTATCATCGAGCTAATTCAGTAGAAAAATCTAACATTCCTACGCATATCTTTTTAAAGAAAATATATTCTCAAAAAATGTAGCATCACGAGATTCAAAGATAGTATCAACAAGCATATCGAAAACTTTAGATCTTACTACTAAAAATCGATAGGCAATGCTTTGTTGTGATCATATCCAAGAAAGATATAATCTATCATCTTTTGGTCCAAGCTTACGCTTCTTATTAATTGGAACATTGACTTTTGCCGAACATCCCCACGTGCGCAAGTATGAAAGTGATGGTTTCCTTCCAACACATATCTCATATGGTGTTGTCTCTTTATTTCGTTTGGAATTCTATTCGGGACATGACTCGCAAATCAATATAGCTTCCCCACCATGCCTTAGATAAACCGGCGGTGTCTAACATGGCATTAACCAAGTCGGTCGGCGTCGCGATTTTTCCTCTCAAAGAAACCCGTTGGATTCGGGCGAATAGGGAGGTGTCCTCTCATGAATTATACCATGTTCCGCATAAAACTCATCAAATGTTATAGGAAAATATTCACCACCACGATCGACCTTAGACGTTTAATCTTTCTTTCTAGTTGATTTTCAACTTCAGCCTTAAAGATTTTAAAGTAGTCTAATGCCTCATCTTTAGTTTTCAGCAAGTAAATATAGCAATATCTAGAAGCATCATCAATTAACGTCATGAAATATCTCTTTCCACCTTTAGTCAACACACCATTCATCTCGCATAGATCGGAATGTATGAGCTTTAGAGGTGCCAAGTGTCTCTCCTCCGCTGCCTTGTGAGGCTTTCGAGGTTGCTTAGATTGTACACAACTATGGCACTTAGAACCTTTGGCAATGGTGAAATCTAGAATTAACCGCAAGCTAGATAAATGTGACATCAAACCAAAATTCACATGACATAAACGAGAATGCCAAACACTTGAATTATCATCAATTGTGCCACAAATATGATTCAGCGACTTATTACAAAAATCGCCAAACTTAGGAGGAACAAGCCACCACAATCATAACCTTTACCAATAAACTGTCCATGCTTAGACATAACTACTTTATTGGACTCCATCACTACCTTAAACCCATCTCTTAAAAGAAGGGAAACACTAACAAGGTTCTTACGAATAGTAGGGACATGCTTTACGCGTTCTTCCCGCACAATTTTCCCCGGTAAACTTCGGATCTACCGTGCCAACGCCATGAACGAAGCATGTGACCCATTTCCCATTAGGACGGAAGAACCTTGTAGCTCTTTATAAGAAGAAAATAAAGAGATGTTAGCATACACATGAATATTAGCACCTGTATCAACCCACCAACTTGGTGATTGAAATACCGATAGTACAAAGAGGAACATTACTTGTACTCCTCATCAAGATTGCTAATAGTCACGAGGTTGACATTCTTATTATTCCCATTGGAAAAGTGACTAAGCTGTCCACAAGTGAAGAAAAGCACATCATCATTATTTTTCTTCTCAAAGGTAGTTGTTAATTTGGCATTGGAAGATTTATTCCCTTTGTTCTTGCCATGTGGGTTTTTCTGCACAAAATTAGTGCTAGAATGGCTCTTGTTCCCCTTATCAATAGTATTCTTCACCCGAATATTTTTCTCAACATCAAGAGATGCTATCAGGTTTACAACTGATATTTTCTGTCTCTTGTGTTTAAGAATTGTGCCGAAGCTCTTCCATGAAGAAGGCAACTTAGCAATATTGCATCCGGCTACAAACTCATCGGGTATGACATACTTAAGGAGTTCAAGTTCTCTTGCCATGTGCTGAAACTCATGCGCTTGCTTGACTATAGACTGGTTAGCAACCATCTTGTAGTCATAAAAGCTCTCCATAATGTACAACTCAGATGTACCAATGGTTGCATTCAGTTGATCCCACAATGCCTTCTCATCTTGGAAGTGCAAGTTTGCATCTTCTAGATGACTAGCAAGACTATTTAGGATTGTTCTAAAGATAGTGTTGTCTCCCCAGAATCTTCTCTTATCTCTAGAGATATTTCCCTGAGGTGATCCAACAGTAATCCAGAACATTTTAGCCTCTAGTCAGAGCATGGCCTTAACTCGCCATCTCTTAAAATGTGCACTAGAAAACTTTTCTAGTCTCGGCACGTCGCTGAAAAACAGCCATAGTTAAATAAAAAAAAAGCCTATAATAAGGTTTTTGGATTGTTGAAATATAAGGCAATTTCCGATTAATTCTATAATATAAATCATGATGAACTGATCTACTAGAATAAGCATGTGAAGCAAACAAGCATGATTCAAAATCATATAACGAGATCATAGCATGGTAGAACAACATAAAACATGGCATGATCATGGCAACCGTGTAAGCACAACTAGCACAACACATACACGGATAGATTAAATAGATTGAACATGTTGGACAATAAGATTAGATTACAGGATGTAATACCTGCCGATGTAGAAGTACATGGTGATGAAGATGCGAACGATGATCGCATGTCCTTGTAGATGTTCCCGTCTTACGAGCCTTACGGCGACGAGACGGCGTGCTGAGATTTGGGAGCGGTCAGCGAAGAGCGCCTCCCAAAAACTTATTCGCCTTCTCCGGTGCGGGATCACAAAGACGACGGTTCCGGAGACCTGCTCGCCCGTCCCGCTGGTGCACGCGAACGATCGGGCTGGAGACTTGGCAACGGCGGCGCAGCAGTGAGAATAGGAAAATACTATTTTACTACTTTAGGATTTTCTAATTGAAACTCCCAATTGTATTTGTTATATTGTGTCTATTCCAAGGAGGCTTGGTACAAATATATAGGGAGGAAAACTCACTACCTCCACATCAATTAGTAATATGGTACTAATTGATATTGCACCTCCCACCTTTACTCATGGGCTAAAACAATAAAACCCATTAAAGAACATAAATATTGGGCCTTTGAGATTTATCAGAATTTCTTCATATGAATTTTAGGAGAACTATTCATATATAAATTCTAACAACAACGTCTTTATCACGATTAATTCCTGTTGACCGAAAAACATCTTATCAGTGTTGTCGTCATGTGTTTTTTCCGTGGACTGAAAAACACATCGAAATTCTTTCACACTTTTTTTGACGAAAAATTCTTTCACATTTCATCACTGTGTTTCTCCCAGTTGGACAACCTCATGCACACCAGCAACAGCAGCCTCGTCGTCTTCCTCCTCCGCCATCGCTGAACATCCACTGGTCCCAGACGAGGAGGCCCCGTCGTCCGGCTGTTGCAGCACCTCCAGCTCCGCCACAACCTCCTCCATCGTGGGGGCGGGCATGAACATCCTCGCGCTGCGCGCATCGCAGCGCCAGTTCCGCCACCTTCCGCGCAGAGATGAGGTCGCAGTGGTTTCTTATGCTGTGGTCGATGACGCTCGCGATATCTCCATCTCCATGGCTTCCTGCAGATGTGCCTTGAGAAAGCATCTCGCGCACCCAGTCGGCAATGTTGACATGCTTGTTGCCGACGACGACAGTAGTTGGCCGGGCAGTGATGAGCACCAGGAGAACGATGCCGAAGCTGTACACGTCGGTTTTGCCTCTCAGCTCACCGGCCTTTAGGTACCTGCGTGCACAATAAAAGATCGAAATGCATTAGGTATAGTACGTAGTAGCAGCCAGTAGGTAGGTAGAAGCTGAAAGAGAGGGAGCCTTATTTCGGGCATGCATACTCAGGGTCCACGTATCCAGGAGTACCACTCAGCGTGCCGGTGATGGTGTGTGTATTTCCTTCAGTGCTGATGGCCCTTGCAAGTCCCAAGTCAGAGATCTTGGCTTCCAGTTTTTCAGTAAGAAGGATGTTTCTGGCCTTCACATCTCTATGGATCAGTGGCGTGCTTAAGGCAGAGTGCAAGTATTGCAGTCCTGCACTAATGGATCCAGTATATAACTACAGTGGTTTTATGAGCGGAGAAACTAAATTAGCTGGCTGCTGGCAGGTTGAGTTATCTACTAATAATATATCTTACAGAACGAAACCTCATTATTTTTGAATCCAGACCCCACACAACCACACATGAAACCATAAAGAATCTCCAAATGTATCTCAAAAAATACTCCCAAAAACAGGTTTCCCAACCTTTGTGAAATATATTAGGAGATACATAAGAAAGCTACAACTCCAACAGATTCCAAAATCCCACGCATGAAAGATAGAAAGGTAATTTTATATCATGAATCATAAACTATTTCTAAATCACACTATGTACTTCTATACTTTATTTTCCTGTTGTATATGTGCATCAGGAAACACCTCCAGATTACTCTATGACATGTATGCGTAAATTTACGCATGTGGGGGTGGTTTTTTCCAAGTTGGAAAAGATTGGGAGGTAGGTTTGGGAGTTGTTGGAGATGAGTTTTCTTCAACCTTGCCGCGCCATGTCGCGCCATGTCTTTAGTTATTGCAACCTAAATTTCACACCACTAATTGGTGATTGGTGTTGTGTGTCCTCCAAGATGTGAATGACTCCTCGTTGTGAATATCTTTGGAGCTTGTAAAATTTTCCACTTCTACTTAATAAAGCATGTGCCAATGCACGCTTACGAAAAAAATCTTGCCAAAATTTCTGAACTGGGAGACTGTTTTGGCTAGCCTTGGAGATGTTCTAAGCTATCCACATGTCATCCCTACTAACTACCGCATCATCTCCCACTAAGTGTCGCATTATCTTCCACCAAATGTACAACTACAATTTTCAATGTATAATATCAACATGATACTATTTAATTTTTTCAGCCATCACATCCTCCTATAACTCCTTACATTATTCTATTAGCATTTTATTAGATTCTTTCACTAACTTGCTCAGCTTTGACAACTTTATAATTCAAAAACACATTCCACCAAATGCGCAGAATATTCTTATAGTAATTATATTTAATACCTTTGCAAGAGACTAAGAAATTGCAAGCGCATATTTAAGTACATACCACGGGCAGAATCCAGCGCGATCTTGAGGCGTTGCGACCAGGTGAGAGGGGCTTCCTTCCCTGTGGTTCCTCCTACATTACCCATAAGAATTATTTTGCATTCATCATGCAACATCGAGTTTGATGGACGTAAGTGTGTGTATGCCGTTATTGGTCAAAATAACCAACCTCTCAGCCGCTGTTCCACATTCCCCCAGCCATGTATTCATAGACAAGGCCCGAATGCTCCCCATCGTTGCAATAACCCAGCAAGGGCACCAAATTCTCGTGATGAAGCATGGCTAAATGTTTAACCTGCAACTCCAACAAAATCGATCAATTTGGAAAAATGCCAATCGAGCCACACACAATTGAAGGGACCAAATCATTCAAAATTTGCCACCAATTATAAGACCCTGATTGGATCAAAGGATCCTAATTTTCTTTGAAGGAATAATAACTTCTAAGGGAAGAGAATCACATCATATTGTTTAGAATGAAGGAAAGTTCATTTCGAAAGGAAAGGAAACCATAGTAATGCAAAATATGCACAAAATAAAATCTCCATTCTAACCCAAGTGAGAAAGAATCTTTGCTCTCTCTTGCTATGCTTGTTCCCTCTATTCCAAATAATTCTAAATATAAATTCCAATGTCTGGATATTCTATAACTTTTCACTATTTGCTCTATCTAATACTCCATTTTTATATTCTTCTATACTTTTGTATTCCATTGTTCCAAACAGTCCCTAAGAGATTCATTGAGGGTAAATTTATGTTCCCTACCTCACTATTCTTCCCTACCTCTTCTAGATCAAATATTATATAGTTTTTTCCTTATTGATAGGTGTAAGTATGAATTTTCCTATACCTCCATTAACCCTGGACATATCATTCTAGAATTTATGTAGCAATCACATATTGCATAAAAAACTGGATCAACAGAGCTAGTGTGTGTGTATATGTGTGTCGTTAGATAACTAGAGATGGAAACAAATTCTAAAAAAGTACAGATTAAAACCTAGAAATAGAATAGGATTAGGCCTAAAATATTGGCTTGTACTCCAAATTTCTCCCCTATATGCACCTATAAAAACCCCTAATTAAGTGGTTAATACAATCAACATTAGAAGAACAATGAGATCGATAACAAATCATTAGGGTTCCACCATGCACAATATTTTTCAATTTTCATATACATGTATTCTCAGCTAAGCTAGCATACATACCTCTGCCCAAAATTCTTTATCCCCCTGTGAAGAGTCCTGTGACCTCATCTTCACAGCAACAGGAGTTCCATTCTCTAATTTCCCAGTGTAGACCGAGCCAAAACCTCCCTCGGCGATTTTTGTTTTGAAAGCTCCCGTTATATCCCCGAGTTCCTTATACCTGAAGTTGCAAACACATAAGCCAGTAGGCATGTCTATATCAGCTGCAGGGTTGCCCCATAACAACTGTTCTCGGTCTTGGTTGTTGATCCCTACAGGTCGTGCGCCCTGATGATTGACCCCCATCGACTGTTGGCCCTGCTTGGTCCATACAGTTTCTGGGCCTTGATCTCCACTCACAAGTTGTGGGCCTTGCACTGAGTATTAATCAAAGTATCATTTGTCTTATCAATCTTTTTAAGGAAAAACACTCATGAATTTTCATCCACCTTAATCAGTTACCTTTTGTGCTTTTTCTTTTGTACCAAATGGTAAATGCAAAAAATAGACCCAGCAGAGCTATTCCAACTGTAATTGTAGAAGCAACAATCTTAACTATACTCCTCTTTTTGTTTGGAACTGGGTCACAAGAAGCAAGATTTGTACAAAGGTTCGGATTGTTGTCAGTCCTAGCAAACATCAAATTGAGTTGTCAAAGATTGTGATTTGTGACATACATATATAGGAGTGTGCACATAGGTATATAGAAAACACCCTATGGAGGATTATTCTTAACAAAAACCAAATTTCAAAGAGGGATTTTGAATATCCTATTCAAGATTTGATCTTTTTGACTTGATCACTTAGTGATAGCTTTCACATGTCTTTGTCAAGGTGTCTGCGAAGGTTCAAAAAATTTGGAGTTTTCTTAATTGATTTCAAATTTTCTTGGAGGGGATTCTACTAAAAACTACAAAAACCAAATCAACCGTTTAAAAACTAGCATAGGCCAGTTTTTTGAAGTTTCTCAGATTGAGCTAATTTTGAGTGGAGATGTTCTCATCAACTAAATTTCAAGTCTTTTTGGAGTGAGTCTGAATGGCTTTTGATTTTTTTTCCTCCTCCAAGGGCTAAAATCTATAGATTAGCTCAAAAGCTGGTTTCAAAATAACCAGGATAGTCAGGTTTTCTATATTTTTCAGTTTTATAAACCCCTCCTAAATTTCATGTTGTTAATTGGAGGCCATTTAACTGGGTTTCTGACTTTTCCCTAAAATCCTCTTTCTCGCTCGTTTTGACCTCAGATTGCTTCTGCATCTTTATTTTGCCTGGTTCCTTAGGTATGTAGTACCCACGGGTTTTTCTCAGTGAGAAAAAATTGAGAAATCAATAATCCCATTTCTAGGGATTGGTATTTTTTTTCCTTACCACTCAAAATTTTTCGGCCCATGTTGAATTTGAGCCCGTGAAAAGGCCCACGGGATGTTTGGACCAAATTCCCTCCTTAGTATCTATTTCCTCGGTTCTTCTAACCCTAAATTTCTATGTGTGTATTTTCAATGTTTTATGATTTCGACACAATCTACAAGTTATACTGTGCAAATTGACTTTTTCAAAATTTATTCAAAAAAGAAAATGATAAACTGATGGATTTTTCTGATAAATCCGACAAACCCGGTTTATTAGTGACCTCCGGTATTTTTTCCCTACCAAGATAAAAGACCACTAGTACCGCTGTGAGTCTGATCACTGCTAGCACTACTCGAGGGTGTATTTGGGACATAGGTCAACTTGTTGCAAAGAATTTCAATTGGCTCCCATTCACCACCTTTGGACACCGTTCTGATCCTTGAGTTTATATGGGTTCTTATACCCTTATTTCTTTTCTCAAATATATATAATGCGTTTCAAGAATAATAAAAAGGAAGCAAACCTTAGTGTCAGCCATCCATTCTGGGATTTTTGTAGCAGACTTGTCGGAATTGGTCCACTTAGGTTGTTGCTTGACAAATCTCTATGAAGATCAGAAGAATAAACATGAAGATTCTCTGAGTTTGAGCGATACAGACAATATATAGATCGACCAGCCAGAGGGGCTTACAGATATCCAAGCGATGGAAGTTCACCAAGAAAATTAGGTATGGATCCTGATAGATTGTTGTGTGATAGGTCCCTGTAAATAGCAAGCAAATTGAAGCAGTGAATGTTATCAATAGCCTACATATTTGCAGTCAAGGAAATTGTGTTAACATAAAGCTCTACTGCAGTACGAGCAGCACAAAGTTAAGACTTGCACACTCCGATAAAGGGCAAATTGTTCAGGAAGCTTCCTAAGTTTTTAAATGTACTCCGGCCTGAATATATGATGTTTAAGATACGATATGAGCTATAACTTTTTCCATTAACTTATTTTGTTCTAATAATTTCATACAAAAATACGGATGGAGTAATTTGCTACTCCAGCAATACTATATATCATGCCGGGTAACAAAAACCTTGACTTCATGGGGTAAGACATATTTACAATACACATAATTAGCATCATTAGATAGATCACTAAATATACTTTTATAATAAACTTATTTAGAGATATAAATGTTATACGTATTTTCTATAAATCTAGTTAAAGTTTAAAAAGTTTGATCTATACTACACACATCCCATAACGACTTCTATTGTGGGACAGAGAGAGTAAATAAGCTCAGCATCACATAGTTCAACACCCCAAGTCCTCAGCAATCTGTAGATGTGCGTGACTATAACTCACGTACTTATGTAAGTTGTTATTCATTCAAGAAAGTAGCCGCCGCTACATACGTTGGCAGCGCTCGCACGGCGAGCTTGGGAAGCACGCTAGGGCGATTGCGGCGGCTTGGGAGGTGAACTAGGGTTAGGGTAACACGCCGAACGTGTTTATAAGAATGAGGCACAGTTAGAACGGCCGATCCGCCGTACATCGGTGGCGGTGCGCGCCACGTCCACGGCCACAGGTTGGAACATGGCGTTCGACCTGTCGGCTGTCAGCGGCGCCAATTGGGAACCCCCATCCAGACTTCATTTCTGTTTTGATCTATAACTCGAGAACCGTCGCGAATTTTGGAAAACTTTATATATCAAAGTTGTTCATAATTTTATAAGCTACAAAAGTGTCAATATTAACTTTTTCAAATTCGACACTGATTTTGAGTTTTTAATTAAAAAATAGCGAAGGTGAGAATAGACTTAGGAAAAGATTTAGATTTGAAACAAACCCTATTTTGACCAAACTGTTTTGGAAATTTGCTACTGATTTGGTACATCCCCAGCTACACTGTGAGTGATCTCTTATTGTTTGCCCTGATTTGGTGCTCTCAACAATCCTTTTGTTCAGCATCTTACGTTTTGTGTATGTGAAACTGGTGTGTGTACTCGTGTTTTTAATAGATGATTAAGACTATCTAATCTACATAATTCAAGATGAACTAATTAGTATCTTGTTCAAACATCATATGTGAAGGAAGCAGCTGCTTTATCCTTGTCCAACAAAAAATCAACATTGCAAGATCAAAAATATATATATAAGCGCACTAATGTTATCACGTGACAAATTCTCAAACTACACGCAAAACGTACAAGTGCTGGAGGAGAGTCAGCTTCCCAAATGAAGGATCAATTTCACCATTCAATTTACTGGATGACAGATATCTGCAGGAAATTCACACGTAACACCATCATTACCTAAACTTAACGCTACACTTATACGCTCCCTTTCTTCTATTTATTCTGACAGCAGAGATATTGTTCATTCAGAACTTACATGGCGGTGATTCTAGGTAGACCCCCACTAGTAGTGTTGTAAGTACAGTTGAGGCCATACCATGCATAAGCTATGGGCAAACATGGATCTCCCGCCCAGTATCTATGAACAGAGTACTTTGTCTTGATAGTCATAATTGCACTGGCTGAGAACATTAATAAAAGTTAGGAATGAAGGAAAAGCCTAAGTTTAGTACAGCAATTGAAAGTGAACAAAAACCCAAAAATCCGCAAACCTGTTCAATTGAGAACTTATATCAAGTGATAAAGGAATGAATATATATCAAGTGATAAAGGAATTGAAAGTGAAACATTACAATTTTATTTTTATGTTTACATACTAGGCTACAGTCCAAACGGTTTAGATCTACTCTATGTGCTAAGCGAAACACACCAATCACCATCTCATTTATTACGCTTTTCGTCCTCGTTTTTAAGTTTAACCTATGAATGGTGGATGGACTCTAGAAGCCCCTTATATGTTGCTCTAACCCAAACTTCTTTACCATTGGAGAAAAATTTTAGAGCGGGATAGGAAATACTAAATATTTTTTTAGACTAAGTTTTGGAGTTATGCCAAAGAAGCAGGTATCCTATATATTCAATCGCTGGCTCACTTCTTGATAATACTACTGCATTAATTACAATAACAAGTACTATACACCTAAAACAGCATGAAAGTCCATCCTTTCCAAATATTAAGTCATTCAGCTTTTACTATGCATATATGTATAAAAATCCATAATGACTAATAATTTGAGAAAGAGGGGTAGTATTTTTACTGTCTTCCGAGTTAGTGGCAGACCCATCCACTGGTCGTATCAAGTATATCTCCATAGCGCTAAGGCGGCTTGTTGGACATTGGTGATGCCACAAGGTTGGCGGCGTGAAGACCTAAGCCTTGCACAGTGCCCGTCACAACTGTAGTTAACATTTGCTCTGGTCTGAATGCTCTAACTAACGGGAGATCATCCAGGACGATATCGAATTCTCGAAATTCATTCTCTTGCAGTGCCTGCACCTCAGTAAAATAAAGCACAAATAGCACAGCGAGCGATTCTATTCTGAGATCGGGTAATAACCTCGCTACAGTGATATTACTTGAATTATTCTTAGTGGATGCGCTACGCATCACTGCTGATGGTGCACCATAGGTGTCATTGGGATGATTCTTTACCGTCCCATTGATAATATCGCCTACTTTTGTCCAGGAAGAATCCTGTTGGCCCTGCCATATTCGGTCATAGCGGTCATCTGGATACCTTGCAAACATAATACCAGATGTTAAAACTTTTGTAGTTTGGATATAATGAAAATTTCTATAACCAACCTAGCTAGATTACCTAATGTCGGGATAATCAGTACCAAAATGGCACCTACTGAGCCTGGGGCCATCTAGAAGCAAAACTAGAGATTGTGTTGCGTTGGAATCTGGATAAAAATTTTCCTGGAGTTGTCTCAAGTCAAGCCCTGAGATGAAAGGATTTCCTAACCCTGTGTTCACCAAACAAACTTGCAAGTAGTTGGCAGGGGACTCAACGATCATCTCAAATGTATAGGCAGCACCTTGGCCGACAATGTACACCGTCGTCCAGTAGTTGACCCCAAGATAGAGATCAAAGCTAAGCTGCGACACGCTTCGCATATCATAGTTATCATACCAAAAGACACCCCTGACCAGGTACTTTCCACCTGCTGTTAGAGACCGCAATGTGTAGCAGTTACGCCTTCCATTGGGGAAGAAGCGAAGGGTCTGGTACCTCTGGGGCTGGACAAGGTCTGGATCCATGTTACTCGTGTTGACTGTGTGGGTCAGCCCAGAGTCCGTGAAACCCTCATCGGATACATATGTTATGCCTGTCTCGGAATCTGTATAATTCGGGCTTTTGGTATACCCACAGTCGATGCTTAGAAAACCTAACACAAGAAACATATATGTGAAGAAAGACGTGTACAAGAAATGTCAGAATGTGAAGAAAACATATACCAGCTCTAGGTTTTGGCTTCTGATCGAATTCTGACAGAAAAATACTCTACAATGCAATCATATGGTAATAACTTTCGTCAACAAAAAATCATGGTAATAACTGTGGAAAATCAGGGCTAACAGGAGGACACCAAGGCTGCAGTTCGGTGTCAAAATGCTGAGCGTGCTAGCTTTTACATTATTCCCTAAAGGCTGAGCGTGTCAGTCACAGATGTAATAAATAAGGACCAAAGTATAGACAAAAGAAATTGCAGTCGTCAAATGAAGTTTTTGTTAGCGCTTTTTAAGGGGATATTAGGTGTAGCAATTAGCGGGAAATTAAGGTACATACTCCCTGAGAAAAATGAAGTAAAAAATCTCATAATTCCTCAGATGGAAAATATCATTATATATTTCTACTGAAGACGAAGCACAACTTAATAGCATAGTAGCAAAGGTAGGTTGTCAGCTTACCAAGGCTATCTAGCTGACCATGAATGCCGCCAAAGAAGTTCAAACTCAATGACCCAACCAACAATAAGTTCAGAGCAAGATGGTTTCTTGACAACATTTGTTTCCTCTGGCGCATGGATCGTCCCTCATCACAGTCGATGTGGATGCCTTGCATGTATATATGTAGGAAATTGCTTCACTACCGAATCGAGAGATATCCCGTGAGCCATTCCTCACGGGATAGGCCCCTACACCCACGGGAACGGCTATCCGTGAGTTGCTCACGGGATATCCTGCACGGGATAGAAATCATCGGGATAGCAGGATATCCCGTGAGCTGCGCCTATACTCACGGGATATCCTATCCCGTGAGCGCATAACGCCACGGGCAAGACTTAACGGGGGCCTCCGCGACGCCAACGGGACGGAGGCAACCCCGCTACGACCCCTATCCCGTGAGCCTAACGGGTAGCTCACGGGATAGGCGTGCCCCGTTACGCCGGTGTCCCCCTGCCACGCCACGGGCGGCGGGGTCCCACCACCACGATATCCCGTGAGCCATACTCTAAGCTCACGGGATATCTTTTTGGTTGATATCCCGTGAGCTGTGCATATGGCTCACGGGATATCTGTGGTCGATATCCCGTGAGCTGTGATATATGCTCACGGGATATCCTTTGGATGATATCCCGTGAGCTGCTCACGGGATAGATCCATTTATTTTTTCTTTTTTTTTTGTTACAGCAGTCAATTGACACACATATATATCCATATATAACACAGATTATTGCAGCAGACAATTGACACATATATATGGCACAAAACGACACATATATTACATAACATCCAACGAGTCACAAGTTTGTCGTCCTCACTAGTTCACAAGTTCAATTCCAACAATTTCAAGTTCACAACCTCACTAGTTTGTCGCCTAGACCATCACAACCTCGCACCAAGTGCCCCAGTCCCCTTGTTGCGCCAAGACCTCGTTCCCAATTGTCCTGATTCGAAGTTGGGTTCGAGGCATGTGATTGATCCTGCACGTAGGCAAAGATATTGCATTTGTGAGACAAAATGAAAGGTAGATCTATTGACTTGAAAAAAAGAAAAACAAGATAATTCGTTAGAAATTTCGGCAGCACCTCCCCTGCACAGAGGGGTTTCCAAAACCTGCAACAAAACAACGGCTCGATGGCCGGCAACCACATGTCCAAGTGCACATCTCATGGTGCATTCCAAACACCATACCATTTCATTTTGGAGTTTAGTTTGAGAAACTCACAGGAGAGGCACCATGCGGTGGAGGGAAGACCCGGCGGTTGGCGTCGCCGGCGGTGGACCGTAGATCGGTGGTGGTGGTGGAGGGTACACCGGCGGTGGTGGTGGAGCGAAGATCTCCGGCGGCGGCGGCTCTTCACCAATCTTGCCTCCAACACGCGAGATACTTGTTGGAGAGCTTCCATGCTCTTACTTGCTGCTCAGCCCCCCGTGCCTCCGCCTCACGGTAGAACCGCTCCCTCTCCCTCTCCCCCTCCTCCTCGCCTCCGCGGATCGCTGTTAAACTTCCTCTATCCGGGCCTATTTGAACACAAAGTTAGAACAGAGAAAGACATATGTAAAGATAAATGAACCTTGAATAAAAAAAACAGATTACCTGGAGTCTGGAGACCGTAGCCTGGTAAGTGGTTGGCCGCTCGCGTATCACCGGCCCCCCTGCGGCTTTTTTGAGTTCAGGTAGGGTCTTTGTGGTGCGCGGGGTTGATGACGCTATCACCCACATAGTACCGCCCGTGCTTCTTCCCTCCTCCATCATGGAAACGTCCCCCACAATGTCGTGGTCGTGGGGATCGAAGCTGTCTCCATAATACTCCCTCGCCACGTCGGTGTACTTGGTGACCTATTTCAACACAAAGTTAGAACACAGAGGAACAGTATGTAAAGATAAATGTACCTTGAATAAAAAACAGATTACCTTATCGTAGGCGCTCTCGCCGCGGTAGGGCTTCACGCGGAGCCTCGGGGTTGTAGATGAGGTTGGGATCCGAGGACTTGCCTTGGTGGGAGAGAGTGAAGGCCTCGAGCGTGCCCAGTGACACGCCATGTGTTTTCTCCTGTGGAAAAAAAGGTAGGATGGTTAGGAAGTATTCAGAGTTGCGCATCAGTAAATAAGAATTGGGTAATACTCACATATCTTTTTTTGTAGGTCTTGATTATGGTTGCCTTGATGGTGTGAAACACCGGGCATCATGGCGCCGGTCCTGGTAGTCTTTGCGGATCTTCGCCCAATCTTTTCCGACCCACACTGTCCACCATCAGCTCCCGGGACCGCTCATTCTTGAAAAGCCACTCGGACATACCTACATGACACCAAGTTGAAAATATTAGAATATCAAGCGAAGCATAATTAAACTTAGTATGAACTTTCAGTATTTACCATCATGTATTGTTCTTTGGTCAAATCGTAGATTTATCTTTGCTCCTTCGTGAGGGTTGTGTTCTTGTATAGAGCATAGTATGACTGGCCGCTGGCCGCGTGCCTCGTACCACATGTCTGACACAAGTTTGAAGCAGGCGCGAGCAGCCACTTCATTCCCCTGCTCCTGAGTGTATCCGTCAGCGAGCTTGAAGTAATCCTGCACATAGAAGCAATGTATTCAGTCATTATTTCAAACAATGTGAAATTGAAGCGATGTATTTGTACACTATAGTGCGACATAGACTTACCCACAGCTCACAGATCACACGCCGTCCCTTGTTTTCGTACTTTCTGCCTTGGTCATCGTAGTTATCTTCAAAGTCCAAGTACTGGCCAAAGTACGTGACGGGAACATCTTCTCCGTCCTCAGTCCGGATGTGGCCAGGGTAGTGCTTCCTGACCAAACAACCAAGAATGCCATTGGGAAGGCGGCACTTAGCGCCATCCTCACCAACAAAAGACCTGCCCAAATGATCAAGAATAATTATTAGTTCATATTATGCTTTTCATACTAACAATTAAGAAAGTAGTGCTCAGATGTAAAGTAAATTACCTTGGAGGATCCGGAATAATGATGGGGCGTTGGTGCGGAAGAGGTTTTTGGTCCTGGAGTGCGGAGGGGCCTCATAAGTAGGGTTTCCTCTTAGCGCCGGCAGAGGAAGAGGTACCCCCCTCCCCGCACTTGTCGCTCTTTGTCGGCCTCGCCCTCCTCCCACTGGCATCCCCTCGCCCTCCTCCTCCTCCACACACCGCCCCCGCAAGTGACACGACCCAGAGAGGTCAAGGTCTGCGGCCAGCCGAGAGGTCGGGGTCCTGGCGCTGCGCCTGCGCCTCCGCCTCCTCCTCCTCCTCCTCCTCCTCGTCCCACCGGTGGTGGCGGTGGTGCTTGACTGCCCCCTGCCCCTGCCCCCCCTTGCCCCTGCCCCCTCCCCCCTTGCCCCCCCACGTGTGTACGTGTTGGCGGAGTGCTTGAGGACCCTCCTAGCTGGTCCAAGTTCTTGAATTTACGCCCCAAACCTGTCAATTTCTTGAGGATCTTCGATGGAGGCATCTTTCGAAATCACACGCAATTAGATATAAATAATTAGTGAATATGCAAAATTAAATGGAAAACAATAAACAAAACATAATTATTAAGAGATGCATAGTATTAAATGGAAAATAATAAACAGAACATAATTATTAAGAGATGCATAGTATTACATGTATTAGAAATAATCCTCATCATTGTCACGATGCCGCACTGTCGGATCATAATCCTCATGATCACTATCATCCATGTCTACTTCTTCCAACATATGAAGATTGGCAGGATCCATGGGAGGAGGAGCGACGTCAACACTAAGGTCCTTAAGTAATTTATCTAGTAACGCAAGTCCTTCGCATCTCGAACCTCCTCGTCCTCCTCATCATCAACAACACTTTTCGTTGTCTACTTCCATTTCGTTGGGCCCGGTTATGTCTATCACAAATTTACCTTGTAGCCCATCTTCCTGGAAGAACTCTCCCTCATATGTGTTTGCATTAAAATGGTAATCGTCATTGTTTGGGACAGGTAGTCTACCGTGTGGCAATACCTTCTGCACAACATCCCAACCCTTTAGCTCCTCGTCGGATTGGCAACACCATGGGAGATAATAAACTTGTGTGGCATGTTGAGCCACAATGTAGACATCATCTCCGGCATATGAAGAATCTTGTCGAATCTGAACAATCCCAAGTTTATCATCATCTTTCGTTATTTCGGGATCAAACCAATGGCACTTAAACACGACAGGATGAACCCGTTTAGTACCGGAGAACTGGAGTTCGTATATTTCTTCAATCCTTCCATAATAACCTTTGATGTTACTTCCATCATCACCTTTAGTGAAAACTCCGGTATTTGTGGTTTTTCGGTTTGGCCGACTCTGCTCATGGCTCATTGTGTGGAAGCGATATCCATTCACGTCATAACCGGTACATGACCTAACCCTAGCGGAAAAGCCATTGGCAACCTGTATGAGCTCGGGGTGCATATGCCGATCGGTTTGTGCCTGCAAGCTCAAGCATGATATATGAAATGAGCGGTCGTTAGCATATGAAACGCAGGCGTTCATTAGCATATATTGGGCGTGCACGGCCGTTGAACCAACAAATGAAATCGGGTTGTCCATTACCCGGCCCCACCTGTCTAAGCAGGGTGTCCAATTCATGCGGTTCAGGGTCACTTCGTGAATGCCAGAATTGCCGTGTAAATTTCCTGTACCAACGAGAGACAATTGGGTTGGATGCAGAATATTAACTACTGGAAGACAAGTGTGCTTAGAGTTGTGACTTACTGTACGTAAGGCAGCACTTCGTCAAGGTTGGTAAGTAGATAATTCATGATACTCCGCCACTCTTTACCCGTCAAGGTCTTCCATTTCGAACCACTTGCACGTCCTAGTTGTCCTTGGAAAAGGCTGAGGGTTGATTCATTTTCTTCAGCATTGTAACGAGGGCGTGGATAATGCGAGCTAGGAAGTTTGGGACCATAGTATTTTGTTGTGAAGTCCGACACCTCCTGCCGAAGCTTAGCTTCTGCGATGGAACCCTCAATCTTACACTTATTTTTACAGTCTGACCGAACATGCTTCAGAACTCTCTCAATAGCATAGCACCAGCGAAACTGTGCGGGGCCACCCATCCGTGCCTCATATGGAAGGTGCAAAATCAAATGCACCATCGGAACGAAGAAGCCTGGCGGAAATATCTTCTCCAACTTACAGACCAACACAGGTGCCATTTTCTCCATTTCTTCAAGTGTGGTCCGAGACAACTCTTTAGCACAAAGCTGTCGAAAGAAATTGCTCAGCTCTGCCATCACATGCCAGACATGCTCGGGGACATAGCCTCGAAGCATCACTGGAAGAAGCCGCTCCATCCATATGTGGTAGTCATGACTCTTGAGCCCATTGATTCGCATAGTAGATAAGTTCACTCCCCTCCTCAGATTTGCTGCATACCCATCAGGGAACATTAACTTTTGAAACCATAGCAGTACTTCCTTCCTTTGGGGCTGCTCAACACGTGTCGGCCTTAGGTTTTTCCATCTCTTGCCATTGCTAGGAGGCTTCATTTGTTGCTTGGGCCTGTCACACAACTCTGCCAGATCAATTCTAGCCTTAACGTTGTCCTTTGACTTGCTAGTTTCCATGTATGTTCCAAAAAAATACTCGGCGATATTCTTTTCAGTATGCATTAAGTCTAGGTTATGTGGAAGAAGAAGGTCATCGTGATAGGGGAGCCTCTCTAAGCCTGACTTGTGAGTCCATGCATGATCCTCGCCATAACCCACAAAGACACCATTTTCATCAGCCACAAGAGCATCCACTTGAGCATGTACCTCGGCAGCTGTCATCATCACCGGCGGAGGGTCCGTAACTTGGAGACCTTTCGTAAAGTTCTTCTTGTCTAGCCTGAATGGATGGTCAAGAGGGAGGAACTGTCGATGCTTGTCAAACGCGAGAATACTTGCCACCCTTCTTCAACCGGATGAACCTCAAAGCCGTCTTGCATCTTGGGCAAGGGAACTTGCCATGAACACACCACCCACGAGAATATCCCATACGCCAAGAAATCATGCGAGAGTAGTGGTACCAAACGTACATCCTGAAATTTTTTCCTCAAAGCTCGGTCGTAGGTCCAAAACCCTTCGTTCCAAGCTTTGATCAATTCATCAATGACCCGGGACCTATGAACACACCCATTTTATTTCCGGGTGCCCGGGAATTATCAAAGACAAAAGGATGTTCTTCGGTTGAAAGCAAACGCCCGGGGGAGATTGAGCGGGACAACAAATACAGGCCAACAAGTGTATGGGGCAGCCATCATTCCATAAGGATTGAACCCATCATTTGCCCGGCGCAACCACGAACATTACGAGCTTCCATAGCTTTCTCGGGATGAATCCGGTCGAAATGGGTCCATGCTTCGGCATCGGAAGGGTGTACCATCTTATCTGGGATTGTATCGACGCCCCGTCTTTGTGCCATGTCATCTGTTTCGCGGACTCCTCGGTCATGTACATCCGTTGTAACCTCGGTACGAAGGGAAGGTACCGTAGGATTTTCACGGGGATGTCAAGCAGCCTCTTTTGACCATCACCAGAATCTACCTCTATGAACCTAGAGGATTTACACTTTGGACAATGTGTGTCCTCTTTGTAGTCTTTCCTAAATAAGACGCACCCGTTCTTACAAGCATGTATCTGCTCGTATGGCATCTTAAGTACCGCGAGGACTTTCTGCGACTCGTACATGTTCTTTGGCAGGTCGTGACCTCGAGGAAGCAAGGTCTCCAAGACTGACAACATGTCGTCAAACCCGTCTCGACTCATCTTGCACCGGGCCTTCAAGTCCATAAGGCGTGAAATGGCATCTAGTCGAGACATCCACATAGCCGTGAAGGGGTTTTACGTGCGCCTCAACATGTCATAATAGGCCTTTGCGGTTCCTTCTGGCTCCTCCACCACCTCATCTTCAAGTCCTTCACCAAAGTTTCCGGCATGAAAGTCATCTATCATGTCTCCTACCCCGGCGTCAGAAGCAAGATCATTTATGCGTTGTCTCACCACCTCGTCTCTCATACGCTCAGTTTCACCATGGAAGATCCACCGCTTATAGCCCTCCGTCCATCCATATCTGGGAAGATGTTTAGACATCTCTTCCTTACTTTGCCTTTTTTGATTCGCACATTTCTTGCATGGACACCAAACCCTACTCGCACCTCCAGCATTCTGAAAAGCTTTGTCGACGAAAGCACTACTCTTCCTCATCCACTCAGGGTCAATATCTCCAAAACTCCTCCAGCCATTGTATATCCACGCACGGTCATCCATTCTCTATCATATGCGCGCGAATATAAGAATAAAGTGCATCTACACAAGGATCCTACCATCTAATAGGTCAAGATAGGTCCTAATCCCACCCGAGGATGCGTAGATGAGGTCGGTTCCATGCTCCACTCCTATCTGAGACAGAATTTCGGCAGCACCTCCCCGCTGTTCTCCGAATACACGTCCCGACGGGGAGATTGTGTATTCGAAGAACAAATGAGAGATGCAAATCAAACTCAAATCGAGCGAGGAATGGAGCATGAAACCGACCTCATCTCATCCTCGCTCCAAAAACGTGGACAATTCGAAGCAGATCACGGTTATTGGTATGCGAGGGATCTGCATACTTCCAACCGTATCTCCTTCGAACGGGAGACGCCCTAACTAAACTGCGCGATCTAACTACGACCATGATACGGAAGAGGGGTTATACCTTCGCGGTGGAGTTAGGCTAGCCGACGAGGAAGAAGAACAAGACCGCCACGGCACTCCGGCTCGGCAAGGCACTCGGCTCCCGCTCAAAGGGCTCCTCTCTGCATAAAAATAAACATACGGGCTCGGTTGAAAATTTACGATGAGAACCTCCCACGCACGGGGAGGTTACCAATACCAAAACTAAACAAGCGGCACGATGGCCGACAACCACATTCACATCACGGCACGATGGCCGACAACCACATTCACATCATGGCACGATGGCCGACAATCACATTACAATACTGCGAAAATGAAGGCGGCGGCGGGTCGGACGGACGGCGGTGGGCGGTCCTCCTCCCTCTAATCCGCGGCGTGCGGGCGGCGGCGGTCTGCGAGGTCAAGGCGTGTCGGCACGGCGGCGCGAGGCACGCGCCGGCGTGCCCTCCCTCCCTTCTCCTTCCTCCTCAGGCCACCACCTCCTCCTCCCTCTCCTCCCTTCTCCTTCCTCCTCCTCCCTTCTCCCTTCTCTTTCCTCCTCCTCGGCCACCAACTCCTCCTCCCTTCTCCTTCCTCCTCCTCCCTTCTCCTTCTCCTCCCTCCTCCTCCCTTCTCCTTCTCCTCCTTCCTTCCCCCTCCTCCCTTCTCCTTCCCCCACCTCCCTTCTCCTTCTCCTCGGGGGCCGGGGCCGGGGGATCTTAGGCGGGGGCCAGGGGCGGGGGGGGGCGGCCGTGAGGGGCCGGGCCGGGGCGGACGGGCGCCGGGCGGCAGGGGGCCGGGGCCGGGGCGGGGGAAGGGCGCGGCCCGGGGCGGTGCTTCGGGGGCGGCGGCGGGCGCGGGCGTGGCCAGGCTGGGGCGGCGGTGCTTGCCGGCGGCCCGCGGCGGCGGCGGCGGGGGCGCGGCGGCGGGGCGCGTGTGTGTGTGTGCGGTGTGTGTGTGTGTGCAGTGCGTGCGTGTGTGGGTGGTGTGTGGATAAGGTAGGCAAATGTCGATTTAAAAAAAGGATTTACCTATCCCGTGAGCGGCTCACGGGATAGAGCTCCTATCCCGTGAGCGAATAATATGCTCACGGGATAGGGCTGTCGAAAAATTCCCCCACACAAGCGGGCGGGGAAAATTGCCGCGCCACGGGCCGAGGTGGGTCCCACGCCTATCCGTGAGGCGAGTAATATGCTCACGGGATATCGACCCCCCCTATCCCGTGAGCCGCTCACGGGATAGGGCATTTTTCTGAAAATATTTTCCTCTCCCTCCCTTTCTCTTTTCGAGCAAATATTTGTAAACTTTGATCGACTTTACTTCAAAAATACCTTGTCATATTCACTCATCCATACATAAGTGATGCTTTAGTGTAAATTTGACCATTATTTCATGTGGTTTTTATCTCTAGTTCTATTTACCTAATTGTAGCATAAAATTATAATAATTATCAAAGTAATCTTGAAAATTCTCAAACTTTCACATGACACAATCTCGATGTCATTTGCATGTAGAAAAAGTTTCATAGCCAAACCACAACTTGACCGCCACAACCACATGAAAACACACTTGATCATTACGAACAAACATGAAACTTCTACGTAGATGTTGGAGCTTGTGAACATCGTATGTGCCAACTTGTGCGAAACGTTTCCAAACTTTTATCATAGCCTTGGCATAAGATATCATGACATAATATCAAATTTCATGATTTTTTCACATCGGTTGCTTTTCTATAATTTTTAAACCACCCGAGCACAAAATAGCGTTCCTAATTTCGTATTAAGATATTCTAGATTTGTCTTTTTTTTTATATACAAGGCCTTACTATGTGCTGAGTAAAGAGAACTATAAATTTTCTACTATTTTTTTCAAAAATTTCAAGCACTTGCAGTTCAAATTTGACCTCATTTCAAAAATTACCAGAAAAGAGAATAATTCTCTAAATATAACAAATAAAGTCAATAATTCACCAAACTTTAACATAGAGTTCCATATTATGTGTAGGGAATGTAGAAAAAGTTTGGGTCCCAAAAACACAAAAATAAAAAAAAGGGTTTCCTATATCCCGTGAGCCACAATGGCGACTCACGGGATAGAGGCCTCTTTCGTAGGCCCTCCTTTTGCCTCACGGGATAGGCCTCTCACCGGATAGGGCTGACGGTGCGACCCCCACCCCCAGCCAGCTTCCGCGCGGCGCCCGGGCGGGCATCCTGGCCCCACCTCCTCCTATCCCGTGAGCGGGCGCCGGGGCTCACGGGATAGGGCTGACCGCGCGGCCCCACCCCCAGGCGGCTTCCGCGGCGCGGGGCGGGCACCCTGGCCCCCACCTCCCCTATCCCGTGAGCGGGACGCAGGCCTCACGGGATAGGCTAACGGAGCGGGACGGAGGGGGAGGGGTGGCGGTCGTTACCTATCCGTGGTGGGGCCTCACGGGATAGGTCGAAGTATCTACCCCCGTGAGTTGTTGCTCACGGGATAGAGCCTATCCCGTGAGTGGTTGGTATCCCGTGAGCGGGCTTGTATGCTCACGGGGTAGAGCCCTCTATCCCGTGAGCGTTTTGTTCCGCTCACGGGAAAGGATTTCCTCACGGGATAGCTCTCGTTTCGGTAGTGCTTCATGGTAGTCCTAGCCACCGAACAAATAAATCCAAATCCAGAGGGTGCATATATGCATGGTATGCCACCTGCAGTAGACCATTCTTAGTCTGTATGCACCTGTAAAAATATATGACGCCACCGATGATCATAGAATCCAGCCTGGTCATAGTACTTGTCGCCACACCTTTGTCATGTCATGCATGGATCTAAGGCCACATGATCATGCATGATGCCAAGGTTCATCGATGCAAAACACGCGAGCACATACAGCTTAGACAAAGTTATTTGGACTGCATCTCGACAGCACCGGAATGGATCAGGATAAGCTCCTCGGAGAGGGCTAAATAATGATTATTAGGGCTAAGTTGAAAAAATAATAGTAATTTAGGGACTAATAAAACCACAGTTTACATGTGAGTTAAGCCTCCTAGGGGCTGCAGCCCGGGTAGACCTGCCCCTAGATCCGCTGGAATGACACATTCGAGGCAAATCGAGGCTCAAATTTGTTCTTTGCGGTACTAAACAGCTTTCCATCGCCAATGAACCGAAACGAGCTAAGCATGTGATGTGGATGTGAGAATCAAGTTGGTTGGAGCTGGACTGGGTCCGGGCGCCAGTTGAGAGCAAAATATGCCAGACCAACTATGGGGCACAATTCAGAAGTAGCTTGTCATTACTTCCATGTCTGTTAAAAAAAGATCGATGTGTCGGATTTATTTTAGGATTTTCCGGCGCTGCGCATTAAGTGGTAGGCGACGTCCCCGTCGACAGCGAGCCGTCTGTGGTGGCTTTGTGAACTTCAAGATTGCCGGCTCAATTTTTCGAAGGTGCTCATAGGGGTAGGGTTTGCATACTTATATTCATATGGGTGAGTGTGCGTGCGTGTTGAGCGTCTGCGTTGTGCTGTGTAATCAAAAACAGATCGATGTGGCTTACTGTTCACAAAGATATGGTTTGTACCAAGTTAAAAAAAACAGAGACAGATATGTATGGTTCTAACCGTATGTTATAAAAAATAAAAAATAAAAATAAAAGCTGACATTTCACTGGACTCCGCTGTTCACATAGGTATTATTCCTACAGTAGCTACAAAAACAAACTCAGTAACATTGTTCAGCACCATAGGCGAAGCCATACACAAGCCCACAAGACCCGAAGGCGGCGGCCCATCTGCGTCCGCACAAAGTGCAGCCCACCCCAACTTATGTTTTATTTATATATCTTGTGCATCTGAGGGCAGGGCAAGCGCAGCCGAGGCTAATATATATATGGAAACTATGAGATTTTCTAAATTTCATGTGCCTGAATTTTTCTTTTATTTCAGGCGACGGCTATTGCATACATTTTATACTAAAATTACAGGTTTAGCTCGTTGCAATTTCTGTAGACACAATCTGTAATTTTCGATTCCAACAATAAAAACCAGTTAAACAAAACTACAAACCTTACAAACTTTTATATGTGTTGGCACAAGGACAATTTAAAAATTAATAATTATTTTCTATAGTTATACAAGGATAAAAATTTAATGTGTTACTATGACACAATAACAATCATAAAAATAACAATGTATGAAATCTTCTTAAATTTCAGTCACCTGAAATATAGGAAAAGTGGGAAACTATTTGTGTTCCAAATCTGGATCGTACTATACATTCCAATTATCTCTTACACAATTAAGGTGCACTAGTCAATCAACCCTTGTGAAAGGATCGAGATGCTCATTTGGGGGTGAATTGGGCTAATCTAAAATTTTAACTCAAATAAACAACCTACTAGCCCATATTCACCCTCTTGTGCCTAAGTGTGCTTCTAGCAACTACCGCACAAAGTTTTGCACCCTAGGTTCCAATCCTACTCTATCATGGCAATTCTAAGAATGTAAAGACATGAAATATAATTGCGGAAAGTAAAGAGAGGAAGGAACACGGCGATGTTTTCCCGAGGTATCGAGGTGTCGCCACACCCCCTAGTCCTCATTGGAGCACTCTCTCAAGAGTATTGCTCCCCCTTAGTCCACGCAAGGACCAAGTGCTCTCTACGGGCTGATTCTTTGACTCTCCGTCCGTGGTGAATCGCCCACAACCGCTCACAAGCTTGCTTGAGCCACCCACAAGCACCATCGGGTGATCTTCAAGCCATGATCCGCCACCAAGCCGTCTAGGTGATGGCGATCACCAAGAGAAACAAGCACGAACTCTCACTTGACCTCAACAAGCCTTGGAGAAGAGTGGATGCACACTTGAATCTCTCAAACACTCTAAGGATGATCCTTAATCTTGCATGGATGACCACCTTAGGGCTCTTGCTCTTTCTTGCACTCTCAAGGGTGTTTCTCAGCTGAACAAATGGGCAAGAGAGTGCAAGGTCGTGGGGTAAAGTATATATAGCCCCCATCAAGCAACTCCACGAAATCGGCACTTTACGCACAATTTCCGGCTGGCCGGACGCACCGGTGAGTCGGTCAAGGTTCCGGTCAGGTGCGTCCGGTTAGAAAAGACCAGCGGCCGACCGCCCCGACCGTGCGTCGGTCGGTGCTTCCGGTCATCGGCCGGACGCCGCGAGTCCCGTTTGGCCCAAAAAGGAGGGCTTCTTGGAAAGTCGGCCGGAAGCGCTGGCCGGACCGTCCGATCAAAGGCGAGTCGGTCATGCATCCGATCGGCGCGTTCGGTCGGCACTGGAAGCACTTCTTCAGCTCCGTCTTCGACTTCGTGAATTGCTTCAAGCGCAACATGTCTCGGGCATAAATTGAGCTACCTAGTGCTAAAGAAACTCAAGTGTGCACCACAACTCGTCTCTAGACTCGCCTAGGTCAAGCTACTCATTCGTACCCCCTTTAATAGTACGGCCAAAAATAAAACAAAGTCCTAACAACTAATCTGATGTCACCCAACACCGTCGACAATCGGAACTAGCCGTCCTTAACCTTGTCGTTCATCCTCGGAAAACCAAACGAATTCCATCGTCAGGGGGCGTAACAAACTCATCGCCCGAGATCACCATTACCATGACCTAACTCCAACCTATTTCTGCAAAACACACGTTAGTCATGGTAATTATATTGTCATCAATCATCGAAACCCCCCCTTTTTGGTGATTGATGACAACCTCTAGAGTATGGAGATTAAGAGTGAGGTTTTAAGCGCACTTGTTCACATGAGCCTCTGTCAATAAGATCAAAGGGGTTAGGGTGGCTCATGCGATACAAGATCATATATGTACTCATAGAATCTGCATGAAGAGTGAGTACGACAAGGATAGCTCATATGGTTTAAAGAAACATAAGTAATAATCAGAGTTAAACCACAATTGCGGAAGCATAGACCATATGAGCAAAAGCATTACATGAAATATAATGGTACCGAAGTAGAGAGCACACATGTCATGAAGAGTATCACAATGCATCACAAATATATACAATGCGAAGCATGAAAGTAAATATGATGCATGAGAGTGTATCACACCAAAAGAACCAACTCCCTCTCACAAGCTCCCCCTAAGTCTACATACTCTACTCTCTCCCCCTTTGTCATCAAGGACCAAATGTCTAAGGGTCGGTACGAGGTGTAGAAGCGACGCAGCTGGTCCTTTGGAACATGAGTCGCCACAACCCATCTGCATCATCTGGACTCGACTCGAACTCGGAGTTCTTGCGACCATCGGTATTTGCAAGACCCTCGGCGTGGAAGTGTGGAAGAAGCGGCGGGGCCGGCTCTGAGGTAGCTGGGAGTGAAGTAGCGATCTATGAAGTGGTGACAACTGTCTCGTCCCTCAGGCGGCGGGCCTGGTAGCGGGGTCAACGAGTTTGAACATGGAAATAGTAGGCACTGAAGGCTAACCCTGTGGCTCGGAAGCGGCACACTCGACTGTGGCGGCGGACCGGCCCACTGTGGTAGTGACAAGAATAGCCTCGATCCTTTGTAGCTGCCTGAGGGACTCTTTGTGAGACTCAAGAGCTGCTGCCACACCTCTTGAAGTAAGTGGTGCACTAGGCGTGGGCTGTGTAAACATCTCGGCAAACGTGGCACTAAAGCGGGGATCGGTGACACACACCAAAGGCTGGTAGTGCATGTCTGCGTCGTGGGTGTGAAGCCGGTGTAGTCTTGAGGCTGACACGGGCTCATATCTGACGGATGGCGAGGTGGAGTCTGTTGAGGCTTTGGCTGGGACCAACGAGGAAGCTGGCTGGTGAAGGAAACGCAACCCCTGGAAACGAGGTCTGGGCTTTGATATCTTTGGAAGCGAGGAATAGGTGGCACTACTGGAAGTGGTAGTGGCTGAGGCACCTCAACCTGAATCTCTGTCGCCTGAATGACTGCAGCCATGAGAGAGCCACCAAAATTATCCTCGGACCGGCCTTGCCCGGCTGTGACCGGGCCTTCGGGTGAGCCGGTCGGCGTCCGATCGCCGTCTTCGGATTTTCTGAATTCTTCCTTCACGGCGACTTCTCCCAACCAAATTCAAACGCAAATAAGAGCCAAATAACCACCCGGTTGGAACAGGTCATGGGAGTCCTCTCTCAAACCCTCGATTTTGCAAATAATTTGCCATAGGCATAGCTTTAATTTTCGAAAATAGGCAATAAATCCGATCGAGGAGCATCGTATGGCCAAGCAATGGGTTTATGAACCTTTAGGAGCGTCAAATGCTCTCTCCATCCTTGGGCGAACACAGCGGATACTCAAGCTTAAACCGAAGAAGAGCGACAAACCAACACACATGCATATGAAATGCAATAACGAGAATTTAAATACCGAAATTTGAATCTAGTTGGCTTGTCAAGTTTGAACCAAGATTAAGCTTTTTCACACGCTTTTCGGCGGTTATCTTAATCATGTTAGACAAGCCCTATATGCATTGCAAGAATTGAAACATGGCATATTATACAATGAATGCAAGGGACAACACAAGCTCATTTTCTAGTGAAATTGGAAGAATCAAGAATATTGAGCTCGCCTCTCAACTTACAAAACCTTGCCTCATCCAAAGGCTTAGTGAAGATATCCGCCAAATTGTCTTCGGTCCTCACTCCTTCAAGAGACATATCTTTCTTGGAAACATGATCACGAAGGAAGTGATGACGAATATCAATATGCTTGGTGCGGGAAGGTTGAACCGGATTGTTGGCAAGCTTGGCGGCACTTTCATTATCACATAGCAAGGGAACCTTCTCGGAGCTTGACACCGTAAATCAAGGAGAGTTTGCTTCATGTAGAGAATTTGAGCACAACAAGCTCCAGCGGCAATATACTCCGCCTTGGCTGTTGACAAGGCCACACTATTTTGCTTATTAGAGCACCAAGAGACAATGGACCTTCAAGCAAATGGCACCCTCCGGATGTGCTTTTTCTATCAATTTTGCAACCGGCATAATCCGAATCGGAATAGCCAACAAGTTCGAATCTTGCTCCTTTGGGATACCAAATGCCAATGCTTGGTGTTTGCTTGAGGTACCTAAGAATTCTCTTCACCGCGGTGAGATGGGATTTCATAGGGTTAGCTTGAAAACGTGCACATAAGCATACACCAAACATGATGTCGGGCCTAGATGCGGTAAGATAGAGCAAGCTACCAATCATAGATCGATAGTAAGTTTTGTCTACCGGTGTACTCGTCCTCCGGCAAGATTTATGGTCTGCTTGTCTCGGGTACTTTACGTTGATTGCATCGAGTGTTTGTACGTTCCCTGCTCTTGTTTGCTTGCTTGAGCAGTTGAGCCCATTATACTTCTGTTGACAATATGTATTTTGGTTGTAGCATTGTCATCCATATATTATTCTGATTTTTTTTTTCGAATGGCACAAAATAATATATTGGTTTACTGTACCAGAAAGTGAATGAATCAATCGGGGCCTTGCAAGTTCACTGTTGAAACTTTTTTTTTTTTTACTGCAAAGCTTCTACGTGACCTCCTCACTCAAGGGGAAAAAAAAAAAGATGGTTGTGCTAAGCCAATACGCCGCCGCGAGCCGACAGGACCCCGGACGGGAAAAACTGGGGTGAGCCCTGGGCTCACCGTAGCCAGGTTGCGCCCCCTCACTTGATTCCAGCCACGTGTGCAGGCAATTGATCGGACGTCCTCCCTCTCTCGTGCGTTAGGCACTTGATTCTGCTCGGCTCCCACGTCCCAGCGCCCCGGCTCGTTCTTTTCGCGCTCGGCTCGGCTCCGGTCCCCTCGGCGGCGGTGTGGTGGTGTCCAGCAGCGCGCGTGCACGCCGCCGCCGCTCGGCGTCCTCAGCGGCGGAGGTCATCTCGATTCTTGGACGGCGCTGGCTAGGCTGGAAGGTGAGATGCAGACGTGTGCGTGCATCGTCTTGACCTTATCTTGACCTTGCCATGCGATTGTGGCGATCAATTTAAAGAGGCAGGCAACGAACTGGTGGTCCCAATTTAACGAACTGGTGGTCCCAATTTCTTTCTCTCTCCTCACATGCATGGCGTCGAGTCCTCCCACAACCCGGCGGTGGCAGCGTCGAGCAGCCAGCTCTCGGCGGCGGCCCTTCTCCGGGTCTCTTCCAAGGCGGGCGCGGCGCGGGTCACGAACTGGTGATGGCGGCCCCTGCCCTCACGCGCACGGCTAGCAGCGCTCCATCCAGACGCGGCGGGGTGCCTACACCATCTCTATGCGGCAGCGCCTCGACTCTTCTCGACGCCGACGGCAGGGCCCCTTCGTATGGCCTCGCTCTCAATCCAGCCTGCTCCACGCATTCAGTTTGGTGTTTGGGCAGGTTGTCGTCATGGACGCCACCACTCCGGACTGCAGCTAGCCTCGCCGAGGGACCGGAGCCGAGCCGAGCGCGAAAAAGAACGAGCCGGGGCGCTTGGACATGGGAGCCGAGCAACCTGGCTGGACGTCCGATCAATTGCCTGCACACGTGGCTGGAATCGAGTGAGGGGGCGCAACCTGCCTGCGGTGAGCCCAGGGCTCACCCCAGTTTTTTTCGGGTCGTCGTGGTCAAACTACAGTAGTCCTTATCTGGTTCACAAGAAACAGAGGAGCATGGCCCTCCCTATTGACCGAAATACATCTTATCAGAGTTGTTGTCATATGCTTTTTCCGTGGACAGAAAAACATATCCAAATTCTTTCACACTTTCGTTTTTGACGAAAAAATCTTTCACACTCCATCACTGTGCTTCTCCCAGTTGGACGACCTCATGCACACCAGAAATAGCAGCCTCCTCGTCTTCCTCTGCCATCGCTGAACATCCACTGGTCCCTGCCGCCGAGGCCCCGTCGTCCGGCTGTTGCAGAGCCTCCAGCTCCGCCACAACCTCCTCCATCGTGGGACGAGCATGAACATCCTCGCGCTGCGCACATCGCAGCGCGAGTTCCGCAATCTTCCGTGCAGAGATGAGGTCGCAGTGGTTTCTTATGCTGTGGTCGATGACGCTCGAGATATCTCCATCTACATGGCTTCCTGCAGATGGGCCTTGAGAAAGCATCTCGCGCACCCAGTCGGCAATGTTGACATGCTTGTTGCCGACGACGACAGTAGTTGGCCGGGCAGTGATGAGCACCAGGAGAACGATGCCGAAGCTGTACACGTCGGTTTTGCCTCTCAGCTCACCAGCCTTCAGGTACTTGCACGCATGCCATGCGTGCTAAAAACAATGCACCCAATGCACTAGTAGCAGCTAGTTGCTGCAAGAATTGAAAGACGGAGTTTTTATTTGGAGCATACTCAGGATCGACGTATCCAGGAGTACCACTCAGCGTGCCGGTGATGGTGTGTGTATTTCCTTCAGTGCTGATGGCCCTTGCGAGCCCCAAGTCTGATATCTTGGCTTCAAGTTTTTCAGTCAGTAGGATGTTCAAGGCCTTCACATCTCTATGGATCAGTGGCATGCTTAAGGCAGAGTGCAAGTAGTGCAGACCTGCAATAACACAATGATATATAACTATGAGTAAAATGCATGGATAGGCCATGTTGGTGTAGCCCCGAAGCAGGCTACCCCCTGGTAGGACGAATCACACAACAGAGCTAAACTGAACACTTGAGGGAGTGTCCAAACTGAAGCACTCTTCCATTAATTCTCCATCTGTCTTTACAACGCCCCTTCGGGGGTCTATTTATAGTCCGTAGACTATTACAAATGCCGATTTTGTCCTCCTACCAACCCGGGACCTCAGCGTCTCCCGCCGTCGATCAAGGGCAACGCGGTCTTTTCTGCCTCGCGATCCCACCTACCCTCCTTGGGCTGGCTGACATCGGGTCGCGAGCACCTGCAAGACAAGGTTAAAAAGACATTCGTCCATGGGCCCTTCCTGCCTCGCCGCCCGGCGACCGCTTCCGACTCTCCTTACGGAGCCGGGGAGGATTCGTGCTAGATCTCTCCCCCTGGGGCGTAAGCCAAAGCATTCGTTTCTCTCGACCGAATGCCAGCACATTTGCAAAGAGCGACTCCCCGACTGACCGCTGCCGGTCGGAAACCCCGACATTCGACAAAGCGAGCCGAATGTCAACGCGTCGGGCCGCGCGCCTTCATTAGCGCTCTCAATTGGCGAAAACCGCGGCATTTGGCATTTGTGGCCGAGCCATGGCCTTCGATCCTCGTGCCGCTGCTTCTCGTGGATAAATTCGATAGGCCGGGCGTGCATGCGCTTGTTATGGCCGAAAGCCACCGCTTCCGTCTGTTTCGTGCGAAGCACCCTCGCTCGGGCTTCACCCTTTTCACCCTTGGGCTCATGGTGCGCTAAGATCCGAATCTTAGAACATTCGGCCTCTGGGCGAATCTTGACCCTTCAGGCCATCTCGGCCGCGGTTTCCTGTGGGCCGACCGTAGGGGGGTGGGTAGCTTTCGGCCTCCCCCCAACAGTAGCCCCTCGAGTCTAAGGGTGAGGTATTTTCGTCCTCCCTTGGAATCGACCTCTCGGCCCTCAAGAAACCCCACGGGCCGAATGCGACTTGCGTTTTTTTACGGTGTGGTTGAAGCTATTAAGGTATTTTAATGATTTTAATTTAATTTAATTTTTAGGTTTCTAATTTTTAATTTAATTAAACTCCCTCGGAAGGCGAAACGACGCCGCCTCGGGCCGCGAGCCCGGCGATAGAGGGGCGCGATCTCGATCCGGTGCGGTTTCACCTATATAAGGTGACTAAGGCCGGTGGTGATGATTCCCCGGCTCATTTGCTCTCTTGCCTTCTTGCTCTTCTTGCGCTCTCGAGCTCTCCCGCTTTCGGCGACCTCGCTATTCGGAGCTTTCGGGCATTCAGCGATCCGGCCGACTTCTTCAAGTAAGTTTACTTCCTTTTTCTTTTACTTTCGGTTGAGTTGGGCGCCCGTTTTTTTTATTTTAGGGTTTCGTCATTTCTTTCTATTTTTTGTATTTTAGGTTTTCGTTGATTTGGTAGAATGTCGGATCCGATTGTCTCGGGTCCGGCTCTTCGTCGAAAAGCTCTGGGTCTTCCAGCCAGTTCGTCGAGCTTGGATTCGACCGCATTGCATGTAACCAACGTCGCGACCACTTGAGCATCAATCCGCACTTGTTTTCTAGCGGGAGTGAGGATGGGTCCGAATCTGGTAGTCCGGTTAGCCCCCGGTTAATGGATGAGATTGAGGCGGATGTTGACATTGAGGATCTCCGATTGGAGGACATGTTTTGGCGAGAGACAGAGCCGGACCTTTCGGTACAAGAGGATCCTGAAGCTTCTTTCGAGATCCGGAAGAGTTAGATGACGAAAGTTATTCCATTGCCGGTTTCCGGGAGAATCCGGGGCCTTCGGCTCGCCCGTGAGGTCTATTGGGCCGGACCTTCATGCGTTACCAAGAGGTTTTGAATGACTATGTGCGGAAGGGATTCCTGGACAAAGAAACAAGGCTGTTGTGTCGGGCTCTGGACGGGGAAAGAGTTCCGAATCCAGTGTCTGAGAAGCACTTGTTTTTAAGGACTATTTCAAGGCGGGTTTCGTCTGCGCCGTGCGAGGACACATTTATCGGCGGCGTCCTTGACCGTTTTGGTCTGCGGCTTCATCATTTGACGCCGAATGCGTTTACACGCCTGGGGGCCTTCGTCTGGGCCATGAAAATGATGGGAGCCCCTTTGTGTGTCGAAACATTCATTCAATACTATGCGCTCCACAAGAAGCCGGCGGTCCCGGATGTCGGGACCAAAGAGCACTCGCAACGTCTGATTCGGGGCTTACACCTTCATTCGAAAGGAAGCCTTCGTATCGCTCCCGCTTTTTGCAATAAATGGTCGAAATGGACATAGTTCTGGTTCTACGCTCGTGTCGGCGCTTTAAATGATCACGAAGCCTCCACATCCGGCCTACCGATGAATAGTGTTCTTAAGAGCGAATGGTCCCCCTTAGGTGTGAAATGCCATGCGCCTTTCTTTGAAAATGCGAGAAGGGGATGCGGAAGCTACCATGGCGTTCCTTGCAACCTTGGAGAGGCAAAGCACACGTGACCTGGTTGAGGAATGGATCGCTATGGGGGTTTGGCCCTTGAGCTCTAGGGTGGGATTCGTCGTCGACCCTCTGAATTATGGCTATGAGATGAATCCTGTCCAAGCTGTCGTTCCGTCGCGTTTCCACTCAAAGAAAGTGTTCTTGGAATTCGTGGATGACGAAGGCGATCTTTGATACGGGGGCGGTCGAAAAGCACGAAGTACGATGTGGCCCAAGGAATTATCGAGGAGAATGCCCGGATCAACAGGGTCCTTGATGCCATGCAAGTGCCTTATCCACACCGGTGACTCCGGTAGAGGCTACGGAAAAAAGGCTGCACGAAAGGCGGCTTACCGCGGAAAGGCTATTGCTCTTGATTCGGCTCCTCTTGAGCGAATCAAGAGGCAGAAGACATCTCATTCCAAGCCGAAAGAACCCAAGGATGTTGAGGTAGGTCGTGATCTGGCTAGGGTTCCTGGTTTGCGTAGCCGAAAGGTTACATTCGGCCGAACTCGTCTGTTTGGCATTGTCACTTCGGCCTCGGTATATCGCCTTGTCTCTAGGTTTTTCGGTACTAGTTTCGGTGATTCTCTTAGTTAGCTTTCAACCTTTGAGGTTGGTTTATCTATGTTGTTACTAATGTTCGTTCGCGTTTTCTGCAGGGTCATCTCCGGTGACTCGGACGAAATGGCCGGTAAGGCGTGAAAGACCCCCCTCGCGACCCTTAGGGATTCCGGGGATTCGACCTCATCTGGTCCCAACCGCCGTTGTGAAGCGACCCGTGATCTTTGCCGCGGCTCACGAATGCTGCGGCTTTGAAAAAGCAAAAATCCGGCAAGAGGCCCCGGCTCCGGCTAGTGCCCCCGCCTTCGTCATCGGCGCGAAAGCTACCCCGGTAAGTCTCGGTTCTACCGGGGAGTTCGTCAAGACTTCCGACGTTTTTAAGGATTGCCTATTCAGCCATGGCACACTCTCCCTCGGAAGCACTTCTAGTGACTTTAGGGAGCCCGTTGTGTACTCGGGGTTAGCTCCCCGAGGAGATGAGCCCACGAAGAGAGAAGACTTACAAGCTTGCTCGCTATCTAGGAGTGCATTCGGACGCCGAGTGGTGGCGGGGGTGGATCCACGCACTCGCCCCTTCTTCCCAATGAGGGGCGGTCGGTTCGGCACGGACTGCTCCCTCCTCCTTACGGCTCCTCAAACCGAGAAGGAGGCTGTTGAAGACGCGAGCCGCATAATCGCTCTTCGACGCTCTTAACTTCTACGCTCTTAACTTCTACGCCACCGGGGTGAGCTATAATTTCGCTCTTTAGTTTACAAATGTAAGTTTCATTCAATGTACTTGATTGGTGCTTTATTTTTCGGTTCTTTTTGTAGTCTATGCTGGTTGCCCGAACCCCGGAAAAGAAGTTCCAGGGCAAGGCGAAAGGCCCTCGAGGCGAAAAAGCCAAGACCGAAAGTCCGGCTAAGACTCGAAGGCGGCAAAAGCCGAGAAGGGGAAAGCCGAATCTCGGGCCGAAAAAGGCCGAAAAAAGAAATCTGCGGAGCTGGAGCGAGAAGGTGAAGGACCTAGAGGCTGAGCTTGAAGCCAAAAGGAAAGCTCATCGGTCGGTTTCGCATACTCTAGAGCACGAGACGAAGGTTGGTGTTTTGGCCTTGCAACGGTTTGTTGGCTTCTTTTCGGCGACGAGTGTCCCGCCCGCCGGGAGGCTGAGCCATAGGGAGAGGCTTTCCTGGCTCGTCACAGGGAGATTCGTGGTCAATATGACCGGGTGGACACGGAAGAGGCTACGCCTCTTTGGAGACCATTCGGGCATTCGGTTCCGCCCTCCATGAGCTTGGGTGTCCCCATATGGAGGCCGTGGAGCCCAAGGAGGATCCGGCCGCATATTGGAAGACCCCTGCTGAGGTGCTCCCCTGTGGGCCGCAAGTTTTATGAGGAGTTCTCGTAGAAGGGCGGGAGAGACCTTGCTGCATTCCGTGCGGCCGAATCTAGGGCTTCGGTCGGTTTGACTCTCTCTTATTTAGTGTTATCTTTTTGGGTTTCGACCCTTGGTGATGTTTTTCGACGGATGGCTTGGTTTTATTATTCAGAATCTTTGAAGAGAAAGAGGAGATTCGCGCCAAGGTGCACGCATTCATCGGGGGCGGGATGGCGGACTTCTCGTGACGAAACCGGCAGCCCCTCCGCGGACGGAAGCCCTCCCCGTGCGAGCCGATACGAAGGCTGCCAGGTGATAGGGTAGAGGATGCTTGAGAGATTCTTGATCTGGCCATGTTGGCCTAAAAGTTTGTAATGATACGTTGTTAAGCTACTTTTAAATCTTTTGGCGATTCCCGAGGAGGGGACCTCTGATTTTATGGAAGAATCTCCTTTGAAAGTCGAGCGTGATGGTTTCGATTGTAGCGGTGCCTCGTGGCGCAGCTTTCGGGAAAAGATTCCCGAACGGATGAACGACTTCTTTTGTCGCGCCGTAGAAAGATTGCCCGTAATGGTCAATCAATTCTGGATTTTTGGAGAACCTTTGTTCCCTCGGGTGACAAAGGAACTTAGTTCGTGGTGTCTTGATGGAGCCGAAACTAGAGGTAGAGGATGAGGCCCGATCCCCCACCGGCTCCTAGATATCGATATTGTAAAGTTAGGGATCTTGTGTCATTTCGCGTGTGAATGTGCCAGGTCGAATGTCTTTGTTCGGTTCCTGGTCTTTTCGGCGTGTTTTCGTTTCTCGCGGATACCTGTGTTCTTTTTAAGAAACCCCTCCCCCTCTTAGCGAGGGACGGAAGAACATAAAATGTGCGAAAAGAGTCTTTGTTTGTTCGACTCGTGGTGTTTTGCTTGAGCCGAAACTAGAGGTAAAGGAAGAACCCATGAGACTTTCGGCTCCTAGATGCGGTATTGTTCTCGTAAGGTTGCTTTTCAGTCTGGGTTGTTTCGTTTTCTCGGAAAAATATCGTCTTGTCAAGAACCCTCCCCCTTTTTGCGAGGAAACGAAACTCATGTGCTTTACCAGAAAGCGTTTTTATCTTTAACTTGAGTATCGTTTCGCATTATTGCGTATGTGGACCTGATCTTACATATCTTGTCCATTCGGCCGTCTTGAGGTTACAGACTTTCTCTTTTCTCCTAGCTAGCTGGTACATGCGGCCAGGAGTAGATTTTAAAGCCCTAAGTACCCGAGGTCGAATTGCCGGCTTGACATTGTTACGTGGCCGGGCTTGGACAAATGTGTCATGTTTCGATCTTCGTTTGCCTACCTTCTTGTACACTCAAGCGGCTTCTATATTGCCCTCGGCATGCCGATGAGGATGAACTCGTGCAATGGAGAATGCTGTCCTAGGTTTCACCAGAGCATTCGGTGCTTCAGATTTCTGATGTTCGGGTGGGTTGAGCTGATGTTTTACTGAAACCCAGATATTGTCGGCCACCTTGAGTAATCATAGATGTGTCTGAGTTGGTCAAAGCGCTCTCTGCGCAACTCTTTCGAGCTAGGCCTTAGGGTTTCCCGTGGTAGAATTGTCTTTCAACAAGCTTTTTCATGACAAAGATCTTGTGGGTAGCTGCGAGCCACTCACTATTCAGCTGTTTCTCCCTGCGTGGCCGAATGCTGGCTATCCTTTCCTGATCCCTCTCAATCCTAATGAGCTGAGCTCTTCTTGGGCTATGACCCTTTTGCATTTCTCTTGGTAGCTAACTAAGGATATTCCCTCAACGACTTGTGACTGTTTTTACGAAGGGTCTGTGACCTTTGGGTCCTGTTTTATAGTGGTTTTAGCTGTCCTTGTCATATCCTGGTCTTTTATTGTCCTGATTGCCCGAGGATATGGCCTTAGGAGGTGCGCTGTGATGCATCCTTCATTAAATGGAAGCACCTACTTTGTCCTCTTTATGGCCGTTTGCTTTTAGTGTATGCTTTGGCAATGGCCAAGCTGTGCTTTTGCGGGTTTCACCGCTTATGCTCCGTTTTTGACTTTCTGGTCAACTTTTGGATGATCCGGGCTTGTTAGCCTCGGCTTTGGTATTTGGAAGTTGTCACTTTTGGACTTCCTCCTCGACTTTCGGTCCCTTCGACCTTAGTCTTTTCGGCTTTTATGCCTTGGTTTGCTGATCTCTTCAGCATATACCCTTTTCGGGCATGAGTTTTGACCTCTTGCTTTCGGCTCTTTTGTCTTGACACCAATGATTGGGGGAAAGAAACCTTTGTAAGGGGTTCATGACCTAGTGTTTCCAGGTTGCCTCGTTAAAAAACCTCACACCCTCGAAAGGGCTTCCCACTGTGAGGAAAAAGAGCGCAACCCGTTGTGGTTTCATACCTTAATTATTACAAACCATGATAAAAGAAAAAGGAAATTACAACTCCTATTTCAAGGAGCATTCATCACGCGTAGAACCTATGGAGGTTATCCGCATTCCACGTGTGAGTAGTTTTGTCGCCTTCTTCCGTCTTCAACCGAAACACCCCAGGCTTGACCATGCTTGCGACGACGAAAGGTCTGTACCATTGTGATTGTAGCTTGCCCTGCTTGTCCGCATGCCGAATCAAGACGAGGTCACCTGGGTAGATGTTCTTGCATAGTACTTTCTTGTCCCGCCAGCTTTGGGTCTCCTTGTGGTAGTTGTCGAGGTTTTTTGCCGCCTGCAACTTTTGGAATTCAGATGTGTCAGCATCTACAAACCTTTGAATCTCGGTTACATCAGCTATTTGTGTACGAAATGAGCCGAGCCTGAGCTCTTCAGGCGTTATGGCTTCTTCCCCGTAAAGGAGACGAAACGGAGTGAATCCGGTGGCTCGGGACTTGGAGATGTTGTGGCCCCAAACCGCAACGGTCATTTCGGCTGGCCACTTTCCTTTGCTTGCGTCCCAGAGAGATTTAGAGACGGCTGAGAAGATTAGACCGTTGGCCTTTTTGACCGCCCCATTGCTCTGTGGGTGATAGACTGAAGCGAAAGTCACTTTGATCGAAAGCTCCTCACAAAATTTCCAAAACTCTGTTGAGTCGAATTGCTTGCCGTTATCTACAGTTATGTAGGACGGAACCCCGAAATGACAGATTATCTGTTGCCAAACGAAACTGATCAAGGTTGCTGAGGTGATTCTAGCCAGAGGTCTTGCTTCTATCCACTTGGTGAAATACTCAAGTGCCACGGCTGCGAATCTCACGTTGCTTGGAGCTGTTGGTAGCGGCCCTACTATGTCTACCCCCCAGCGTTGGAGTGGCCAGGTAGGCACTATCGACCTGGTGGGGTTGGACGGTGCGTTTTGCTTCTTGGCGAACATCTGACAGCTTTCGCATGTCTTCACCAGTTGCTTTGCATCTTCAGCTGAGGTACCCTATGAGCTCCGCACATTCCTCCATGAATTTCGTCCAGGAGCTTTCGTCCTTCTTCTGTGCTGATGCACTTGAGTTTAGGTGCTACGATGCCATCTTTGTACAGCTCACCCCTTATGATGGAGTAGTGCTTAGTTCGTGACTCCATCCGCTGCTGTTCATGCTTGGACTCTGGTTCGAATGTTCCTGTCAGGAATGCGAATATCGGGCTCCTCCAATCATGACTTGCGATGACATGAATGGCCCTTGGTTCCTCTTCTTCTTCTCTTATTGCCTTGGCTGAAAGTTGTTGGAAGAATACGTCTGGTGGGGTTGGAATGCCAAGTGCGGCTGCTTTTGCTAGCTCGTCAGCTTCTCTGTTTTCACTGCGTGGTATGTACTTTATGGAGAAACCTGCGAAGTGCTTTTTCATCGCTCTTCTTGCTGTAAATATCGACTAGAACTGGCTCCCCGGCCGTGTACTCCTTTTCACGGTGTCCGCTTACTACCCGCGAATCGATCACGAATGATGCATCTCTTAACGCCCATTGCTCTTAGCTTTTGAAGTGCTAGCGATGCCGCTTCATATTCGGCAAGATTGTTGGTGCTTGTGAACTGTAATCCGCAGCAGATATCTAATGGATGGACCTTGCTGAGGTGAGAGAGCGCGGCCGAAACCCCGGCCCCTTTGTCGCACCGGGCTCCGTCTGTCTGCGCGGTACAAGTGGGTTCGTCAAAAAACTACGGATTCCCTTCGGGCGCCGGAGTCGATCTGCTATGAAATCCGCGATTGCTTGAGACTTTATGGGCGATCCGTGCTCGAAATCGATTACGAATTCATTGAGTTCGGCGGCCCATTTGCCTACCCTGCCTACGGCCATTGTTCTGAGCCCGAACGAGCCTCAAGGGCCGAGAGGAAACAACCCGAATCTTGTGTGCCTGAAAGTAGTGCTTCAGCTTTCGGCTTGCCATTAGGACCGTGTGTAAGCTATTTTCTCTAGCTCTGAGTAGTTAAGCTTAGCTACTGAAAGGGCTTCGGATACGTAATAAATAGGAAACTGCTTGAGTTTGTTGTCATGCTCTCTCTCTTCGACAAGGACGGCGCTATCGCGGCCGTAATCTTTGCTAAGTATAACAATAACACCGCCTTTGGGGATGGTTTCGACATGGTTGTCGGTTGGTAAGGTAGTCCTTCAAGTCTTGAAAGGCTTTCGCGGTCGAGTCCCCATTCGAAATCCGAGCTGTCCTTTAGCACTTTGAAGAAGGGTAAACCTTTTTCGGCTGACCTTGAGATGAATCTGCTAAGAGCTGCTAGCCGACCTGTGAGCCTCTGGACCTTCTTTCGGCTATCTGGGGGCTTCATGTCTATGATTGCTGCGATCTTATCTGGATTCGCTTCTATGCCTCTGGCTGAGACTAAACAACCTAACATCTTGCCTTTGGTGATGCCGAAAATGCATTTTTCCGGGTTTAACCTGAGCCCGCTCCGCCTTAGGTTCGCGAAGGTTTCCTTTAGGTCACTGATGTGCGACTCTTTCGAGCTGCTGATGACTACTATATCGTCCACGTAAGTTACGAGATTCTTCTTCTTCTTCTGCTCTCTAAACACTTCATCCGACATTCTGGAGAAGGTAGATCCGGCATTCCTCAGACCTTCGGGCATTCACTTAAAACAATAGGTCCCTCCCGGGTGATGAAACTTGTCTTCTCCTCGTCCTCCGGGTTCGGATGTATCGATGATATCCGGAGAAATATCGAGCAAGCTCATTCTTTCGCGACTGAGGCTAAGTCAATCGGGTGTCTATTCTGGGGAGAGGATACGGGTCTTTCGGACATGCCTTGTTTAGATCAGTGAAATCTACACACATTCGCCATTTCTTGATGTTAGGGTCGGATGTTTTCTTCTGGACCATGACCACGTTTGCTAACCATTCGGGATATTGAACTGGCCTGATTACTCCTGCGTCCGAAAGTCTCTGGACTTCGGCTGCTGCCGCTGCGCTTCTTTCTTCGGATAACTTTCTTAACCTCTGCTTCTTGGGCTTCACTGTCGCTGCTACACTCAGGTTATGTTGAGCGAGGTTTCGGCTTACCCCTTTTAGATCCTCAGCTGACCATGCGAACACGTCTGAGTTGGAGTCGAGAAATGCGGACAGTTGAGCTGCCTCGTCTGGTTGGAGTTCGGAGCCAATTATAATCTCTCTCTCGGGCCCTGTGGTGGATATGGGGACTCTTTTTTGTGGATTCGGCTGACTCAACCTTCGGTTCTCTGACCTTTTCAGTTTTGGGTTCCGGCTCTTCTTTCTCATCGTCTGCTCTTTCGGTCTCTGTTACTTCGTTGATCATGCTGTAACCTGGAATCGGTCTTGCGTCTATTTTCCGAGCTGCTTCCTGATCTCCCCATACGGTCACAATACCGAAAGGGGAGGGTATCTTCATGCATAAGAAACTCTGCTTGATAACTGCATCAAACTTGCTTATGACTCCCCTGCCGAATATTGCTGTGTAGGGATAATCTATATTGACAATGTCGAATGTGATGATTTCGGTTCGGCATAAGCCAACCTCACCGAAAGTCACCGCGATGTCCTTCTTTCCGATCGCATCTATCCTTTTCCCTCCGAAACCGAATAGAGCATTACCCGCTGGTTGCAGCGTCCTCCGTTCCATATTCATGCTCTGGAAGGCCTTGATGAATAGAATATCTGCTGAGCTTCCATTGTCTACCAGGATATTGTGAAGTGTGAACTTATCCACGTTTGCAGTTGCTACGAATGCATCTGTATGCGGATAGTCCCTGAGCCGGAAGTCACTTTCGTCAAATGTGATTGGGACCATTGACCATGCAGGCCTGTTCAAAGGTAGTCTCGGTGTTATAGTGTGTACTCTTCTCACGTAGTCCCTTCCGGCTCTTTTGTTCTCGTGCTCGAGGTTGGATCCGCCGTGATTGTATAGATGTGACCACAGGATGGAAGTACCGAGTTTACAATCCTATTTTCCCGATCGCTTTCGGGCTTCATGTTTACGTTCTGCGTGGTTGTTCCGGGTTTGCGGAGAGGGGCGCCGCCATTGATGGAGGCTGGGGCTGCGGGATGTAACCCGGGTAGTTCGAGTCTTACGATGATGGTGAGCCGGAAGCATGGGGGCCTCTCTTGCACTAATGGAGGCGGGGGTGGCAACCGAGTACTCGATAACCGAAATATGCATTCGGCCGAGCGTCTGCTGTTTCTCTCGTGTTGAACACGTGCTTTGGAGCTTGGCTACCTTGTGAACTTTAGTCCTTTGATTTACGCTCTTTGGCCATCTGCCCATACTTACGATCTCGGACCGAAATGACCCATGTTTTCGCCCGCAGGCGAAACAAAGATCAAGATACTCTCGGACCATCCCGGCCTCTTGCCGACCTTTGCCCCTTGAGCTTGGCCACCTCGGTTGGACTGATTTGCTTTGGAGTTTGAGGCGTCCCCGGATCCCAGGTTCTTGGCTTGGTTCGGCCGTCGAGCCGAATCCTCTTGTACGTTGTTGGCTGGGCGAGAAGTCTTGCCACCTTTTTGGCTGTTGTTTGCGTTTGGATGTGGCGATTGTTGCTTTTCGTCCTTTCTTGCTGCCTTTCTTCTTTTCAGACCTTCTTCGGACTTCGCAAACTTTTTGATCTGATCGTATAACTTCGGTCAATGTTTTGGGTTCCTCCTGTCTAGTTGTGCGGCGCACTGACCTATAGCCATGCCTTCGATTGCCGCTGCTATGACTACTTCATCTGATACATTCGGCGTTTGAGCACGGTTTGTACTATCTTTTCGAGGTATTGTGTCAATGACTCTCCATCCTCTTGCTTGAGCTTCAGGAAATCCCTGGTTCCCTTTTTCAAGGCCCGAAAACCCTCAAAGGTGATGATCAGCTGCTCCTTCAGCTGCTTCCAATTTCTTATCAAAAGTGAACGAAGGGCAATGTACCATTCATGCGCAATGTCTTCTACCGCCACATTATGAGAGATTTCGCCAGGGTGACCGAATCCCCCCCTGCCGAATGTACTGCGGCTTCATAGCTTGCGATGAACTTCCTTGGGTCCGATTTCCCATTGAATGATGGCAATCTGGGCTTGTACCCTATCGGCCATGGGCTCAGCTGTAATTCCGGCGCGAGTGGTGAGACCGGATCGATTTCCCTATCCGTGATGAAACCGGTCGTTAATCCTCCATGGGATGGTGCAGTGTTTTTCTCCATCTGCGCTATTTCACGGAGCAAATTATCTCTCTCTATGTCGGCGAGCTTCAACTGCTCCCGAGCCGAATCCTCTCTCCGCTTGGCTGCTTCTCCTTTCAACATTGCGTCCCTCTGAGCCCTCAACTCTCTAAGCTCGGCTGTCTCGAGGCTCAATTCTTGAATTAACTTGGAACGTTGTTCTGCTCATTACCTTTGTTTCGCGCCGAGTGGCTGCTCTTCTTCGAGTCTTCTTCATCTTCTTGAGCTTCGGCACCTCCCGCCCTCGAAGGGCCTTGGCCGATTATTGCCCTGGGGCTGTGTCCGCATCTTACGTTTCGCCCGGCCCCGACTGCTTTGGGTGACGGTCTCGGTCGGAGGATCCGAAGGAGGATCCGCCGGAGGAGATCTAGCCGGTGCCGCCGATGCCGCCTTGGGTCTACCTCGCCCTGAGCCATGGGTTACCTGCACAACCACGGTGGGCGCCAATGTTGGTGTAGCCCGAAGCGAGGCTACCCCGGTAGGATGAATCACACAACAGCTAAACCGAACACTTGAGGGAGTGTCCAAACTGAAGCACTCTTCCATTAATTCTCCATCTGTCTTTACAACGCCCCCTCGGGTCTATTTATAGTCCGTGGACTGTTACAAATGCCGATTTTGTCCTCCTACCAACCCGGGACCTCGGCGTCTCCCGCCGTCGATCAAGGGCAAGGTGGTCTTTTCTGCCTCGCGATCCCACCTACCCTCCTTGGGCTGCCGGACATCGGGTCGCGAGCACCGCAAGACAAGGTTAAAAAGACATTCGTCCATGGGCCCTTCCGGCCTCGCCGCCGAAGCGACCGCTTCCGACTCTCCTTCACGGAGCCGGGAGGATTCGTGCTAGATCTCTCCCCGGGGCGTAAGCCAAAGCATTCGTTTCTCTCGACCGAATGCCGGCACATTTGCAAAGAGCGACTCCCCGACCCGGCTGCGGTGCGAAACCCCGACATTCGACAAAGCGAGCGAATGTCAACGCGTCGGGCCGCGCCTTCATTCGCGCTCTCAATTGGCGAAAACCCGCGGCATTCGGCATTTGTGGCCGAAAGCCATGGCCTTAGTCCCTCGTGCCGCCGCTTCGTGGATAAATTCGGCGGTTGGGCGTGCATGCGCTTGTTATGGCCGAAAGCCACCGCTTCCGTCCGTTTTCGTCGCGAAAGCACCCTCGCTCGGGCTTCACCCTTTTCACCCTTGGGCTCATGGTGCGCTAAGATCCGAATCTTAGAACATTCGGCCTGCGGGCGAATCTTGACCCCTCGGGCCATCTCGGCCGCGGTTTCACGGGCCGACCGTAGGGGTGGGCAGCTTTCGGCCTCCCCCAACAGGCCACTAACTTGTGAGCGTGTGTCAATTTGGGCCATCAACGTTGAAAGTGCATTTTTCGGTCCAAAAACTTGAGAAGTGGTTCATAAAGAGTCCATACCCTTTCGTTTCGTTTTTTATATTTGTAGAAACCTCCCTATATCTATTTTTCTTTCACAAGATTGTCCTTCACCGCGAGCGGGCGTCGCTTGTATCCGCCGCACCACGCACTGCCGCATGCTTGCCCGCCAAGGTCCGTCGCCCGGGCGCGAGCACCGAACTCGCACTTCGAGGGTTGCTTTGCCGAGTTTGCCGCGGCCGCGCCGAGGGTCGCTAGTACCGAGGCCCGCCAAAGACGCGCGGCCAAGGTCCGCCCATCGGTCCCGATGCAATCCGAGGCTACCACGCCGCCAAAGGTTCGACCGACCAAGTCCTGCGCCGAGGTCCCGCCCGCCACGCACGATGATGAGGAACGCCGAGGCCGCTCGCCGGTGAAGGAAAATCTTGTGAAAGAAAAATAGATATAGGGAGGTTTCTACAAATATAAAAATGAAACGAAGGGGTATGGACTCTTTATGAATCACTTCTCAAGTTTTTGGACCAAAAATACACTTTCAAAGTTGATGGCCCAAATTGACACACGCCACAAGTTAGTGGCCTATCCATGCATTTTACTCTATAACTATATATAGTGGTTGTATGAATGGAGAAATTAAATTGGATTGATCCGCAGGAAAGTAGTGCAGGCCTTCCCATCTCTATGTGATGATGAATCATATTACATCATGTCACGGTAAAAAAGCACACATGCATCACTAGGGCACGCTTCTACAAACTATCATCATGAAAGTAAAGGATTATTGTAACGTCTTAGAATAACTCCGGTAGCATCACCCAAATCAGGCCCCTATTTCGATTTGGGTGTTTCCACCTACTTTTGTTGGCCTAAAATTTTGCTTCTACTGTGGGAGCAGCTCCCTAAACAAAGACCCCTAATTCCAAATCAGCAGACAATGACGGTAGCGCCCTGCATCATTAATTCCCTTCCCGAAGGCGGCGTCTTCTTCATGCCGTCGGCGCCGGGCCGCCGAGGCTCGGGAATGAAAGTTCCAATGGGTTTCTCATTGCGATTAGCGCCCGCGGGCGTCATTCCCTTTCCCGAAGGCCGTGTGTCGATCCACTAGAGCTCTGCGTCACCTTACGATTCGCCCCAATTTCTTCGTCGCCCCGCCGTCCCTGCCTTCCATTCCGCCGTCGCCTTGGACCGTCTTTGTAGGGTTGACGCCACCGCCGCTTCTTGCCGTTTGTTTGGGGGCCACCGATGTTGAGTTCGGCGATCGAGTTCTACACCGCTTATTCTCGTAGCGTCCCCTTGTTGTGTGGTTGTTGCAGCTCACCTGTCGAAGTAGAATCTCCAACGGTCCTCCGGGGGCGTCCGTAGAGGTAGTTCGGTTCGGTAGGCGGTCGCGTGAGATCGAGATCTAGATGGTAGTTTAGAGACATAGGGACGCAAGATGTAGCTAGGTTCTCGGCCGTCCGTGTGACATAAAACCCTACGCCCTACGCTCACATTATTATCTAAATCATTACAATGGGTGTAATGTCTCGAATGAGGGGGGTCCCTACCCTCCATATATAGCCGGGGATAGGGTTACAGATCGGAAAGTACGAGCAAGATAGATGCATTACAAGATTTTCGGGATCGGAGTCTATCCTATCGAATCGTATCTCCGGGATATCCTCTAGGCGTTGCGCGGATCACGGGCGGGATGATTTGGACCGTACTCCAAGTCACGGTCGATCTCCGGAGGTCGCGACCAACCTCCGAGAGGTTGCGGTGTAGAGGTCCGGGTTGGGGCCGAGCTCAGGAGGTCGCGCCGGACCGTGGTTGAGCTCCGAGACCTCGCGGGCCGAGCTCTCACGAGGTCGAGGTATTCCGGGGGGCATCCCCACACATCGCCTAACGAGTCACCCTGGCCCGTCGTGCTTGGAAGTTGATGCCATCGTGGTCACCGTTGTCGTTGGACGTGACCATCGACGTTGCGCCGAGCTTGGAGTCGTCTCGAGGGTTGACGCCATTATTTCGTCGTCGTCGTTGCTTGGCCGTGGGCCATCGATGGCGCCGCTTGGATCCACCTCGGGCGGTCGGTGCCGAGTGTGTGACGCCCGATGTTACCACGATACTCCAAGGGGGTGACGTATCCGTATCCTATACTCGTCGGATATGCAGATACGGATACTCGGATACACCATTTTAGTGGGTTTTCTTTTGAGAAAGTGCGTATCCGCGTATCCGATGTTGCATGTTGGTGTCTCTTGAGTATCGGCCTAGCGATGTTGCATGTTGCGTCTAGCGGTGGTGTCGTGTTGTTTGGTAGGGTGCTACTTCATGCTTTCGGTTGCCCATCTTGTCTGTTTGTGACCACTCTCTCCGTGGTTGCGTTGTGTTGTGTTGTGTTGTGTTGTGTTGTGTTGTGTTGTGTTGTGTTGTGTTGTGTTGTGTTGTGTTGTGTTGTGTTGTGTTGTGTTGTGTTGTGTTGTGTTGTGTTGTGTTGTGTTGTGTTGTGTTGTGTTGTGTTGTGTTGTGTTGTGTTGTGTTGTGTTGTGTTGTGTTGTGTTGTGTTGTGTTGTGTTGTGTTGTGTTGTGTTGTGTTGTGTTGTGTTGTGTTGTGTCGTGTCGTGTTGTTTTGTGTTGTTCATCCAGTCTTGGCTTTTTCTCTTAATAAAAATGACACGTGAAGTCGTGTTCGAGAAATACTTATCATTTGGTCAAACCTTTCGTCTCCTCTTCTCCACACGCAGGGCATGTGCGGGTAGGCGGAGTGTAGGGTGAAGTGCATGGACAGGGGGCGGAGGAGCCATGGGCGGGGTCGAGGCTGCGACCCCGGAGAGAAGGGTGCCGGCAACCGGTGGGAAGCCACCGGGTTGGATGCCATGAGCGATGGGGGTCGAGGCATCGAGGATGCATCTGGATCTTGCCCGCCAGAGGAGATGGAGTTGTTGTATTCAGCTCATCCCAGCCGCTGGGATGGATACCAAGACCGTTGTGGACCTCTTCTTCTAGACACCGCATAACTCACGGCTCGCGTCGCTCTCGCGGGCGCCGCGGCGGCCGAACCCCAGGCGCCGCCACCTCGATTCCGTCAAATCCCGCCGCGCCGCCGCTGGAGCGGGTCGCCGCCTCTGCGCGGCCGTGGGGATGGTGGCGGCGTGGCCTCCTCCCTTCTCCTCCGGCGGTACAAGGCGGGCGCGGCCGCCATGACCGGGGCGGAGCTTCGCCGGCGCGGGCCGTCCTCCGCGGGCGGTGGGGGCTCTTTATACCGGATCCGCGGCGCCCTGCCGGATCCGCTGGCTACGTGAAGGGGGGAGCGCGGAGGTGCGTGCGTGGGCGTCGTCCGGGCCGGGCGGCGGCGATGGCAGCCATGGCCGGGCGGACGCCGGCGACGCAGGCGGCGGCGGGTGGGTCTTGTGGAGTGGCTGCGGCCGGCGGGGCGTCGGCGGTGGCTCTTCTTTGGGGCGCCGACTCGCCATTCCGACCATGGTGTCGGGTGATGGTGGGGTCGGGAGGTCTCGCCTTGGCGGCCCGGATGGTATGTTGGTTGTTGCTCCTCTTCCCCTTCGAGACGGTGATCTTTGGTGCGGCGCTGCCATGGTGGTGGAGGCGGGGGGTTGGCGGTGTTTTTTGCTGGTGTTCTTTGTGGTGGTGCCTCCGGGCGATGCCGGGCTCTTTCCGTTGAGGCGTTGAGTTGGCGGGGCGTGCTTCCGCACCGCCGAGGGTGCAGCGGGCATGGTCTTGAGACGGGCGAAAAGCCTTCACTCATCTGCGGTGTCGGTGGCAATGGTGGCGGCAGCCTTGGGTCGTCGTTCTCCCCGGGGGCACCATTGGGAGCATCCATGTCCCGCATCATGGGATTCTCGGGGTGAAAACCCGTCCTCTATGGACGTGCAACGGCGGCGCCACCGCGTCGTTCCCTCCTTGAGGCGCCGCATCTTGAGACCCAACTCGGCTGGTGGCGGGGGTGGTGGTGGTTGGTGGTGTTGCCTGTGCATTGCGACTTTGGTGGTGCACTTGGTTCGCGTTAGCGGGATGGTCCGAGGGCCCATGGGTCTTTGGAGGTCTTGGGTCACGCACATGGTGGTGGTGATCTCGGTATGGGTGGAAGTGGTACTCTCGAAGCGGTTTCAGATATCTGAGTCCTGGGAAGTGGAGTGAGGCGGTGGGCGAGGCGAGGCCCCCACGCAATCGTAGCCGGGATCTGTGGTTTCCAAGGTGCCGCGACGGGTTTTTCGCTAACGCTTTGCTAGAGCCGGGGATCGGCAGGTTGTGGGTGTGCAGCTTGAGGATGATAGCCCCGTGGTGGAGGAGTTCCAGGTAGCTGCTCGGGCTTGCAGCGGGCTACGGCTTCAACGTTGGTGACAACGGCGCGGTTTCGGCAGCTTGCTTTTGACTCCTCTCCTAGGCGGTGGTGGTGTAGTGTTGTGTGCTTTTGTTTTTTATCTTTTCCTTTTTCTTAGTGCCTTTTCTGTGGTTGGCTCATGTCGATCTCCCAATCCGACCGAGCGGCGGAGTTGGAGCCTCGTGTTGATGACTCAATCCAACCGAGCGGTGCTTCTTTGTATATCTTGCTTCCATCCGCGTTGTGTTTAGTTGAGTTGTTTTAAGTGGATCTTAGTTGCAGTGTGAGTGGTAGTAGCTAGTGGTAGGCGGAGTGGAACACTCCCCTAAGTTGTGAAGCTTGTGTCGATGTCCCAATCCGACCAAGCAAGGAGTTCAGTGGGCGCCAGTTGTGGCGCGAGTTGAGTATACTTGGTACCTAGGTGTACACTAGAGTAGGGTACCCTCCTCATTTGTATGGTTTTTCTAGCCCGGTTTCCGGTTAAAAACTGGGCTGACACTTGACTTTTTCTTTTTCGTCTAATAGAAATCACGGCAAAGCTTTTGCCGTCCCTTCTAAAAAAAATGACTAAACAATGAAATTTGATTATTTAGTTTAGCCAAATTGTTGGAGTTGAGGTAATAAATATATGATAGTCATTTAGATCAGCTAAAATCTTGGAGTGTAGTTACTTGCGAGTATCGCATCAAAGCCCACGTAGAATTGTGTTGTTTTTTTTTTTTCGGACCGAGGTTATAATTTTATAAAAGCATACCACCATAACAAGAGATAAACAAATTAGACAGACCAGAGAGAAAAATATATGAATTGTCTCTTATGGATCTCGGTTTTAATTGTACTAGTTTGTTGTGTATAATTAGTTAATTATCTAAAAGTTTAGGCAGTCGAAATATAACAACTCCCATTAATACACAAGTAGGTACGTACCACGGGCTGAATCCAACGCTATCTTGAGGCGTTGTGGCCAAGTGAGAGGTGCTTCCTGCCCAGTAACTCCTCCTGGAAACAAGAAACATTTATTTTGCACTCGATCATCATGCAACATGCAGGCACAAAACGTGTATGTGTGTTGCTGGTACTGGTCGAAACTACTAACCTCTCAGCCTCTGTTCTACGTTGCCCCCGCCATGTATTCATAGACAAGGCCCAAATGCTCCTCATCCTTGCAGTAACCCAACAAGGGCACCAAATTCTCGTGACGAAGCATGGCTAAGTGCTTAACCTGTAGCTCCAACAAAATCGATGAATTTTAAGGAATGCTGATGGTACTACTCAATTGAGATTTGAGACAATGTATGTGCAGTTGTACACACCCCATCCTAAAATTAAATATAAAGGTCCAAAGAATCCGAAATTTGTCACTGAGGATAAATTCTTTTCCGAGCAAGCATACCTCTGCCCAAAATTCTTTATCCCCCTGCGACGAGTCCTGTGACCTAACCTTCACAGCAACTAGAATTCCATTGTGGAGTTTACCGGCATAAACGGGGCCGAAACCACCCTCAGCAATTTTGTTTTTGAAGTTCTCCGTTATGACCTCTAGTTCATCATACCGTAAGTTTCCAAACTGTAGACCAGTAGGCATGTCTACTTGGTTGTCATGTAATGGTTGTGGCAGACCCTCATGATCACCCTGCATAGATTGTGGGCCCTGGGTCCTCATGTACTGTGGGCCCTTATGGTTACTCACAAGTTGTGGGTCTTGCACTGGGTATTTAACTAGAGTATTGATCAATAACTTATCATCAGAATTTATTTTGGGAAACGAAAAAAATCTCATGAATTTCAGTCAGGTTAAATAGTTACCGTTTCTCCCCTTTCTCTTGTAGTACCTAATGGTACATGCAACCAGTACAGCCAGAACAACTGAACCAACTGTAACTGGAGTGACAATCTTAACTACTATACTCTTTTTTTTCTTTGAAACTGGGTCACAGGAAGCAGGATTTGTACAGAGGTTCGGATTGTTGCCGATCCTAACAAACACAAAATTTAGTTGCCAAAGCTTCTCATAAACATGTATATAAATAAATATAGGCAAAAGGTTGGACCGTGCGAACCTTAGTGTCAGCCATCCATTCTGGGATTTTTGTAGCAGACTTGTCGGAATTGGTCCACTTAGGTTGTTGCTTGACAAATCTCTATGGAGATCAGAAGAATAGACATAAAGATTCTATGAGACTGAGCCGTACAGACAATAGGTCGACCAGCTCGTTTGAAATAATAAATACGCATATGCGTTAGTCGATGTACAAACTGAGATAACATATTTTCTCTTTTCCAATAAAAATAGGTCGACGAGCAATGAGGGCTTACAGGAATACAAGTGATGGAAGATGACCGAGAAAATTAGGTATGGATCCTGATAGATTGTTGTGTGACAGGTCCCTGTAAATAGCAAGCAAATTGAAGAAAATGTTATTAATACCTTAAACTTTTTTGTACTTAAGAAAATTGTTAACATAAAGCTCTACTGTAATACAAGCAGCGCAAAAGTTAAGACTTGCACCCCGATTTTGACTGAAAAGGGCAAACTTTTCAGCAATCGTCTTGCCTCCCAAAGTTTTGAAATGTACTCCCTCTTGAATATATGATGTTTAAAGATAGGATATCAACTATAACTTGTTCCATTAACTTATTTTGTTCTAATAATTTCTTACAAAATCAAGGAGGGGGTAATCTCTACTTTAGCTGGGGATAGGCCTTCTAGTTTCTTTGAGGGTTCAGTGGGGGTAAACCTCCTCCCCCTCCCAAACCTATTTTTTTATAATAAAAAAAAAAAAAAAAAGAGTAAACTTTACAGTGCATGAGGGGTTCAAAAAACAGCTTGCAAAACTCAATAAAAACAAGGAATGTAAACCAACTAAGGAATATTATTCTCTGACCACTGATTGAGTAAGCCAGCCAGCATGGTTGGGTTTAGCTTTGATGCAAATCAAGCTAAGATCTTCTGAGACAATGTCTCCAATTATATAATGAACAAGCCTTGCTTTCCAAGATTAGATTGTTTGTAGAGGTCCAGATGGCCCACCAGGCTGTAGTCACCACTTCTCTGAAAATTACACTGCTAAATTGTTTCTTGAGTCAATTACCATATCCAGGGGTGGGAGGGAAAGGTTCCAAACCACTCCTATATGCTGTTCCAGCATGACTAACTGAAGGGGCATTCAAAAACTAGGTGCATCACAGTTGCCTTCTACTACTACTCCTAGTTATCACCTGGACGATGACATTACCCATGATTAGTTACGTACTAGTTTTGCTGCTCCATTAGCAGTCGTCTCTTATTGTTTGCCCTGCTTTGGTGCTCTAAACATCTTACGTTTTGTGTATGCATGATCCTGTTTTTAAATGTATGAAGTTTATGACTATTTAAATACATTATTCAAAGTGAACTGATTAGTATCTTGTCCGAAGCATCTTTCTGAAAAAGAAGGAAGCAGCAGCTTTCTCCTTGTCCATAAAAAAGCCAACATTTCAAGATCAAAAAGAAGAATAAGAGCACTAATGTTATCACATGACAAATTCTCAAATTATACTGCGCACGTACAAGTGCTGAAGGAGTGTCAGCTTCGCAAATGAAGGATCAATTTCACCATTCAATTTACTGGATGACAGGTATCTGCAAGAAATTCACACCATAACACCATCATTACATAAACATAATGCTACACCTATATTCTCTTTAATCTATTTAACTGGCTGCAGTTACACGGAGAGATATTGCTCGTTCAGAACTTACAAGGCGGTGATTCTCGATAGACCAGCACTAGTAGTGTTGTAAGTGCAGTTGAGGCCATCCCATACATAAGCTACGGGCAAACATGGATCACCTGCCCAGACTCTATCAACAGAATACTTTGTCTTGATAGTCATCATTGCACTGGCTAAGAAGAGTAAACAAAAAAATAAAGATCAAGAAAAGCATAAGTTTAGTGACTTAAAATACTTATTTATTAATGTGTGGATGTAACGAAAAATGGACTTTCTACAAGATTTTGCACTATATATATAACGAAAATTGGAATGTTTTACAAATATGTCTCACTAATAGAGAAATCTCGCAGCCAGCTACGTGAAGTAAAATACCGGTGTTACCAATTGGGACTAAAGATGAATCCTTTAGTCTTGGGTTAGCGTTACCAACTTGGACTATCTCGGTGAAACTTGGGCCCAAGACTATAATGCTTCCTGATGAGTCCGGCCTAGGTAGAGTTGGATGAAATGCCTGACACGCAATCTTAGCACCGACAGCCACCTCAGGTCCACGACCTGAACCTCAGCAATCTTAGCACCGCACTTCCGCACCCACTCGGGAAAATGCCCAATCACCTTAAAAGACTAGTCTGATAGGGGAAGGGTGAGGGTAACTCACCCTTTTAACATGGTTTCCTCCTCCCAAGCTAAGCAAGGCGGGATTATCCAAAGGCTTACACGATCGCCGCTCGACTACAAATAGGCCACTTGGCACATTTTTTGTTGTGTCTTTGGTAATGGATAATAGTGGAGGATGACCGCATCACTTCCATTAGTCTCGGGCCACAGGACAACCGAGACTAAACGTAAAATCCAAAAGTTTTTTTCTACTATAGCACCCACAACATACATGCATGCACACTAAAAATGAACTATGATTCAGTTGGTTAGGGCACTCGCGACTAAGCTAGGAGCCCTTAGTTTGAACCCTAGCAGGCCACCCTTTTTTGGTAAAAAAAAAAACATGCATGCACAATTACATCTATTAACACACGTATGCAAACCTACCCCTTTATGAACACCTTCAGAAGATAAAGATAGAGTCAACAGATCATGAAGTTCATGAAGTCACCATAGGCACCTGGATGTCATCTATTCTCTACTAGTATGCCTACAACACGCATGCACACTTAGCTTACACCTATGAACGCACGTACACAAGTCTACCTCTATATGAACACCTTCCAAGGACAGAGCCAACAAATCTTAACGTTCATAAAGTCACCATAGCCAACTCACTATCGAGGGGATGTTATTTATTCTCTACTAGTGGACCCACAACACGCACGCATCCTTACACCAATGAACACAAATACGTAAACTTACCCCTATATGAACACCTTCGAAGGACAAAGCCGACAGATCTTGAAGTTCACCATGTCACCATAGGCACCTCAACGTCGAAGCGATGTCATCTATTCTCTACTAGTGTGCCACAATACACATGTACACTTAGACTTATGAACACACGTACACAACCTACTCCTATATGAACACCTTTGAAGGACAGAGCTGACAGATCTTGAAGTTCACGAAGTCACCATAGGCACCTCAGCGTCGAGGGATGTTGCCTACCACTTAAAGCATTGCGTTGTTAAATTCTGAATAAATCTAGTAATATGTGAACACCTATGCCAAGTCGAAAACTTGAACCTGGGTGGACAGGTTTCACCACAAGAAATCCACTACAAAGAATGACTTTTTATGACAAAATTCATCATGATGAGAGTTGATTTCGTCATATAATGTACCATAATATGAAGAGTTGTAGGCACACCTTCAAGCTTAGCAGGCCACACATGAAGAAAACCAAAATTTACAATGGCAAACCCAAGAGGAAGTGAGGGGGATGACTAGAAGGTTTGAGGAGACTAATGCGCTACTATGAGCTGTCCTAAAACTTTAGAAAGATTGAGGTATGAATGCAGTTTCGAGGATGAGGCCTTTGCCTAAGCTTTCGCTACATTGCTTCAACTTAGTCTAGTTGTATGTTAGATTGTGCCATATATTTGTATGTTTGCTTTGGAACCTAAAACTATGTGCTCGAACCTAGAACTATGTCGTTGAACAAGTATGTTGCAAGTTTGTGGTTGGAACATGTGTATGCATGATGGCTTCAAATTGTGTTATCACTTGGGATGTCAATATGTGAATTCTGAATGATTTATGAATTGTGATGTCAATCCTGTGGATGATGGCTTGGATGATATATGTGTATTATGCTTTTGTGTTTTGTGATGAAAGACCAATGAGTTGTCACTGAATATGCATGCCACGCTTCATCATGAATGAAATGACAATTTGTGACGTCACATTCGCTCCAAATGTGTCTAAATACCATACGAAACAACACAAAACATGACTAAATGGAGTGTCACATAATCTACAAAACTATACATGACGGCCCCGTGGTGTCACAAAATACCATCAAACTTTTTCTTCGTCTTAACATTTGTGACGACTTCGTACATAACGTGACACGTTGACTAACTAATATATGACAAAAGTAGGCATCATATAAAAGGTAACAATATGTGACGCTAGAAGGTTTTCGTCACAAAAGATACCGACATTTTGTGACGACGAACCATAAAATCATCATGAGGTACATTATGTGACGGTCGTTTTGTGACGACGTCGTGACGTGAGGTTTTTCGTCATAACATACTTTTTATGACCAAATTCGTACTTTACATGACAAATTTGGTTTGTCATATACAAGCTAAGATTTCTTGTAGTGATCTAACCAACCGGTCTGATCGGTTCGCCTAATAATTTAGTTTTAGACTAAGTTCGAGTTATGCCATTTTCCAAATAGGTATTTGATTCAAGAACATTAGCTGGTTAACTTCTTCGTAATACTCCATTACAACAAGTATATGTACCGGACACCTACAGCATGGGAGTCCATATCCATTACAAATATTAAGTCCTGCCTTTTGTGTTGATATACAGAACTTTCACTATGCACAGATAGCCTAAGTCTAGATGCATAACAAAAACAATATTTAGAAAAGCTAAAATGACTTATAATTTGGAAATGAAGGAGTAGTATTTACCATCTCCGGACTCAGTGGCAGATGCATCCACTAGTCGTATCCAGTATATCTCCATTGCACTAATCAAAGGTGGCTTGGAGTTTGATGTTGGCTCAAGGTAGACAGAATGACTAATCTCACCAGCCGGCACAACATCGTTCGGTAGAGCAGTGCCCGTCACAACAGTAGTCAACATTTGCTCTGGCCTGAATGCACTAACCAACTTCTCATTATCAAGGAGGATATTGAATTCCCGAAATTCATTCTCTTGCAGTATCTCCACCTCAGTAAAATATAGCACATATAGCACCTTGAGGAAATCCATTTCCCCAATACCGACATAGGATAACCCCCCTATCCTCATACCTTCTGAATCGTTTACTGGAGTGGATACGCTACGCATCACTGCAGATGGTGCACCATAGGTGTCATTGGGATAATTCGTTACTGTCCTATTGATAATATCGTGTACTATTGTCATGGAAGGATCCTCTTTACGCCTCTTCCATATTCGGTCATAGCGGTCATCCGGATACCTTACAAAAATAATATGAACACGAGTTGTTAAAACTTGAAAAATAAATTTGTACTTCATAAGGTTAAGGAAAATTTCTATAGACAACATAATAAATTACCTAATGTCATTGCGATAGTCAGTACCAAAGTGGTACCGACTGTGCCCGAAGCCAGGTGATAATCCAAAAGAGCTGTACAAAACTAGAGATTGTGTTGCATTGGAATCTGGATAGAAATTTGCCTGGAATTGTCTCAAGTCAAGCCCTGAGATGAAAGGAGTCCCTGACCTTTTGTTGATCAAACAAACTTGCAAGTAATTGGCAGGGGCCTCAACGATTATCTCATATGTAAAGACAGCACCATGACGGCCGAGAATGTCCACCGTCGTCCAGTAGTTGATCCCAAGATAGAGGTCAAATTTAACCTGCCCGTTTCGCATATCATAGTTGTCATACCCAAAGACAGCCCTCACCAGGTACTTTCGACCTGGTGTTAGAGACCGCAATGTGTAGCAGTTGCGCGTTCCATTGGGGAAGAAGCGAAGGGTTTGGTACCTCCGGGTCCACTGGGGAACAAGGTCCGGATCCATGTTACTAATGTTGAGTGTGTGGATCAGCCCGGAGTAGTCGGTAAAATCCTCATCAGATACATATGTTATGCCTGTCTCGGAATCTGTATAATTCGGGCTTTTGGTATACCCACAGTCGATGCTTATAAAACCTGACAAAAGGAACATGAAGTAAGGCTGCAGTTCTAGGTTGTGGCTTCTGAATTCTGACAAGCAAGACTGTACAATACAATCATGGTAATAACTGTGAAAAAATCAGGGCTCACAGCGGAGGATACAAAGGCCTGTAGTTCGTGGTCAACTGCTATTACGTTATCCCCAAAAAGGCTGAGCGTGCTAGTGTCACAAATGTAATAAATAAGCACCAAAATACGGATAAAAAGAATTTACAGACGTCACATGAAGTTTATGTTAGCGTTTATTTTCTAAAAAGTGGATATCAGGTGTAGCAATTATATTAGTGGGAAAGGTATACTATTCAGGAAATGAAGCACAAAATCTCATAATTCTCCGCGTGGAGAATAACATTATGTATGTCTACTGAAGAAGCACAACAACTAGTATAGTAGCAACTAGCAATGCATAGCAACATAGGTTATGAGCTTACCAAGGCTGTCTAGCTGACCATGAATTCCAAAGACGCTCAAAGTCAACGACGCAACCAACAATAAGAAGTTCGCAGCGAGATGGTTTCTTGACAACATTTGTTTCCTCCGCCGCATCGATTGTCCCTGATGACCGTCAGTGTACCTTAATTTCATCTATATGTAGGAAGTTGCGTCATGGTACTCCTCCCCACCGAACAAATAAATCCAAATCCAGAGGGTACATATGCCTGCAGTAGACCAAAGCAAGAAGGTAAGGTAGGATGCCATTTTTAGTATGTGTAGTGTATGTGGATCTGGGCAAATGAAACCACTGTTTGTTGGAATCCAGCCATGCCATAGTACTTGTCGCCACCTTGGCATGGCATGCATGGCTCTAAGTCCAGATGATACACATGCATGATGCCAGGGTTCATCGATGCAAAACATGCGAGCACATACAGCTTAGACAAAGTTATGGACTGCGTCTCAACTCTCTAGCACTGAAATGGCAAAATCGAGGCCCAAACTGCTTGTTCTTTGCGGTACTAACAACAGCTAGCTTTCGATCGCCAATGAACTGAGCTAAGCATGTGATGTGAGAATCAAGCTGATTGGAGCTGGACTGGGTCCTGGCGCCAGTTGAGAGCAAAATAAGCTAAACTAAGAAAACAACGATGGGGTACAATTCAGAAGTAGCTTGTCATTACTTTGAATGGTTCTAACCGTATGTTTTTAAAAATAATAATAATAATAAAGCTGAACCTTCACTGCACTCCATTGTTCACACAAATATATATTATTCCTATAGTAACTTTTATTTTTTGAGCAATATTCCTATAGTAGTAACTACAAAACAAACTCAACAACACTGTTCAGCACCACGGACAAAACCATCCACATGCCCACAAGATGACAAGACCCACGGGTGACGACCCATTTGCGTTCGCACAGAGTGCAGCCAAGCCCAACTTATGTTTTTTATACGTATCTTGTGCATGTGAGGGCAGTCCAAACGTAGCTAATATAAAATATTTTAATCCTATGAACTACTCTATGGACAACATTATGGTTCATTAATACCGAAACTATTTGTAGAGCGAAACACTCCAATGCTGGATCATACTACCGTCTTGGTTTGTGGGCCCAAGGCCCATATTGCTCTTTTGATCTTCGTTCCAAAATCTCTTGCTCTATTAAGGTGCATTATTTAATTCTCAAAAAAAAAATTAAGGTGCATTACATAAGATAGAAATCTCCTGGAAGATGTTTAGAAACTCCGTTATTTAAGCATGCAGTGAAACAATGATAATATCCCTACTACCATAAAAATTTTATTTATTTTATTTTATTCAAAGGTACACATAGTCTCAGTTTCCAAAAGTACCGTGCTAGTGTGGTCTGCGTTATTATTTCCTTGCGCCCTGCCTGCCACAAAAATTTTTTTTGAAGTGTCACCGGGGAGTTCCTCCCCACCTGAATTTTATTTCGTTGGCCCGAAATGGCCTGATAGCAATTGTAGTTTACAACTTCAGCAAGTTGCTGTTACAAGGCCATGCAAATTTTTTAGATAATGGATAATACAATCCGGCCTCTACATCCAAGGATGTACACGACCAATTATTACAAAGATCGATAAGCAAAAAATCAATGTCCTTAAAATAGACATTATAACAAACGGAAAAGATGTTTCCACTCTCTATTTGAAATCTCTAAAGCAACCATCTCTAAACGCTTGCTCAAAATCACGAGGGTGTTCTTTGTTTGCTTTCGATGACGCTCTGGGCCCCGAGAACGCAGAAATAAGCTCCCACGAAGATAACCCGCATAATAAAGTTAGATTTTAATTTTTTGAAAATCACGTCATTCTGACATCTCGGATGGCCCGAAAAAGAGCAGCCATACCAACCCAAATCATAGGTTTAGTCTGTTTATGCTGATTACAAAGCCGGTACCAAACATATGGTTAACGAAAAACGGTTGTGTTATATTAGTAGCATAGAAAATGATCCTCCAAATCATTTTGGCAAATGGACGATCAAAGAAGAGATGTTGGATAGTTTCATTCAAATTACAACATTCGCATTTCGACTCCCCTTCCAATTTTTCCTCATAAGGTTGTCTTTTGTCAAAATAACACCTTTTTGGACAAACCCAGGAGGAAAATTTTAATTTTTAGAGGTATTTTTCATTTCCAAATCCTCCTATCTTTGGAAGGGTGGATTTGTATCTATAACATCAAGATACATAGTCCGGACTGAAAAACTTCAGACTTGGATAAGAGCCATTTAAAATAGTCCTTTCCATCCACCAGATCGGCCATGCAAATGGCAGAGAAGGGGCTGTACATGTATATGTATATGAGTTATCTCAGTATCGCCATGTCAAACACTTGACACCATTTTTCAGTGATGTGTTTTTCTTCTTCTTGAACCTGATGCGCCAAAGTTCCGAGGTCGTCCTACACTCTCGTAGCACCTGCTGGACAGTCTGTAACTCCTGTCTGAATACTGCAGCGTTTCGTGCTTTCCAGAGCGTCCAGCAGCAAAGAGCTATGAAGGCCGCTGAATCCTCATCTGGTACCCCAGCACCAGGTTTTAGCAGGTGGTATTGAGTCACTTCAGCTCCGATGAACTGCTGCATGTTCAGTTTTTCCCAGACCAACTTTGCCATGCTGCAGGCGCCCATGATATGATCTGGCGTCTCATCGCGCTCGGTAAACTCATTATTTTTATATTTATTTATTTGGCAATGAATAGACGGGGCACGATTCATAGATCGTTACAGGATGAAATAGGCGGAGCTTCACGACTGACGACCATGCCGAGTTAGCATCAGCCCGCGTTACCGAAGTGGAGCCCAACAGTGTAGATTTGTTGGGCCCATAGATCCTGGAAAGCTGGATTGCCCCGGTGTGGATTTGTTAGGCCAAGGCCCAAACTGTTTGGAACTTTATCTCAACTTGTCCAGATCTTTCAAATACTGTATTAAAAACCGGTTAAGATGAAGGTGCGTTAGCCTACCGCTGCTTCCGTGCCACAAAGAAAATATGTCATTCCAGTTTTATCCTCAGTCACTATTTTAGCTTTAACTGAATTTGTAACAAGTTTATCAAATTTTATGGCACAAATAGATATGCTATGAAAATATATTATATAATAAATCTAGTTATACTTATTTAGTATTTAATGCCAAAAATATCGTTATTTTTAAAACATGCATGGCAAAAATTTGATAATTTCACTTGTAAAATTAAGATAACCGACCTAGGATAGGATAACAATGTAACATTAAATTTTTGCTATATGAGAGACAGGTACTGTATCACACAGAAATTCCATATGTATGATGCTGTAATTTGCATTTTATTCATGGAAACGAAATTGACCTTATCTCATCATCAAACTCTGTTCCATATATAAAAAATTCTCATTAATAGCAAAGCAATTCTGAGTGTTCAGGTTACAGTACATTTTCTAGATGCCAGACACACACATATCCAAAAATAAAAAGATAAATAAATACCCTTATTCCTGAGAACCGAACATCACTTAGCTTGCCAAGATTATCTAGTTGATCATGAGTAGTGGCAAGCAAGCTCAAGCTCGACACAACCAACACCAAGACACAGGATGATCCGTCGATAACATCTATTTCTAACTGTCTGCAACACTGAAAATGTGGTATGGCCATGAGCATGGCAAAGCCATTTGTAGGAATCAGTATCGTGTGCTACTCCTTTCCATCAGACAGAGAGATCCAGATCCAGCAGCGGTTATGTGTACAATATGGATTCATTTATGCAAAATGTTCGACATTCTTCGCAGACGACGTGCAAACTGAGGTAGCACATAGAAGGCTCTGTTCTTTGCAGCATCTATCACCTTTAGATCGCCAATGAAACAGAGTAATGTTGGTCATCAAGCTGGTTGCATCTGGGAGCCAACACTGCGAAAACAAGCCACGACAGAAGAATGATCGATCACCTACCTTATCACGGGCCTCAATCTTAAGAAAATGTTTCATGTCAGGGTCGATCTGGTAGGTAATGGCTGACTCTTGAGCCTGCATCAGACTCCACTGTTCACAAAGATATCATTCCGACCGTACCTATAAAACAAACAAAGATATCTCAAACAAATCAAACACATATAGCTTACTGTTCACCATCGACATGTCAAAACTGCGGCCACAAAGCACCACCATCATGAACTCTGCCTTATTAATGGCCCAGCACTTACGTCAACAATAGATTGGGTGCATGAAGTGACCTCCGCTAAGACCCATAGCAGGACAAGTGTTATCATGAGCTCACCGTGTGCTAACCTCACAGGCCACAGCAGGCCAAAGCAACCTTAGTTTTCTGTCCATCCGCTGCCCAGTGGATGCTGCTTTTGATGGCTTACCTTTATTTGCTACGCTGGGGCTCCTCTCCACCTAGTGTTAGTGTGTGGTGAGACCAAATCATGTGAGACTAGGTGGTGCTGTCGCTCTCATCTGCATTGCAGTTGGCGTCCGCAGCCGGGTCCAGGATCACCTGTGAAATTTGGTGCTCCTTATCACCATATGCTTTTGGGCGAATCGGTTGGCTCACCCGCCTGCAGACATCCACATCATGGCTGAGGTTAGAACACACTAATAGAGTGTCTGGGAATCACGCTAGCGGTAAGAAGCACTGATTTTTCTACCATCTTATCGATTAATTAAAAATTCAGGCGTAAAGGATCTGAAAACTTATGGTACTCGCCAACCTATTTGCTGGAAAACTGGCTGGTTCATCAGCTTGTGCTGGTCTCCATCACAATACAATGAAAATTATCTTCAGACTGTTGATGGTTAACGTGATTGACAGACAGCTGGTGATTCTGCACATATGCATACAACAAATCCTTCCAAAAAAAAAATACAGTTGTCAGAAGATTAATTTTCAGCAGAATTTCAAATTTCAGAAATGTCAGACACTGAAAGTGCCATAAATGCAGGTGAAAATATGAAATCAAGCATAAATATTACATAGATTTATTGGACTTCTATGCTCAGAAAGTACTAACTACTACATGATGAACAGTCAGAGAGAACTCCAAATCAATATATCTGAGAAAAGGACCAAACATAGACCATGCACTTCGTGGACATGGAAACAGAATAAAAGGCTTCATCATGGTGATGATGACTGATCATCCTGCCACAGCAAGGGAAGCGAGGAAGATGAGATCTTGGTAGCGGTCAGAGACTACAGCAACCGACATATAGACAGATTAAAGAAGCGCAAAAGACAAAAAAAAATAAACAGATAAATGGCAGCAGGACGATTGGGCTCTTCATTAGTGGAATATAGAGCATTGTTCAGTGTACAGGGAGCCTTCCATAAGCAGGAAAGATGCCAAGATAACAAGTTGGTGAGGCCGTCCCCGCCACAAAGTGGACTGCCACACAGGTTGTAGGTTGGTGGCATCCACATCAGAGCTCCTTCCATGCCTTTTCTCCCCTCCATCCGGGTCAGCCTCATGACCCTGACGCAGGAAATGGTATTTAACTTTGTGCTAAGGGAACCTTTCAAGATCAAAACAACTAATTCTATGGCAATGGAGAAGTTAGGTCATGAAGATAAAAAATTTGTCAGGGCCCCAATATATAGAGACCTGTCATTTCATATCCATGCACCAATAGATGATATTCAAAAGACAGTAATGAGTGATACAATGATAGTATGGGTCTTAGAAAGATCCATCATTCATCATGTTCACTTATCAATCAACGAGGATGTCAGAAAATATAACAAAGATGACAGATGCTATGTAATAAATAAATCATGCCAATTTCTGATGATGCTGAACCAAGAAAAAGGAAGAACAATTTAAGATCAAAACTACTTGGCGTCTGCTATATCGGCAAGCATACCTATGCATATTCTGCCAGCAACATCACACTGTTAGATTCTATATTTAATTTAAAAATCCATTATAAACAACACATATTTTTATACACCTGAAACACTGCAGATATGCCATCAACAGTATCATCACTAAACCAGGAAAGCTCTGTGTAATGGCACAAGTCATTCTAGTACTCAATACAGACACACAAAGGTTACTTTTATTTGGTTTGACTCAACTGATACCAAAAAAAACACATTTTTTTTAGGCACCCTCAGTGGAAGAATATGTGTTTTGTGAAATTAAGTGTTGTTTCTATTGAAGGTGTATGACTGAGATTTTGTAGTATGCTTAGGATAATGGCTGACATGAGAAGACGGATGGAGTTCTCTGTGCTAGACAACAGCTGACAGAAAAGCAAATGCTTTTCACTTCAGGAAAAGGAAATAAGCGACAGTTCCCAAAAGGTTTACTACACTCCATAAATGGTTTGTGACTGGATGCAGAGTATGTAGCAAGCAAATTAGTGGATTAGCATTAAGAATCTCTAAATAATCAATCAACTGTCATAAGTCACCGGGAAAAGGTTCAGTTGAAGAGTAAGGGTACAATTTTTTTTTCAATTAGTGGAGAAAACCTGCAGTGACCCATTTATAATACCCATGAAGCATCTAGAAAAGGACAACAAAAATGATTGTACATTGTTGACATACGTGAAGTGCAGGTATAAATCATGTCCTCGTTATGGGTTACCAAAAGCAAGCACCAGTATCCACTTCAGACTTCAGAGTCAGACGTCTATTCCTCTTATCAACGAACAAGATGCCAAAGGTAATAATGCTAAAAGCATACCAAATCATCATATAATGAATATAGCAACAGAAGTTTCTCCCTTTTATGTGTAATATAATGTTATATTGTTACACATATTTCTTCTGTTTAAATGAACAAAGAAGAGAAAAAATTTATTGTGTTATGCCAAAATGATTGGAGTCAACCCACAAATCTAACAGATAAAAGATAAGCATTACATGTATCCATTATAAATACAGAAGACTTGACCATTCGCTGCTATAATACGTTACTCAAAGCAATAGCAAAGGGAATAAATATTTCTTAGCTAAGTCTTAGCACAACACCAGTGACGATAGGATCTATAGGATTCTCTAAATTCTAAAACAACATGCACTACGTCATGTGACCACCCAACTGCTTCCTTTTTTTTGAGAGAGAGAGTGAGGGAAGAGCTTCTCCTGTTGCCTATAAATGAGTGGCTGAAGACAGCAATTCAGTACGAAGCATAAGACATAGTGGCTTCTTCTCCCTAACAGCTACCTTCTTCCTATCAGGCTGGAGTTCATCAAGGATCTAATCCTGAAACTGGAGCCCACAAGCACACAGTGGAAGAAGAACACCAAGACTGGTTCCCAGCCTATCCAAGGCAGAAGCGAGCAACGTTCTGCAAGCAACTTTAGTGTGGTAATAGCATGGTGACTGTGAGAGAGGAGATGCGTAAGGGGCCATGGACAGAGCAGGAGGACATGCAACTGGTATGCACGGTCCGCCTGTTTGGTGACCGTCGTTGGGACTTCATTGCCCAAGTCTCAGGTTTGAGGGGTTGGCGAACTGCAACTTAGGTAGCTATTTTGCTATCCTTAGCGCAAAGTCGCAAACAAAAAATGTCTTCCTGTCTAACCAGCTCTCTTCATACTATACGTTCCCTATGTTCATGCAGGCCTCAACAGGACAGGAAAGAGCTGCCGCCTGCGCTGGGTAAACTACCTTCACCCTGGCCTTAAGCACGGCCGCATGTCACCACAAGAAGAACGCCTTATTATTGAGCTCCATGCTCGGTGGGGGAACAGGTTTGATCTGAAGTTTTTTATAGAGTAACTTTTCTCAGTTACCAAATTTAGGTGAAGACAAAATCTCAGTCAAATTCGCCATATGTAGGTGGTCTAGGATAGCACGGAGGCTGCCAGGGCGCACAGATAACGAGATCAAGAACTACTGGAGAACACACATGAGGAAGAAAGCACAAGAGAGGAAGATGAGCATGTCATCACCTTCATCCTCATCCTCCTCACTGACATACCAAGCCTGCCTTACTGACACCAATCCAGTCATTGGGATGGGCAGTGGTGACACTCACAATGGTAGCTGCGGCACCAGCACCCTCGAGAACACACAAAGTGCCGTGGATGGATATCTCATGGATCAGATATGGAAGGAGATTGAGGCACCACAGACACCTGCCTTGCTGGGTATTGCAGAAGGAAAAGAGAAGACATGCAACAGTATCCCCTGTCATCTACCACCACCTGCTATGTGGGATTACAAATATCCTGAGGTATTCTGGAAGATGGAAGATCATGAAATCATGATGTGATACAAGATGAAGAAACCATGATGTTGCCTCCACTATTTAGTTATGGTAAATAAAGCCGCTGCTATTGAAGGCTGAAGGGGCACATCTATATAGGTCAGGTCACTCAGCTATCTGCCTAGCAGATTTGCAGTACTTATACTTCCTAGCTATGCTTGCATTAGTATGAGTTTCAGTATTTCAAAATCTACTGTAACACCGGAGGTATGCTTATGATTATGTATCTACATAGTGTGCAAAATAGTTTGTATCAGTTTGTGGAACAGAGTGCAATACAAGGACACTCTGTATGAATGGTGCATTTATTTATCTCTGTTGTTATTGTGCTGAATAAATAACAGCATAATCTGGCTTGCAGTTGTTATTCAATAGAATATGATACAAAATTGAATGTTACACTTAAAGTTATATAATTTCTTAGGATAAGATAAAGGCATATTTTAACCATGATGAAATATTGCTATTCGCCACAATTTGTTGATTTCCCCAAACTTGAGTTCAATTCTAAATAAAGCTCTGCTTGAATCATTCTTGGATCCTTCATGGACAAGGGATAGCCAACCCCCCACCCCACTCCCCTCCTCCAGCCAAAAAACTTTAATCCTAAATAAAACTTGATAAAACTCCAGATTTAGGAAAATATAAAGGAGACTGAGAATAAAAAAAATATTCGACCAATAAAATAGTGCCCAAGATAGAAAAGAACTTAGTTTACAACATGTCAAACTGAAACTACAAGCAAGGAATACTGTGTGGGACTAGATTGATGATTGCCAAGTACAAGATACATACGCCAATATACAGGCAACCACACACTGTGCCAGAGTTATAGGCAACAGCAACACTTGTACATGGGCCTAAGCCCAACCACGGCTTAAACCTAGCGACTAATAGCCTGTCTAAAAAGAAACAAATCCAAAAAGTTATTTGTAATAAAAGAGCAGGAATAACAGCATGTTTATTCTTAACTTCAGTTCAAACAGAGATCTTGCTACACATACAAATATGCAGCCTGTCCGTAGTAAATTTTGAAACTGGCCACAAACAGCAGTGACAAGAAAAACCCACTGATTTCTTGCATGGGATGCACTACCATTAGCTTTCTCAGGCCAATATAGGTAAAGACTTTGGACTACTGTAGATGTGTCAGTACAACTGAACAGAACAGAACTGGGAGGTTCAGTGCAGGGTGAGTGAGCTATCATTTCGTCTCTTGATAATCATAAAAGCTGATTAGCATTAGTATTTAATAATAAAGTCAAATCATGCTAACCAATAAGATTAGGAAGAAGTTGCAGGTAATGCACGCAACAAATAAGAAATTTAATGTGTGTGATAAGGTAAATAAAAAGTGTTGATAAGTGCTCTGCACTTGAGACCTCTTTAGCCAGCTACTTGTTGAAACTGCTCCAGCAAATAATTAAGCTAAGATTTTCCTTCTAATTGAGCAATAAGGTAGTGCATGGACCACAAAGACCAAGCCATCACTAATCGCTTTTACTCCACGGCATACAACTTGGAGAAAAGCTTTGATACGGATAAGAATAAAAGTTTCTCTCCTTTTTTCTTTTGTTAAATTAAATAATGCAATTGCAAAAAAAAAAAGGACACATGTTGGGGCTATGTACATCTAAATATATAGTGAATTCACAAATGGAAAATAACTCAGCAAAAGACAACACGTCAGGTGAGCCTAATAGCAAAGCAGAGTAGCAGATTATGGCCACGGTATTTTAGTTTTACTTATCTAACAACAACTATTATAAACAAGAAAATTTAAACTGTGTGATGCAATTATGATTCTTTTAGATCAGGGAGGAATTCAAAGTAGCAGAACATCACAAGAATATCATACACAAATGTGTACTGTGTATGCCCAATTGGAAACTAAGAATTTATGAGGTAGCAAAGCATGTCATATTTGAAAAGCACTATTAACTTGCCATTTATTCAGGTGTATTAACAAACTTGAAAATACATATTATCCATAAATGATCCAAAACCAGATACATTGTGCATGGAAATGAGACATGGATAAGAGTCATGAATAAGAAATCAAACACAGAAGCATCCCTGAATATCAAGGCTACAACAACCAAAAAGCACCTCACTATTGAAATTGCGGAAAGGAACTCCAGTCCTGCCACGGTATAGGCTGAACATGTCAAAGTAGAGAGCAGTAGATACACCAGATACTTCAACAGCCCAATGTCAGCACACACTATCTGAAACAAAAAATCAGATGGAGCATACTATAACTGTAGTTGGTTATCATGTAATCAATCTCAGAACCTTTGAGTCATCAAGAAAAAGTTGTTATCATGTTCCCTAATACCTAAAATAGTTCGGTAAGCATTTGCAGATACTAATAGCTTAATGATCCAAGGGAAGTACTGTGACGTCAAGAGAAAAAAAAAAATATCTGGAAGGCGAAAGGAGTGGGTTATCTTAAACTTATATAATCAAGAATGTGCTCGCTTTCTCTCTACACACCATTTATTAAAAAATTGGAAAATCATGCGTGCCCTCCAAAATACATACATTCGATTTCTACAGTAAACCCAGTGTGCGCTAAATAGATTCATCATTTTCCGCAATTGTTCACAGCTAAAACTTAATTCACAGAAGAAAAGAAAGAAAGCCTAAAGTCAATCAATGGACAATTCGCCATTGCACCACATGTTTCACGCCCTATACCTAATCACATCTCCACTTGTAAGCACCTTGGTAGGGAATTCATGCTACAATTAGGTATGACCAAACAGCCTAACATCTGGAAAAATAAAATATTGGCAAGGCATTTGAATACTAGTCACTAGTCCCGTAATATAACCTAAACAGAAACACCATCGCCGATTTGGCTTGTTAGGTAAACCTCCTAACTCTCTCCACTTCATATCACACCCTCACATTGTCGGCTGCTGAAAATTAATCTACATCCTAGTCCTAGTACAGTGCAGGACAGAGAAACGCAGCAGATTCTAGATCTGTAGCAGGACTGGGATTAATGACCGCGATTGCAAAGAAGAATCCATTCAAGCACTAATGCGCGCAAAAAGAAATGTATCAGTATCTGCAAAGGGGAGTCGGGTACCATTGGAACGGACCTGAGCTGCAAAGGGAATTCGGGTACCATTGGAACGGACCTGAGCTTCTCACATTATCGTTGCCCTACATTGCCGGCGGAGGCAGCGGCGGCGGCGAGGACGACTGGTAAGCAGAAAGATTGCGCATTTTTTCTGGAAAAATGGGGTGACTTTATTCAATGTCGCAACAAGATAATCTAGAAATTTGGGTAGAGGAATCGACACCAGGGATTCTCCGCTTGCCGGCGCCGTGCTGGTCCAAGGCGGCGAGAAGGCGCCGACGAAATCGACGCCGGAAGCCGGCCGAATCGCCATGCGGTCGCCCTGTTCTACTGTAGCGAAAGGGAAGGGAAAGAAGAAGAGTCGAGATGATGGGCCAGGACTGGGCTAGGGGAAGACAAGGTGAATCGGCCCAAGTAAGGAAATATGTGTCTAATAAGAGGAGGCCCAAGGCCCATTTCAGGTAGGACGAGCAGTACATTTGTAGGACGAGTAGTACATTATAGGACACTAGTTTTTAGACTTCTTCAACACTTATATCATCTGATTTACCTAACATTTTTAACATGAGCTTAAAAATTTAATTTATATGAAATTGTAAAGGTCGATGAGATTTGCAGCCTTATAGCTATTAGTTTTTTTATTTAAGATTTTTCATACTGGAACAATTGACACTTTCATTTTTTATTAGGTCAAGCCTTCCCAATTTAGCAAATTTTAATTAGTTATCTTAATTAGTCAGCTTTTGTTCGGTCCACTTTTTCTACCGAGATTTTTTTCAGTCCTAGTCCAATCATATGGATATTTTTGTCTGTCGTGGATGATTCCTCAAGAGGAATTTTAGGTGTAGATATGATACATATGAACTTAATATATAACATTTGACTTAACATTAGAAAATTTAGATATGTGTTTTCATAAATAAGTCAAGAAAATATAAAACTAGTTATATTTTTTTTTCTAAAGCATGCTCTATATTTTTTTTAGCTAGGCACCACAATTTAGAACATGATTTTTAAAAACATATGGAGTTTATCATCCCAAATCCATCAATTTGCCTTCCTGGTCCATTATGTGATCCAATTGTGTGCCAGATGTTATCAATTATCATGTCACAGACATCGGTTTGAGATTCTTGTGCACGTTTAAACAAGACATTGCTTCTGAGTATATTATTATTAGAAATTTGAAATGAAATAAATATCTCATCAGCCGAAGTAGGAGATTATATAGTTAATCTAATGGCCTTCAGCCTGCTTAACTATGGTCGTCTGGCCTACCTTTTTTTCTTTTTTTTTTTTTGTGCTTTTTTTTCACGGTTCCATGGGCCCTGAGTGTTTGAGGCGGCCTGCCATTGTGAACCTAATTCGCACAGAAGATATGTAGTATTTACAGCCCATGGGCCTGGAGTGTTTGAGGCGGCTGCCAATGTGAACCTGTTTTCTACTGCTGCATCCCCTTCCTCTTGCTGTTCCCCACAAACTTATATACAAAAAAATTCCTCATAGTAATATCCAATCGCTTTCCCAAAAAAAGCCTTCATGTCCTGCCTATTATATACATCATTTTTATCTGTTTCTTTATATATAATATCTGTCCAATAAATTCGTTTCTCTTGGCATAAATTAAAGGAAAAAAGTCTACATCCCCCTCTCTCAACTATGGGTGGTAGACTACATAACCCCCAACTTATGAAACAGTCTATATCATCCCCCTCGAACTTTTAAAAACCGGTCAAATTACCCCCCTAAAGCAGTTTTGAAAAATCATAGTAAATCACAGAAAAATCATAAAATAAAAAATCAAATTGTGTTAGACTCAGAATGAGTAGATCTACACAATAAACATATAATATGGTATGCTTTAGTTCATTTTTTTTTTTTGCTGCAGCTTTAAATTTCTGTTTTTCCTCATAGCTATAAAAAATGTACTAAAGCATACCATATTATATGTTCATTGTGTAGATCTACTCATTTAGAGTCTAACACAATTTGATTTTTTATTTTACGATTTTTTCTGTGATTTACTATGATTTTTTAAAACTGCTTTAGGAAGTAATTTGACCGGTTTTCGAAAGTTTGAAGGTGATATAGACCGTTTTATAGGTTGGGGGGCTATGTAGTCTACCCCCATAGTTAGGGGAGTGATGTAGACTTTTTCCTAAATTAAATTTCACTTGCTAATTCGCTGCTAATAAAGCCCATATATGCATCATTTATATATCCTTTCATATTCGCTTACTACTACTGGTTTTCAAGCTCAAGGTGGTGTATTTTACATCCAAGCTCAAGGTGGTCCAGAAGAAGGATTGAAGTTTCCAAAAGCATGCACAGGAGAGATGCCAAGATAACAAATTGGTAAATGGTGGGCCCTCACACAAGGTGGACTGCAACACCAACGCTAACTACAGGTTGATGGCCTCCCCACGTTCCATGTGCCTCACGCGAGAAAACGGCATATACTCAACTTTATGCTCTGGAAACCTTTCAAAATCAAATCAGATATCTCTGTAGTAGTGGAGAAATTAGGTCTATCCTGCCTTTTGAAAGGCCTACTAATGCCCTAGAGACCAGTCATTTCAAAGCTTTCTTTTCCATGCAATAATGCAGGCATAACTCAATGATGATATGATACATACAAAAGAAAGGTGGCCAGTGATAGGTCATGTTTTGTTGATCTCATTAGAGCAAGATTAATAATGTCGCCCGCTCGCCGGCGACTGGTGTGCCACTTCATCCCAGCTATGCAGCAATAGTGGCGGGCCCCATGTTCTATTAATCTGCGATTCCTTGGTAGACGAGGGGCAGCAGCCAATACGAGCTGCATGCGCTGCATACGCCGGCTATCAGCCGGGCGATTCCTGAGACGTCGACTCCGCTCTCTCTCTAGCTTTCTTCCTCCTCCACGTCGGAATATGATGACATGGATTGCACGATCGCCAACTGATTCAGCTTCATTATACTATAAGCATCTGAATAGTGACTACTGATTACAAAAATCTAGATTACAGATTTTACATAGCGTTAGCGTATCTCGATCCACTTCCTAAGTAATTAATAGCTAGTCTCTTGTCAAGGAAGCCATTTCCCAATGCTTAGGGGGTAGATATATGCTACTGCTTTTCCCATGGGTCAATAATGCTAATCCCTCCTTTTGTGTTGACAAGATAAGAAAAGGTGAAGCATTCCTTGGTTTCCCATATCATGGGTTTGTCTATGTCATGGATTAATTTGGTCTAGCCGACTGCAAGGATATCTATCACACATATGTAGAGAACCCTTATGAGAAGTTCTCTCGACATGCAAGCATGTCACCTCCAGCGAGCCTCACTAAGACCATGACATCTAGTGGCAGGCCCCACTATTTGAACTTACTAAAAAAATGTTATAACTCACAAACCAAAAAATCAAATTAAATTTCGACTAGACCATTGAATTCCTTTTAATAAATCCTTCAAAACAAGATCTCATATTGATATATTTTGATAAAATTATAGGTAGACCCCACCGATGGTAGTTGGTATAGAGTAACGCAAAATAAAAAAAGTAAAAAAAGAAATGATAAAAAGGGGAAAAAAGGAAAGAAAAAAAAGAATAGGAGGGTGATAGTAATATTCTAACTCATAGATTTCACATTCATACCTACGCAACGCGGGGATATGATGCATGAAGGACGAAGTTAAAGAGATTAAATGATCTACCAAGGATTTTATCAAATAAATTATTATATATATTTTATTACATTACGAAGTTGTCACCCGTCCAACATATCTAAATATTTCTATTCGATATTGGTCCAGCTTAGAGTTTAAACATAAGATTAAATAATATTTATGCCAATGAGTATATACTGCTTTCACACATTTAAGTTCTTAGTTACTAACTCCGTTTCTAACCTGCACGAAGTAATTATCCTCAATAGCTAATTGTGATCAGATTTCTTAGCAAGTACAATTAAATCATCTAACAATACCCTCTTCCTATCCGTGGCAACACGCGGAATTTCTCTAGTATCTTGTATCATGCATGTACATTGTCTTTATCCCTCCTGCTGGCACTGCTACAAAAAAAAAAACATTTTTACAACATCACTTTCACCACAGGAAAGCGTCTCTGGCCCATTAGGGCTGAGGTTTTGTGTTAATACAGTGAGCACGAGCAACCCCCTGCCGTTGGTTTACAATGTGTGGGACAATCTCGTGTTCAGTCAGAGCTGTGTACAAGCCAAAGATCCTACATGAATAATCTATACTAACATAATTATCGAAACCTACCATGCCCCATGTCTGGTAAAGCTAGCTTTTGCATATTTATCACAATGAATCAATTCAATCGTACCGCTACCAATAAAAAAATTCAACATATATATGCATTAGTACGTTAGAACATTCTGACAGCTATATATATGTTGCTATATCTCAAGCCTTATTATACAAGAAAGTAAAAACCTTCACCACTGAACTTTTGATACGTGCTAGCTAGTAGTTAAAACACTGCAGACATGTCACCAGCGGTAAGAAATAATAAAACAGTTTTATGATACAAATCAGCATCAAGAATTTCTAAATGGTTTAGTTATTATAACTCACCTGTGTTAAAAAGTAGGGACAATCTGTTTTCCTGATTTGTGGAGGAACCTGCACTCCTGTAGCAGTGCATTTACATATAGTTTCCATGAAGAAGCATCTGCAAGAAGGAAAAAATAATGATGGAACAAGTTAAAGGTATTTGAAGTGTAATACACTAACGGGTATAAATATTACATAAATCAAGCACCATTATCCACTAAAGACTTGAGACCAAGGGAAACCAACTTTGTACCAACTCAGACCCCACAATGATGATAAGATGAGGCTATCTGTGATTCTCCAAATGACAGCCATTGTAAGTGCTTCCTCTTTTATTTTATTTATTATTAAATTGGGAGTGTCGTACTATAAATTTGTAGTGGCAAAAGCCCTCAGCGCAGAGGTAAGGCCAAGGCAAACTGGTGGCTTATTCTCCTTGTAGGTACCTTGTTCCTATCAGGCTGGACCTAGTTCATCAAGGATGTAAACTAGCTGAAATTGGAATATTAATCCACAACCACAAAAGGAAAAAAAGAGTGGTTCCCCTTCTTGGTGACCGTCGCTGAAACAGGAATCCAAGGTCGAAGCAAGCAACAACGTTGGCATGGTGACACTGAGGGAGGAGATGCAAAAGGGGCCATGGACAGAGGAGGAGGACATGCAACTGGTATGTACTGTCCGCCTTCTCGGTGACTGCCGCTGGGACTCCATTGCCCAGGTCTCAGGTTTGAGGGGTGGTTGTGGAACTACTACTGCAAATTATTAGGTAGCTACTCTATTTTTTTGTTCCGAATTAATCCTTCAAACAAAGCAGATTAAGCCAGCAATCAATTAAACAGCAACAACACGTACCATCCTGCCTGAACAAACCTCTTCAGTCTTCACTTGACATCAGTTGCTTCATGCTCTCTGTGTATGCTCATGATCAAACAGGGCTCAACCGGACGGGCAAGAGCTGCCGCATGCGGTGGGTGAACTACCTCCACCCCAGCCGCAAGCACGGTCGCTTGTCGCCGCAGGAAGAACGCCTTGTCATCGAGCTCCATGCTCGCTGGGGTAACAGGTTCGTTTTGATCATCCCAACAACAACAATTTTTCCAACGATATCAGTTTCGTTCCTCAGTCACTGCATTTAGGTGAAGCTGGAAGAACTCACACTGAGTACGTTTTCAATTATGTGAAGTTGGTCTAAGATAGCCCGGAGGCTGCCGGGCCGCACCGACAACGACATCAAGAACTACTGGAAGACACGCATGAGAGCCAAAGCGCAGGAGAGGGAGATGAGCATGTCACCTTCATCGGCATCATCCTTCTCACTGACGTACCAATCCAGCTGCCTCCTTCACAGTACTGCTCCTGTCGATGGAACGAGTTGTGGTGACACTGATGATGTCAATGTTAGTAGCTGGATCACAGATAGTGACCATGAGAACACTGATGGATTCCCCATGGATCAGATTTGGAAGGAGATGGAGACACCACTGCAGGCACCTGCTGCGTTGCCGCAGGGCATTCATAAAGCAGCTGATGAGAAAACATGCAGCAGCAGTGTCCCCTTCTGCGCTCCGGCAACAACTATTGGCATGTGGGATGACCAATGCCCTGAGGTGTTCTGGAACATGGATGCTGAAGAAGTAAGGATGTTGGCTACCCAATTTGATTGTGGTGACTGGTGAATCCTGAATGAATAAGTCTACATACGCCCGTCAGTTATTGATGAAGTTCTTAGCACCCTGTTGATTCCTCAAAAAACCAGTGTATGCAGCTACGCTGTGCGCAAAATAGTGTGTGTCAGACTGTCAGTTCGTGCCATATAGTGTGCAAGATGTAGTTGTCATGAGTCTGTGGTTAACACTGTAACAGCAATATGGTGCGCAAATATTTTTCCATTATTGAAAAAAATAAAAAACAACAAGAGAAGTTTAATTCACTCCTACTGCATGAGAAACAAACGAGACGCTTATCAAGGTATAGTAAGTCCCAGGAAACAAAGGGACGTGGTGTCTACTCACCTCTTCGTTGCTGCTATCGGCGGCGCCCTGCATCGCATCGCCGACGGCCGACGGCACGAGCGGAAGGAACTGTAGATCCCGGATCGGCCTATGTAAGGAGATTTGGGTGATAACAATAGGCCCAAGGCCCATTGTACGGACGAGCTCTCATCTTCCTCGTAATCGAGGCCCAAGGCCCATTCTATTGAAGTATCCTCTGTTCTATGAAGCTCTGCTTTGAATACTTGAAGGAAAAAGTCTACTTTCCCTCCCCCCTTTCACCAAAGTCGATTTTCCTCATCAACTCAAAAACGGACATATCACCTCCTCCAGAACTTTTCAAACCGGTCATTTTACCTCCCTGGAATCGGTTTGTGGGGCGGATTTGCTTCTGATAGCGGGGTTTTGCTTTCTGATACCCGGCGGTTTGGTTTTGTATTTTCTTTTTAAAAAATTAAATTTGAATCTTTGAAAAATCATAATAAATTATAGAAAAATCATAAAATAGAAAATCTAATTTTGTTGGACTCCACATGAATAGATCTACAGTGAACATATAATCTTGTATATTTTAGTACAAAGTTTTTTGCGAGTACAAAATTCAATTGCACTATGAAATTCAATTGCGGTATGAATTTTGTACTGCAAAATATTGTACTAAAGTATACGGTATTATATGTTCAATCTATTCATGTGGAGTCCAACAAAAAATTGATTTTTATTTTATGATTTTTCTATAATTTATTATGATTTCCAAAGATCACAAATTTTTTAAAAAGAAAATACAAAACCGCCGGTACTGTAGCAAAACCCTGGTTACTGTAGCAAATCCGCCCACAAAAACCGCCTCGGTGGAGGTAAAATGACCGGTTTGAAAAGTTCGGGAGGTGATATGTCCTGAACTTTGAAGTTGAGGAGGAAAATCGACTTTTGGTGAAAGTTGAGGAGGGAAAGTAGACTTTTTCCATACTTGAATGGCTTTCCCAGCCCAGATCCATGAAACTTGAATGGGCGTAACGGGCCGCACAAAAAACTGCGACATCGATATATGAATTTGTCTAGGAAAAAGTCCATATTCCCTCCCCAACTATCACGAAAGTTCACTTTTCCTCCTTCAACGTAAAAAAACGAAACACCTCCCTCAACTTTTCAAACCATGCAAATTAACTCCCTCGAGTGGTTTTTTGAGGGCGGTATTGCTACGATAACAAATGTTTGTCTTTTTTTTTTAAAAAAATCGGTTGAATCTTTGAAAAATCATAGTAAATCACGGAAAAAAATCATAAAATAAAAAATCTAATTTTGTTAGACTTCACATGATTAGATCTACACGGCGAATATATAATATGATATACTTTAATATAAAAGTTTTTTGCTACGAAGGTTTTGTATTTTTTTTTTTTATATATTCGGTGTGTAGATATAATTATGTGAGTCTAACAAAATTGGATTTTTTATTTTATGATTTTTCTCATGATTTATTGTGATTTTTCAAAAATTCAACCAGATTTTTTAAAAAAGAAAAAAGGCAAACCGCTGTTATCAGAAGAATACCGCCCCTCAAAACCCTTCGGAGGGAGTGTAATTTGTATGGTTTGGAAAAGTTGAGGGAGGTGATTTGTCCTATTTTGACGGAAGGAAGAAAAAAATGAAGTTTGGTGATAGTTGAGGAGGGAATTTGAACTTTTTCCATTTGTCTATGTCTAGTTGTGGCAACTATACGACAGTAGAAGTTTGCTGTAAAGCCTAGTCCTAACTCGGATCTCGACATCTCATAGTGGACTCATGGTCCTATATATGCTGTTCATTTTTAGGACCATTTTTCCGTAAGACTCGCTAGCTTAGTTATATATAATTTATTTAGGGTTTATGCTTGTTAAATCAAAATAAACCTAAAATAACTAAGTTATACATGATTCAATGAGTATGCATTTTTTTTACTATAGCTCAAGCATATAATAATTAGGCCACAATGAAAATTTCACCAATTAGACCATAGAAACTATTGTTATGAATAATTCCAATTAATTATAGAAAAACTTAGATATATCTACAACAAAACTTTATACTAAAGCATATCATAATATATATTTAGTGCGTAGATCTACTCATTGGAAGTCTAACAAAATTAGATTTACATTTAATGATTTTTTTTCTTTGATTTACTATGTTTTTTCAAAGATTCAGCCAAAATAAATAAGTAAAAACCAAACCATCTTCAATACCAGTTTTTCTTTGTTCAGCGAGAAAACAAACTATCACAAAAGTTGAAGGAGGAAAAGTGAACTTTTTTCATAAAACTGGTTAGCCAGCCATGGGCCACGGCTTTTTTAGGCCCAGTTCGTGAAACTTGAACGGGCCGTAATGGACCGCACAAAAAAGTGCGACAGCAGATTATGGGGTGTGCCAACTAAAACGCTCGCATGAAGGATTTGAACCCCAGATTCCCCAACGTATACAACTAGTTTCTGGTGTACGTATTGTTTTAGAAAAGGATGCGCCCTTTCTGATGTTTTGTCGGGGAATCTAACCATGTGGCCACCATGTGATGCCTTAGTCAAACAATGTTGGCCCGATAACCACGCCTGCACATGGCCACTTGGCCGAGTATTTTGTAGATGATGACAGAGTAAGTTTTGTTTGACGAAGACTTGCATCGAGATGCGCCAGGCATACATAATTTAATTTGCAAATAAAGAAGATTGGAGCTCAAAACTTGAGCCACAATATCAAAATTGATCCACTTGTGCTTTGGACCTTGGAATAAGGCCTGGCGTGATTTACAATTATCTTTTTAATTTACAATTCGATTAGGGCTTATTGCACTAGAAGGAAGCAGCATCGATCGAATATGCCAACAACCAAATCTTATATTTAACTGCTATTTGTCTGCCCACTTGTTACGTTGTCTCCTGGTCGCTCAGTCCAAGCCTCGCGTCCGTCCTTCACTGTACTCGGTCCGTAGGCCTAACACGTCCCTATTTGACCTTCAACTCACCGTCGACCACTGCCTTCAAGCTTCACACACCTGTGCACAAAAGCCTAGAGACATGGTGCACAATACACTCATGTCATGGTTAGTCCATAAACTCAACCTAAGACGTGAGCATGTTGACAATCACTCGTTACAAACCCGAACCAGCACAAGGGCACATATCAACCTTATGTTTGCGGTGCCATTGATTCCGAGACTTAACATACTCATATGTTTGCATCTCGTTAGTGGGTCCACCCCTTGCTGCTCTTTCTTTTTTTTTTTTTCTTTGGGGTGTGTTTAGGGGCCTAACTTTTGTGCCAAATTTGGCAAAATTTGACATGTATGCGAAAAAAAGCATTGCGGCAAAGACGTTTTTGTTTGTTTGTGATAAATATTATGCTACCATGGGGTAACTAGGCTCAAAAGAATCGTCTCAATGTACATCTAAACTATGTAATTAGTTTTTTTAGCTACATATCATACTCCGGGCATGCATCTTTTGCTGCATTTAATGCTTCGATGTGATGGGAATGCAAGAAATTTTGGGAAGAAGTTGGGCTGTAAACACAGCCTTGGTCTGCTTCAACATTATTGAAACATTTTGAAATTTTTATTGTGCTACAACATTGTTATCACCGCGAATTTTATAAAGATGGCAATGAAAACCATCTTTGCGGTTAGTTCATATGGCGAGGTGTTAGTGATGAAGGACCACATTACCATCGAAGGTTGGTGGTGCCAATGAGTTGTGAATTTGTGATGATGGACTATCATCGTCGGTTGGTAACGTGAACCGGCTGTGATAATTATCACTACCAACGTTCGTACGAACCACCTGTGATAATACTATCAACCTTGGTTCGTCATATAGACCGGCAGTGATAATTAACAAACTGGCTATGATAGTGCCAACTGAGATGACCAAATATATACTAGTGATTTACCTTTCGTGTATTAGTGCTGCTTAATATGATTTCCCTAGTGTTGCATAATTCTTGGTATGTTTGTGTGTATAGAGGACATATTAGGAAAAAAAAGGTGCACATCATGCTAGACTAGCTTTTGATTTTTCTTGTGTAGATCAAGTAAGCCTTAGCAAAACTTTTTAGTAGGCTCAATTTACCTTCTCTGCCTCTTGGGCCTTTAGGTGTCCGGTGCCCACGTTCCTCACAAAGATCTCATAACACCGGGTCCCACCTAGTTACTTAAAACACAAATTAACACTTTGCGTACAATAATAATATATGATTTTTTGGATCTAGAATGAAACCAAAATTTTGGACCCTTTTATCTATATCTATACCTACTAATAAAGAGAAAAATTTCAATACCACCTCTTTTTTTTCTGCCTCCCTCCGTGATTTTTCTGCCTGCCTCTGTGAGTTCCCGCAGGCCCGTCTGGTGGCCGCAGGCCTGTCTTGTGGACGCGGGAGTCCGAGTCTGGCAAGACGAGAAGTTTTAATTTAAGAGGAAAAAAACACCATCCAATCGAATCACAGAAGAGACTCAATAGGAGACGCACGGAAGCTGGATTTATAAAAGGCCGTCGACATCGAGACCGCTTGCCTCGCCATCGACGGAGCCAAGCGCGCGAAGCAGGAGGACGGAGTCGAAGCCGCTGTGTCACGGTGTTACCCACGCCAACGGCAACGGAGCCCAGGAAGAAGCGAAGCCGGTAGCCCAACAGCAAGTTCCAAGGCCCAGACTGGCGCAAGTGAAGAAGCAGGCCCGTTGCGTCGGGATTTCATCTCGCGGCCCGGTCGCTGTAATAGATTGTCGTTTAAGTAGCGAGAGAGAAGAACGATTACGTTTCGTCTTGGTACTCTGGTTAAACCTGATGGCGAGCTTCGTGCTCGAGGCCGGCGGCGAAATCGCCACCGGAGTTGTAACCGAAGTACCTTTACCAGTTATATGAGAGATTCGTCGTAGCGCCCCTGCTCTACCCATATCGTGCGTTACATCTGGTATCATCGAGCCACTAATCCTCGGATTCCTTCTGCTCAATCGACAAACGGCTCTGGTAATCAGTTGGATCGAACTCGGTTGTTCATCAATCTGAGTTTGAACCGCACTAAATCCATCCACCGTCGGTTGATTGGAGTTCCCAATCGCCCACCTACCACCACAAATCCGGCTGCGGCGCATCCCCATCGAACCGCGAGTTCAGGTGGCGATGAAGGTGGACAAGCAACTCTCCTTTGCTGCTCTCGAGATGGATGCGGGAGGCCAACAAATCCTCCGGCGCCATTCCGAGGTTAGCGACCGCGACGACACCATCCTCACCACGGTGAGCGACTGCGCCTTTGCCAAGGATGACTTCGAGCGCTGGCGCCCCGAAGTCGACACAAAGATGGCGTATCTCCGTTCCTCTGTCGCGGATCTCCGTACCAAGCTCGAGAAGTCCGCGGCGCCATCCTCAAGTCCCATCAAGCCCGAGCAGGAGCACCACACCGTGGCGGCTTTCGGCGAAGGTGATGGCGTCCGCCCATCTGGACGTGTCCTCCTCGAAGGCAGCACCTGGGCTAATTGGCCACCACGTCGTTCGGGGTGGCTCGGGTATGTCTATACCCGGGAGCCACCAATCCCCAAAGGTATGAGGCGGATCCACGACCTCCTCCATCATTTGAGTTTGCTCGAAGCATACATGCTGTTCCCATCATCACCTAGGTCCTGCTATGCCACAAGTCGATTTCCCTAAGTTTAGTGGTACAAATCCCAAGTTATGGATTAGACAAAGTGTGACACCTACTTTGATCTATACCATGTTCCTGTTGAGAATTGGGTGAAGTTAGCCACTGTCAATTTTACTGGACCTGCTCAATTTTGGATGCAAACCATTGAGATCAATGTTAGGCAGTGTACCTGGGAAGAGCTTTGCCACATGATAGTTGATAGATTTGATAGAGATCATTTCAATCAGTTCATTAGACAATTTTTCCATGTTGAGCAAACCAACACTGTCCTAGAGTATATATCCCTGTTTGATGACCTCATGCACCAAATGTTAGCCCATGACCCTCATGTTAACCCTGCTATCCTCACTGGCAAGTTCATTGATGGGCTAAAACCTAAAATTCGTGCTGCTGTTATTTTTAATCTACCCAAAGACCTCGATACTGCGAGCTCTCTTGCTATTATACAGGAGGAGATACTGCAAGGATTCAAGCTCAAGGAGAACAAGAAACAGGAGTTCAACTATAACACTCCTAAGCATTATCGAGCTTGATATCAAGGCTATCATCACAATATCGTTATCGGCAACCTCAATCTCTATGAAACAAAGATTGAAGCTCCCTGCACCCAAGCCCGATGAAAAGTTGGCTGCTCGGTGAATTATAGAAGATCCAAGGGATTGTGTTTTTAAGTGTGGAGGTAAATGGGGTCCTCAACACAAATGCCCCCGCCAATGTCCCCAATCGAATTATATTGAAGAAGTGTGGCATGTTTTGGGGAGAATGTTATCCAGAGACCACGCAGGAACAAGTTGATTCTGACCCTGATGAATTGATGGCACTTTCAGACCAAGCAGCCAACGGCATTTACGCACCTCATACACCGAAGATCCATGCTCACATTAAGCAATGGACCTACAATTATTTTGGTGGATTCGAGGCAGTTCTCACAACTTTATCGGTGAACATATGGTCGAGAATCAAGCCATGGACTCCGATAGAGATCATCCTATGGTCAATTAAGGTGGTGATGGTACATTGCTTCAATGCACACATGAAGTCACCAACTGTACTTGGACTACACATGGAGTGTTATTCACTAATACATTCAATGTTTTGCCCTTACCATGTTATGATGCCATACTGGGCATGGAATGGCTTGAGGCTTTCAATCCCATGCAGATGGAGTGGAAATAAAAGTGGCTCAACTTTACTATGCAAGATCAAGTTGTTAAGTTGCAATGCATTCCTGATGCTATCCTTCATGTACATGAGATCACTTGTAATCAACTCCTCTCTATGCACAAGAAGAAAGATATATGGCAAGTGGTGGAACTGTATTCAGTACAACCACCTTCTAACAGTTTGTCTGCTAAGCAACTCCCTATTGAAATGGCAAAGCTTGTTTAGGAATTTCCAATCATTTTTGAAGAACCTTCTGGAGTTCCACCACCCAACACTATCACACATTCTATCCCTCTAATGGATGGCACTCAACCTTTCAGACTCAAGCCCTACAGATACACCCCATCCTAGAAAGATGAGATTGAGACTCAAAGAGCTCATCTTCTCAAGTCAAACATGATACAAGAGAGTACCAGTCCTTTTGCATCACCTGCATTGCTTGTCAAGAAAAAATCAGGGGAATGGAGGCTATGTGTGGATTATAGGAGGCTCAATGCCTACACTGTCAAAAATAAGTTTCCTATGCCTATTGTGGAAGAACTGTTTGAGGAACTTCATGGAGCGTGTTGGTTTTCAACTTTGGACCTCAGATCTGGTTTTCATCAGATAATGGTCAACCCTGCAGATAGGTATAAAACTGCCTTTCAAACACACAGTGGGCACTATGAATATAAAGTGATGCCATATAGTCTAACTGGAGCACCTGCCACATTTCAATCTATCATGAATTATATATTGAAGCCCCTGCTGAGAAAGTGTGTGGTAGTCTTCATGGATGATATCCTCATCTACAGCAAAACTTATGAAGAGCATATAGAACATGTGAGACAAGTCTTTCAGCTCCTTCAAGAGCATCAGTTTAAAGTGAGGTTGTCCAAGTCTTCCCTGGCCAAGCAACAACTCCATTATCTGGGTCATGTTTTATCTCCCAATGGAGTATCCACTAATCCTGACAAAATACAAGATGTGCAGAAATGGCAGTCTCCACAGTCTGTCAAAGAAGTCAGATGCTTCTTAGGACTAGCTGGATATTACAGGAGGTTTGTCAAGAATTTTGGCATGATTGCTAGACCAATCGGATGGACCGCTTAAGAAAGGCACCTTATTTCTTTGGACTGACAACTATGAAAGAGCTTTTCAATTGTTGAAACAAGCTCTTATATCCGCACCTTGTTTTGGCTGTCCTAGATTTCTCTAAACCATTTGTGGTGGAAACAGATGCTTCTGACACTGGTATTGGGGCAGTCCTTCAACAGGATGGCCATCCAATTGCTTATGTAAGCAAGGCTCTTGGATTAAAACATCAGGGATTATCTACTTATGAAAAGGAGAGTCTGGCTATTCTCTTGGCTCTGGATAAGTGGAAAGCTTACCTGTTACCTGCTGAATTTACTATCCATACTGATTGGAGAAGCCTTACTTACCTAACTAATCAAAGACTTCATACATACCGGCAAAGCGAAGGTGCAAACCAAACTAATGAGTTATCAATACAAAATCAGCTACAAAAAGGGGAGTACTAACCGGTATCTGATGCCTTATCCAGAGCTCCTAATCCACCATCCTGTCTGAATGCAATCTCACTAGCACAACCCGGTCGGCTCCAAACTTTGCAAACAGAGCTACTCGACGGTGATGTAGCACAACAACTTTTGAGCAAATTGGCTATTCACAACCCCGATGGGCATTTCTCTTTGCAACAAGGCATCATCAAGTATAAACAAGCTATTTGGCTGGGTCATTCTACAGAGCTCCAAACTAAGGTAACTGAGCAACTCCAGGACTCTCCCATAGGTGGCCACTCTGGTTCCCTGGTTACTTACCACAGAGTTAGTCGTCTGTTTTATTGGCCCCACATGAAACAAGATATTCACAAGCATGTTGAAGGCTGTCATGTCTGTCAGCAAGCTAAAACTGAGAGAACTCCATACCCTGGGTTGTTGCAACCTTTGGAGGTACCTAACAGAGCCTGGCTTATGGTTACCATGGATTTTATCGAGGGGTTACCCACTTCCAAAGGTTATGATTGCATTCTGGTCATAGTTGATAAATTCTTGAAGTATGCACATTTCCTCAAGCTCAAACACCCATTCTGCATTAACTGTGGCTCAACAATACATGGAACATGTCTATAAGCTTCATGGTATGCCTGCTGTGATAGTCTCTGACAGGGATAAAATTTTTACCACCGACCGTGGCGAGAATTGTTCACTTTATCGCACTTAGTTATGTATGAGCTCAGCTTATCATCCACAAAGTGACGCAAACCGAGAGAGTAAATCAGTGTATTGAAACTTTTCTCAGGTGCTTTCTTCACAACTGTCCCAACAATGATCCGATTGGCTCCACTTAGCGAATGCGTACAATACTTGCAAGCATAGTGCCACTCAATTAACTTCATTTGAGATTCTTTATGCTCACCAGCCCATCACTTTGGTATTGATGTTGATCAAGATTTTTCAGTACCTGACTTGAATGAATGGCTCTAGAACGTACAACACATGAATGCGGTAATCCAACATCAGCTGCATAGAGCTCAGACACGGATGAAACATCAGGCCGACAAACATCGATCTGAACGAGTGTTTGCAGTTGGTGATCGCGTCTGGCTCAAGTTACAGCCCTATATCCAGCATTCAGTCACTTCCAGGGTCAGTCCAAAACTCTCCTTTAGCTACTTTGGACCATTTGAAGTACAAGCTCGCGTTGGTACCGCGGGCCTACAAGTTGAAGCTCCCTGCTACGTCTCGAATTCATGATGTGTTTCACGTTTCTCTATTGAAGCCAGTCAAAGGTACCGGTCCTGTGCCATACACCCCTCTCCCTTCAGACACACTACCTGTGCAGGTACCTGAGATGGTGCTCCAGCGTCGAGTGGTCACCAAACACAATCGTGTTTACAATGAGTTGCTGATCAAATGGGACAGACTTGACTCTGCAATGGCTACCTGGGAAGACGAAGACATGATGCTGACTCACTTTCCAGAGTTCGCGGCTTGGGGACAAGCCGTTGCTGATGGGGGAAGGAATGTCACGGTGTTACGCACGCCAACGGCAACGGAGCCTAGGAAGAAGCGAAGCCGGCAGCCCAACAGCAAGTTCCAAGGCCCAGACTGGCGCAAGTGAAGAAGCAGGCCCGCTAAGTCCGGGATTTCATCTCGCGCCCAGCCGCTGTAATAGATTGTCGTTTAAGTAGCGAGAGAAGAACGGTTACGTTTCGTCTTGGTACTCTGGTTAAACCTGACGGCGAGCTTCGTGCTTGAGGCCGGCGGCGAGATTGCCACCGGAGTTGTAACCGAAGTACCTTTACCAGTTATATGAGAGATTCATCGTAGCGCCCCCTGCTCTACCCATATCTCGCGTTACACGCTGCTGCCTCACGTTCGTCGTGCAGGAGCCACCGAGGCCCAGTGCAGCTGTTGTCGAGGCTGTTGCCACAGACCAAGCTAGAGCCTTACATGGCCAGCATCACCGCCGCCCAGCTACCGCGCGAGGATGACACTGGAGTTGAACGCCATCGACGCCGTAGTCACTGTCGTGGTCTACGAGAACGCCGCCGGTGCCCCCACGCACCTTCTCAGCCACCGCTAGCAGCATGTCGCTGCTGCCGAAGCCCACCACCGGATCTCTGGCCAGCCGCGTCCTTGCCTGCCTCCGCCCTACCCTGCTGCTACTGCTGCTACTACTCTCCGCTCTCCTTCCCTGCCTTGGCTGAAGCCTGCCGGCGTGGCGCAGCTCCTCTCTGCTCTCCCTCCCTCTACTTCTTTTCTCTCCTTTCTGTTGGCTGCGCAAGGGGAGAAGCAGGAGCGCACCCAGTCAATCTGAGACAAGGCATCCGACGTTGCCTACCGACAGTGGGTCCGGCCTGTCATTGTCCCAGCCCCACCTCCTCTCTTCGGTGCACAAGGTTCACGTGAATAACAAAGGAAAAAGGGTGAGTACAACGACCAGTGTTGAAGACCATGGAACAGTGTCGGTCAGACTCGACAGCTAATCAGGCCCACGCGTGACACACCCGAAAAAAGTACACAGTAAAATTAAAAAGGCAAGTAAATGTGTGTCAAGCCTTGATATCGAGTTTAGTTAGATGATGATGTTGGAACACAAAACATGATCGGCGTGGTGCAGGGAGGAGGTGGTGAGCTTGGTCAGTTGTTTCACGTTAGAGACCTCAGCCTCGTCATACCCAGACAAAGCTTTCGAAATTAGAGGCTGCGAGGACGCGACGTTAGTTGATGAGGAACTCATCGGCATAAAAACACATGTCTAGAAGAAGACTTTGATCCGGTTAATAGGTCGTTGAAGCACGCAGCTGGCCACTCGCGGACGGCCACCAAGGACACGGTAGGATGCCGACCGCCACTGCAAGGCAGTAGACGGATCTGTGCACGGTAACTGCTAGCTATGCAGCAAGCTAGAGCGAATAAGTCAAAGTTTAGTTTTTGATTTTTTTTTTTTTGCTTCCGTGGCAAGGCACGGGCATATTTTTCTAGTATATATAAAAAAGTAAATTGCACCCACCATACAACAACTTGTCAAGTGGGTGCAAATTGGTCCAACAACTTGTAATATGCTCAATCTACTACAAGAACTTAATTGGTCCAACAAGTCATAAAGTGCTCAATTTATTACAATAACTTGTCAAATGGGTGCAAATTGGTCCAAAATCATGTGAAATAATCAATTTAGCACAACAATTTTATAGGTGTGTGCATCTTTGTTCAAAAATTTATGTAAAATGCTCAATTTAGCATACTACCTTGGCAAAATGGTGCACCTATAGTCCAAAATTATAAATGACAACGAACTAAACAAATCGATAGCATTCAAATTTTCTTCCAACCAATATTTTTGGTCAATTAAGTTGATAATCGTGAATCAACCATGTATTTTTACTTATTTATTCATTAGTTAAAATTGAACCAAATTTTAGATTTACACCATTAGATTACCGAGAGACTGAACCTATAAATGAGACTTCAAAATATTTATGAAAAACTTCTAAAAGGTATTAATTGTTAGTACATATTATCATATTTGATTTTTTAGATGAACAAAAATGCATATAATCAAAGTTGAAATCAATATTCAATATGAAATTAAAAGTGTCCTAATTAGAATTTAATCTTTGTATAAAAATAGTTAACGAAGACATAACAATAATTTTTAAACACCGGTTGTTCTACTCCTTACCGAATATGTTACCATCAATCACTACAAGAATATCAATTGTCAAACTTGTTCCGACGGAATATACTCTTGTCCATATTAGAAACTATATTGTTTGTGATAACATTTGACTGCATCAATTTGGATACTAAGTTAAGCATTTTACAAGTTTGGACTAGTTTGCACCCAACTATCAAGTTATTGTATTAGATTGACCGGGTTTGTAACTTGTTGTACCAATCCATACCCACCCGTCAAGTTATTGTACCGCATTGAGCATATTACAAGTTATTGGACTAATCTGTACCCATCCGATAAGTTGTTGTATGATGGACACAATTCACTCTATAAAAAAATATTACTACTGCTGCTGATTGGCAGTGTATATAAAACACATATATGAGATATTACTAATAAACAATTAACTAAATGCAAAAAGTAATATTCATATAAAGTAATTTATATACATATGAAATTAACTTAAAAATTAAGTTCGCTATGAAGAGCCCCTCTTTGTATATCAAATGATCGATTCGTTCTTTCGCCCTAAGCATACTTTCTTGGTGACATGGTACTATTAGAATTTAGAGTGAAAAAAAAAAAAATTATTCAAAGAGTAAAAAAACTATACAAAGACAAAAATTGCAATTAGGGATCATAGTCATAGGACAAGGATTCATACCTTGTTGCTGCCGCCCTCGCCCTATGTGGATCAGGGATCACGTGCGGACTCTTGTTGCCGGAGCAGCAGATCAATTTTCCACAACAGCAAAAGGAAGGGAAAGATTTTTACTCTCTGCAAGCGGTCGCATCAGGATTCAAGCAAAGGATTACATGAGCAGATTATCGGTGTGCTGCAGCGGTGATGCACCGAGTTGCAGTAGAGCTGCCTCCTGCCGAACAAGAATTAGAGAATAGGGATCACGTGGTGGTGATTAGGGCCCTGTTATTTGTCGATTGCCGCTAATGTGCTCTGCAGGAAAGTGGAACGCCACCCCAGGCCCCTCCCACCACGCACTGACGCCGCTCGCGCAGGAAGGCCGGCCGAAAGGGAATGGTCGCGTGACTCCTGGCTCGCGTCGCGTGCGCCGTGATCACGGGTAGTCTGGGCCGGTCCGGAGCCACTACAGGAAACCGCGTCTTTGCCGAGTGCGAAGAGGTTCGCCGAAAGGCAAAAAAGCCGCGACGCAACGAACACCTTTACCGAAAGTGCCAATCTCAGCACTCGGCAAAACCAGCTTTGCCGAGTGCCTGGCCGCCGGCGGCCGCGGCCGGAAAAATACTTTGCCGAGTGGCCGGCCGTCGGCAAAAATAATACACTTTCGGCAAAGGATACTTGAGGACCAAACGGACGCTCTCCGTCACATTTGCCGAGTGTCTCACGCGTTAGGCACTTTCGGCAAACGCGACACGGCTTTGCCCGAGTGCCAACCTTCCAGGCACTCGGCAAATACTCTCTTTCTTAGGTGCCACTGCACTTTCGAAGAAACCGTTAATTTTTTTTTTATTTTTAGTCCCATATTTTTTGTGTGCCATTAGTACCTAATTACATGTCATATTCACAATTTGGGAGAATTTCACGCTGTTTTGCTATATTTCATGAATTATTTTTATTTTCTTGCATTTTCTTGATTGACTCAAATTTGAACTGCAGGTACATGAAATAATGGACAGTGGTCATTCAAAAAATGTTATTCCGCGATGTTTGGCGTATGTTTAGGCTAAATCCGGGGACTTCGCCTGAAATTTGGAACATTTATGTGCCGAACATGACAGTGACGTGCGGGAAAAGTGTTTTTTAAAATCTATAAATTCAAACGGTTTAAAATTCACGAAACTTGGCGTGGTGTCTTGTCATCTCGTGGGGAGGCTGTGAAAAAATTTTTGAAAAGCAAGAGTTGTGGCCGGATGGCTAAAACCCGATCCTCCACACTTCATCACATGATGAAGTGTGGAGATGTTCCGGGTTTTAGCCATCCCGACGCACAACTTGCTCAAACTTTTTCAAATTTTTTTCACATTTCTCTCCCATAAGATGACAAGACACCACGCCAAGTTTCGTGATTTTTAAACTTCGCTTTGATTTTATAGATTTTAAAACACCTTTCCTGACGTGATCAGCATGTTCCCCACATAAATGTTCGAAATTTCATGCGAAGTCCCTCGATTGAGCCTAAACATACGCCTCAAACATCGTGAATAACATTTTTTTGAATGACCACGATCCATTATTTCATGTACTGCAGTTCAAATTTGGAGTCGCCAAGAAAATGCAAGAAAATAGAAATAATTCATGAAATATAGCAAAACAACTTGAAATTGTCCCAAATTGTGAAGATGAGATGTAAGTACTTTACTAATGCCACACAAAAAATATGGGACGAAAAATAAAAAAAATTAATGGTTTGCCGAGTGCCGTGAAGGACACTCTAAGAAAGATGTGCTTTGCCGAAAGCCCGGACGCGTGGCACTCGGCAAAGTGTGTTTTTTTTAAAATAATAAAACAGGACCTTTGCCGAAAGTGCCGTTTCTCCCGCACTCGGCAAAAGACACTTAAATATTTAAAATAATAAAAACAGGACCTTTGCCGAAAGTGCCTTTTTCCGCACTCGGCAAAGACACTTAAATATCCCGCCCGAGGGCCCGTTCCTTCTCCATTCTCCTTCTCTCCTTCACCACGCCGCCCACGCCCGCCCCTCGAAAACCGCCGCCGCCGCCGCTTCCCCGCCTCCACAGCGCCGCCGCCGCCCTCCTCGTTGGATCCCGGCCGCTGACCCCTCCCCGCCGCCGGATCCGCCCCGCCGGCCGCGGAGCCGCCCGGCCACGGCCAGTAGGCCCGCCCCCGGGGCCGGAGCCCGCCCGCCGCCGCCTCCCCGGCGCTGGATCCACGGGCGCCGCCCGCGGAGCCGGCGCATACGCCGGCGCCCATGTCCGGCCGGCCCCGGCCCCCTCGCCCCCAGAACCCATTCGGGAGGAGAGAGGAAGGGAAGAAGAAGAGCAGGGAGGAAGGGAAGGAAGAGGAAGGGAAGGGAAGAAGAGGAGGAGGGAGGGAAGGGAAGGGAAGAAGAGGAAGAGGGAGGAAGGGAAGGGAAGAAGAGGAAAGAGGGAGGAGGAAGAAGAGGGAGGAAGGGAAGAAGAGAGGAGGAGGAAGAAGGGGAAGGGGAGGAGGAGGAAGAGAGTGCCTCTCGGACCGGTCGCCACCGCTCATCGCCGACCGGGTTCTTCCAAGGGTGATCGACGCCGCCGCCGCCGCCACCGTTCGCTGTGGTGATCGACGCCGCCGCCGCCGACCGCTGCTCTTGCCGTTTACGCGGCCAAGGTAAGCCCTATCTTTCTAGTAGTGGTTAGTACTAGTAGTTAGTAGGGTTAGTAGTAGTAGTTAGTAAATAGTTTGGTGGCCTTCGTGCCCATATTGGTGGTTGTTATATTGGTGGTTGGCGCCTTCGTGCGCATATTGATGGTTGGTGGCCTTCGTGCCCATATTGGTGGTTGGTGGCCTTCGTGCCCATTCTCGGTATATGCATGTGGTTGTTGGCCTTCGTGCCATGTTTTTTGCAGGTTTTGGGTATCTCCCCGCGGGGGGAGGTGCTTCCAAATTTTGAGTGGACACTAACTTTTTTTGGCCTTGTTTTGTAGGAGGACCTGTCGGGAGGGACTCGGCCGACCCGGTCCGTCCTCGTGGGCGGTCTTGCTGCACCGCGTCTCCACCGACCCCGTAGGTATGAATCACGCCCGTCCCATCCTTGTAGTTGTCTTACATAGCGCGACCCGGTTAGGGCGTCTCCCGTCCAGAAAGAGATATCGGGCGTTGGTATGCGATCCGTGCATATCTGCGACCGTATCACATTCGGATTGTCCACGTTTTTGGACAGCCCGTGGATGCGTGAACAAGGTTAGCATCCATGCTCGGCTCCGTCCGAGCCGGAATTTCGGCAAAGACCTCCCGTTGTTCTCGGGATACACACTCCCCGCCGGGGCGTGTATCGGGAGAACAACGGGAGGTGTCGTCGAAATTCCGGCCTCCGGCTCAGCATGGATGCTAACCTTGTCTACGCATCCTCGTGGATTAGGACCTACCCCTCACCTATTAGATGGTAGGAACGCCGTGTAGATGCAATTGTTTGCTTATGTGGCTCGTTGACATGGGCGTATGATGGAGGATGGATAACCGTGAGTGGATGTACACGGGCCGCAAAGTAAGAGTCTTGAATGGGTTAGGGGGGACCGATGCTTTCCGGAACATGCATTTGGCCCACCGCTAAAGGGTCCGTTCGGATGCCGTGTCCGTGCAAAGAAATGTAAGAACAAGAAAAAAGCGAGTCAAGATTGAAATGGGTAAACATATTTACAACAACGGATTCGTCCCAAACTATAGCCGATCTTCCACGGCGAAGTCGATCGTATTAGAGAGGACGTGGTGAGGCCCCTCCTCGAGGAGTATGATCAAGATGCCGGGATGGCGGACATGATGGCGAGACTTTCACGATGCACGCGTTCAATGGAGGATTGGAGGAGGAACTCCGAGGAAACCGCAAAGGCGTTCTACGAGATGATGGAGGCGGCCAAAGAGCCCCTTCACGAAGACAATGGTTACGGCCGGATGCCATTTCACGCCTTATAGCGTTGAAGTCGCAATTGAGCATTAGTCGAGACGGCCGACACCCCGTTGTCGCTTATTGGCAAACCGCTTCGAGAGGGTCACGTCCGAAGAACACGTGACGAGTCACGTAGACTTCTTCGTGGACTCAAGATGCCGTATGAGTCGTACCATGCTTGTCCAAAGGGGTGCGTCCTATTTAGGGAGATCTCAAGGAAGCGATAGTGATGACTACATGCCGACCTTAGGCATTCGGGGAGATAATTTCTAAATCATGTAATACTATTTTGTTATTATTGTTACCTTTCAATTATATTTCGTTCATTTTGCAATACTAATTGGTTTACTATTTGTTTTTGCGGGGACTCGACAAAATGCCGTTTTAAGGCGGCAACGCCGATGGGGGTCCGATCCCCGCTTACGCGAGACCCCCCTCACCCTCTCCCGCCGACGAGGAGGAGGCCGACGAGGAGGAGGCCGACGAGCAGCCCCCCGACGGTGGAGACGTCGAGGCGCGACCGACGTCGTCCGTCCACGAAGGAGAGGTTTGACTTTGTGTCGCCGTCCGGACCGGCCGGGGCCGGGTCGGGCCGCCCGGGGCCGTCGTCGGGCCAGCCCTCGCCGGGCCACACCGCCGCGGACTCGGACTCCGGTGCCGGGAAGAGACACCTGTCCACACGCCCTCCTCGAGTGCCGCCAAGGTCTACCAAATAAGGGCCTCGAGCCTCCCATTGGGGGCCGATCCCTTTTCACCGCCGCCCGGTGATTCGACCCAACGGTGAAAAGTAAGTAGCCATTGATATTTTCACTACTTCTTCATATGACATGTTGAAAATCGAACTTCAAACTAACAATTTGTCTTAATGCCTCGTGGCAAAGAATCGGAAGATTGTAAGCGGAGGGGGCAAAGCGGCGCCATATCAATGGCATCGAGCCTTGCTGATTAGAGAGAACTACCCTAGCCCGGTGGACCTCGGGAACAACGTGAGGGAGGTTCCCCGGACGATGGGACCACTTCGTCGCTGCGTGAGCGAGGGGCGCACTTGCCGTGAAGATCAAGACGGACTTTTGGGTGAGTGTGTATGCAGGGATTACTTCACGTCGTTTGAATACTATGTTTCTTAAATAATTGAATGATACATGTTTTCTGTATGCGTAGAACTACTTCACGCGGCGAAGGGAAGGAGGAGGAGGCCGCTAGAGTGCGGATGTGGTCCGTCGAGAACGACTCAAGGACCTGTACCACGAGGCGCGTGTTTATCGTGCATCACCTCCTACAACGCCGACGTGCTTGGCAAGGTGGTGAAGAAGAACGAACGGCAAGGGAGATGATGCTCCGAGGGAGACCGACCTCACCAGGGAGCAAGTACATCCAAGTTCAGAGAACGCATTTATTCAGATTTCTTCAATAAAAAAAAAATAAGCGTACTTCCATTAATCCTCTGCTATGTCATGCGGATGTGTCCTGAGTGGTGCGGCAAGTACAAGGACTGGCTGGGAGGCCATTGTGGACAAGTGGCTCTTGGACGAAGACGTGACGCTGCACAAGAGACTCCGTCGGAGGTGTCGCCTCGGAGATGCAAAATGCCCACACCACCAAGGCGTGTGCCTCCCGGTGTATATGGATAGATGGGTACGATTGTGTTGATATTTTTATTCAGCGCTCAAATCTCTTCACTTCTAACCATCTCCGTGTTCTCCTCGCGATCGCCGCTGAAAACCAGGAGGTCGGCGAGTGCGGGGTGGGCCTTGACTCACAAATGCCGAGATCGACCCTACCGAACGCCTACGACCCGGCGAAGGCCCGAGGCGTACAAAGACAGCGCCAGTCTACCCCAAGCTTACCCGGTCTGTGTATGCCCAGCGGCGCTATGGGGAGGACCGATCCACGGCCGCCCCCGACCTGGCACTGGTGATGAGGTTGGGAGGAGGGAAGCGGCACGGCGGTTCCTGGATGGCCCAGTCAGCCACATCGACCCGCCCTGCGGGTTGACGAGGCGAGGGTGATTAGCTCACGGAGCACGACCTCCACCGACATCCCCATAGCACCTCGGCGGTGAAGCCCATGCGAGCGATGCAGTAACCGATTTCATCGCCGCTCAACGGTTTTACACATTTCGCTACCTATGCATTGTTTCAATGTTACGGTTGTAATATTGCAGGTCCGGATGGCGGATAAGGAGGCGAGCGGGCGGCTTGGGCGCAAGAGTTTGCGGCGAGCGGGCAACTCGAGGCGAGGCCATCGGCGGGGAGTTGGAGCAATCACGCAACACTTTCGGTCGCGCCCGGCAGAGGGCGTGGAAGCTACTTCGGGGGCCTCGGATCCCAGGTGTGACCACCCTCCGTTGCCTCCCCTCGCTGTTCGCTCCACCCCGTTTCCGTTCCTCCTCGTGAGCGGACTCCGGTGAGTATATGTTGTTGTTCATTTATTTGGCATGTGCGGCTCACTGCAGTACTAATGAATGATAAACCTCACACTTGTGCAGCCCCCGGTCGGCGGGTTCGAACCCGACTCCTCGGTGGCCCTTCTCCACCCCATCCGGCCTATCCGGTCGGCCCGGCTGACGGTGACACGTGGCCAGGTGGCGTTCCTCCTCGGGGCCGCAGCAACCACACTACGGGCTTCCACACGTCCCTCCACACCGCGGGTGGTCGTACCCGTCGGCGCCGCACGGGTGGTATCCGGGGCAAGGTGAGGGGCTCTTCGCCCGTGGAGGCCACGGTTCGGGGCCGTCAAGTTGAGGTGGTGGTGATGGATTTATTTTAGATGTTGGATATGTTGCACTGTGACGGATCTCGTTTCGATGTTGGACATGTTAGATTCCGTTTGGTTGTTGGACATGTTGGATTTTGTGGTATTTGTGGATTATATATGTGAATTTGTGGTATTTGTGGATTATATATGTGAATTTGTGAGATATGTGGATTATATATGTGAATCGGTGATCTATGTGGTTTATGATGTATATATGAATGTTTATGGTATATGTATATGTTGATTTGCAGCAACAAGCAATAGAAACAAAAAAAAAATGAAATTCCCAGCTTTGCCGAGTGCCAAAGACTCGGCAAAGCCGGGGTAACCTCGCAGAAAAATGGCGGGTTTGCCGAAAGTGTGCAAAAGGTGGCACTCGGCAAAAATGACCATAACTTTGCCGAAGTGCCTCACCGCGGCACTCGGCAAAGTCCATTTGTTTTTTCAGAAAATAAATACTTTGCCGAGTGCCAACATCCGGCACCGGCAAAGATTTAAAATATTCAAATCTTTGCCGAAAGTGCCGGGCGTTTGGCACTCGGCAAAAGCCCTTCCATATTTAACGGTTCGGACGCCGGGTTCGCCGAAAGGCGACACGCACTCGGCGAAACTCTTTCGCCGACATTTACTTTGGCACTTTCGGGCGAAGATGGCTTCACGAGTAAATCTTCGCCGAAAAGAAATCGCCGCCGCGGCACTCGGCGAAAACCTTCGCCGAGTGCTTCTAAGCATTTGCCGAAAAGCGGCGCGCACTCGCAAAGGACGCGCCCCCTGTAGTGAGCTGACATATAAGTTTTTTTTTTTCTTTGAGGAAAACCGCTCTTTTATTCAACAGTTTGGAGAACATGATTACAAATGCCTACGTATATGTCAGCGCTGAAAAAATATACATGGGTCGGGTCCATCGGTGGCATGGCCTGAAAAATATACACATATATGTCGTCGCTCCACAGTAGTAGTAGTGTATCAAAACAAAACAAAAAAGATACACCGTTTCTTGTGTTTTGTCGGGGAATCTAACCATATGGCCACCATATGATGCCTGATGTTGGTGATAAACAGGCCAGTACATGCCCACTTGGCCGATATTATAGATAATAACAGATAGAAGGTTTTGTTGACCAAGACTTGATGATTCGGTGCATCGAGATGCGCCATGCATACACTAGTACTATGAAAGTCCAGACTTGTAAGCTGAAAGTCCGAAACAACAAATTTGTTTTGCCACTGTTTCATGATGTAACCAACGTCCATAAAAAAGTTTGAGCTCATTTGGAGATGTTTAATTTATTTGTTAAATTATGCTTTATTTATTAATCAGTAAAAATCAAGTATTTGACGTTAGTGACTTAGTTTTTGTGTGACTTTTTGGGTTGTTTGACTTTTTTGGGTTGTTTCTAAATCTTGGATCATAAACCCTCAAATATGGTCCTTGAGAACTCCTTTAGTAATGTTAGTAGTTCAACAAGTTGGTTTTATTGGTTTGCAACTTTACCGTGAAGGAAAGTTGTACTCCAGTTTGTTTATCATTTCATGCATCCATCAAGCATCATATTTATATTTTATCATGTTAAGCAATGCATCATTTATCGCGTGTAGTAAACGAGAGTGATGTGGTTTCCGATGATCAAGTTTTGGAGAAGGTGCATCCACCCGAGGTGTTGGTAAGGATATGTGGTTATTCTTTTTTTTTTTAGATAATGGATGAGCAAAAATATCAGACCTCTACATCCGAGGATGTACACAACCAAATTATTACAAGAAAGTGATAAAAAAGCAAGCGCAAGACAAGTCTCTATAACAGATAAAAGAGTACTAAAGCAGATAATAAATGTGTTTCCACTCTCGGTTGGAAAAGTCCAAAGGAATAACTTCTAGTTTCCTGCTAATTTGCAAGAGTGTATTCTTGTCTTTCTCATCACGCAAGCAGCTGGGTCCGAGAACCGCAATCGGTGTGCTCCTCTGAAGATAACCTGCGACAATGGGAAAACTTTCATTTTGTTAAATATAATATCATTTCAACAGCGCCAAATGGCCCGGGATATAGCTACGATGCCAACCCAGATTAAGTTTCTAATCTTTTTATTTTGATTGCTAAGCCAAGAACCAAACATATGACTTATAGAAACAGTTGATTTAGGCCAAGATAGGGTAAAGATGATCATCCATACCGTTTACGAACAATATAGGAAAAGATGTTGGATGGTCTCATTCATATTACAACCAACACATTTCTGGCTTCCTTTCCAGTTTTCCTAGAGAGGTTATCTTTTGTTAAAACAACTCTCTTTTGAAGGAATCAAAGAAAGACCCTAATCTTTAGAGAAAGTTTCAACTTCCACATCATTTTATGTCGAAAAAGGTGGTTGGTTGTTTATGAGATCTAGGTACATAGATCTAACAGAATACAACCCAGACTTGGTTAAGTTCCATTTGAAAGTATCTGAACCTTCCACCAACTCAACATGATTGATCTGTGTTACGAGATTATTCCAGTCAATTAGATTGTTACCCACGAGGGACCTTCTGAAAGATATGTGATGAGGGCCATGGCCATCACTTTTTTACAATGATGAATGAGGATCACGCACTATGTTGTACTACGATGGATATCTAACCTAAAAAGGAATTCCCCTAAGTGTCATCCCGTATGGGTTTTGTTCCTATCTTTGATAATGAAGGAAGCTTTGGCCATTATCTCGTCTTTAATACACATATGACCCTCCAAAATGAGAGTCATAAGGTTTAGCCTTAACTTGGGTGAGTGATTTAGACCTAACATATTTGTTTGTTAGTATAGTTTGCCAAATTCCATCAGAGTGCAAACTTACTAACTATTTTGTTAATAAGCATTTATTTTGTAGATTTAGATCTAAGATGCCTAAACCCCCTTGGTCCTTAGGTTGACACAAGATGTCCCATTTCGTAAGTCTATATTTGTGTTTCTCTCGAGGATCCTTGCCAAAAAAACCTGGATCTAAAATGGTCAAGATTTTTAAGGGCACATTTGGGGAATCTCAAAAGGACATCATAAACATGGGTAGACTGCTAAGTACTGAATTAAGAAGGACTAGTCGGCCTCTATAAGATAAGTACTTAGCTTTCCAACAAGAGAGTCTTTTCTCAAAAACGTTCATCTATCTTTCTCCATTCAGAATTGAGGAGTTGTCTATGGTGCATAGGACTCGCTAACTATTTAAAATTGTATTCGCCAAAGACATTACAACCAAAATGACAAGATATAATATTCCTCCATCTCTTTGGCTGCACCATAATTGAAGATCTCGCTCTTATGGAAGTTTATCTTTAGGCCTGATAATTGTACAAAAGATTGCTTACAAGGCATTGGAATACGACGAGTCGGTAGTCACTTAGCAATCAATGAAACTACGGCGGCTGCCGTGGCGGCAAAAGCAAAGTGGATGGATCTACGAAGGAAGGTTGGGCGATGTCATTAGTGGCGGAGCCGACGAGATGGAGACAGATGGGCGGTGTACATTTGTGGAGCAGATGGAGCCGAGGAATAGATCTGAGCTGGCGCCCGGTAGAGGATGGTGAAGGACAGGAAAGGCGACTGGGGGTTAAAATTCTTTGATCTTATAAGAGCACTCACAGGGCAGACTTCACCCATGGAGTCTATAACTTGAAGACTCTGCCCTAAGAAACCATACTCTACAGTGCAAAATTTGAGATAGTAGTTCCTATAAATAAAAAAAGTTATCCTACAATCAAAGAAAGCTGATCAGCTGTGCCATATTTCCTTGTGATCCACCCTACACCTCTCAATAAACAGTTTGCCCAAGACAAGATCGGTGTGAATTATTCTAAAAAAAAAGATCAGTGTGAATTCTTGCTACAGGTTATTTTTTTTTTTTTTGAACCGCTTTAATTCGGTAACAACGATTCACCCCTCTAGAGCTACAAATTCTCGCTCACACTAGCGCATCAAAAAGGAAAAGAAAATGAATTCGTTGAAAAACAATATTTATACAGAAAAGGCAGAAAAGAGAAAAGGGGAAGAACACGAAGCCAACAACTCGGAAGATTTCTCCAAGAAATCGATCGATTGTGGGAACGTAGCCGCCGGAGCCAAATCACGGCAAGCAGATCGCAGCTTCACAACACCTAGAAACACTTTTGGGGAGGCAGCACCTGGAAGACACGGTGGGCAACACCCGCGCCGGCGCGTGCGTGGGCAGTGGCTTCCTCTTGACGGGAAGCCTTGGCGCTGGCAGCTTCCGCAGAGCCGGCGGGCACTCGGCGGGCGAGGCAGCTGCTTCCCTCTGACGACGCTCGATGGCTCGTGATCCTGTTCCTCCTCCGCCAGCGGTCATGCGGGATCTAGGGGGCGCGGCCATCCCTATGGAGTCCGGGCGAGCGAGGCAGACGTGCGAGACCACCGGCGGCGCTCTCCACGGCGACACGGCTCCCGCTGGCGGCTGCGCTCTCCACGCGCGAGGTGCCGCTACCGGCGGCCCACGGAAGGAGGACGCGCTTCCCGCGCGGTGCGGCCGACGCGAGATGGCGGGCGCGAGATCAGTCGGGGCACGGAACGACCTCGATTAGCATAGACGTCGTTTCTTGTTTAGACGCCGTTTCCTCAGTTTTCTGCTCTCTCCTCAATAAATGTCCAGCCACATCAGCAAATTGTCTACGTGGCGGTGTGTAATTAATGGTCATGGACTCTAACATAGAGTCTGCACCGTGAGTGCCCTAAGAACACCAGACTTCACAACCCTTAGAAGCAAAATCTCTCCAAATACAAGTAACAAATAGCTAGATGTTAAATGTGGAGTATTTGACTGGATTCACCAGAGAGAGATGGAAGTAAAGCAATTCGAACCCAACAAAAACAACCAAGACAAGGCAAGGTCAGACTGTCCGGGGTCAGCTCTCGGACTGTTCGGCGTTCAAAACTTGAAACCCAAACCAAAAGAGATAGTTCTATACACTGCAGAAAAATGAACCTCAGATTGTCCGGGATCTGGTCCATGAATCATCTTTGGGTTAGAATAATCCCTCTCATTCTTGCATTGGACACATAAGCAGCACATGAAACCATTCTTCATGTTTGCCTTGGCCACATTTATGAAATCATGCACGCCCGTAATGAACTGTAAGGAGCGGCGATCACCATCATATATCTATTGTTGGTTCATATTTGCATTACAGGACGTAAACACATAATTTTTTTTTTAATAACCCATATTACACATGATCCCAACAAGTAGATACACAACTGTTTCACTCTAAAACTTTTACTTATTGAAGCCTAGATACAATGTAGCACTAAACAAATTAAACCTACAATGCACTTAATCAAAAAAAAAAATTCTCAAACAATTCCAACTAAAACAAAAAAAATCATCAATGAGCTTCTTTTGCTGGCTCAGTGCCTCATCATCCACACTTCTTGCACTGTCATTAGCCGTCTTAGCTTCTGCCTTAGCTGCCTGCTTTTGCAAGATATTTTTGTGACATGCTTAATATACTCTTCCTCCCAGTACCAACCGCTACATGATCCAGTATCGTCCCACTGAAATTAGAACATCAAATGAGAAAACGTTAATCAAAATCATCACGAAAAAATGGGTACAAACCATAGACGACTAACATGACAAAAAAAAACAACTCACCTTGCGATCCGGACACAGGTAAAAGATGTGACCCTTGTTGGGACCCTCCTTTTTCACTCGTTACTCCAACATGATCTTGTCACAGATGCTGCACGAAATGAGAGGGAGGTCCAGCCTCAGTCACTTATAAACTCCACGAGAGGCTACAAAACCAGAAGAACTCGTCAGTACTTTCGATCACTATACTAATTTTTCATCAACTACTATAAATTTCTCATTTTCTAAGCCATGAACTATATATATATAAACACCCTAAATTTTTCTATTATAGCTATGCATACATATTATCAAGCAAAGGTGAAATCCAGTTTTGATGAACTACTATTAGCTGGCTTCATTTGGATATGCAAACTGTGAAATGATTTTTTTTTCTCAAATAGGGTACATTTCAAGAAAATCCATGATTATTTCTAATTCTAAAAAAAACACAAATTTCACTATTCTAGACAATGAAATGAGAAATGCTAGTGATGAAACATGAGAGGACGCAGTTGGTAACCTTTAGAATCGAAGAATGGATGAAGGATTCAAGAAATCAAAGATGGCCGGAGATGCCATCAGCAGCAGAGCGAGGCAACAAGTAAGAACAGAGTGCTGGAAATGGCTCGGGCTGAGGGAGGAACAAAGGTGGGCTATATCTCGGGACATTTAGACCCGATTTGTTCTTCCAACTCAGACTACAAATCGATAAGGTGGGCTATATCCCGGGACATTTAGACCCGATTTGTTCTTCCAACTTAGACTACAAATCGATAAGGTGGGCTATATCTCGGGACATTTAGTCCCGGTTTGTTCTTTGCAACCCGCACTACAAAGCTATCACTAATCCCGGTTGGAGCCACCAGCGGGATTAGAAACTTGGGTCCCGGCCGGAAACTATAACCGGACTAGAGGATGACCTTTTGTATCGGTTTGAACTACTAATCGAGACTAAAGGCACCTCCCCGCAAAAAGCCGCAGGTGTAGCCATTGGACGGGGGACCTTAGTCCCGCTGGAGCCACCAACCAGGACTACTACATTCTTTAGTACTGGGCCCAAAATGATCGGGACTAAAATTTATGGACGGAAAGTCGGTTCTCTACTGGTGAAAAACTTCGGTTTCAAAAAAAAAGCCAAACAAGCTGCCCTGATTGGTGTGCACTACCGAACTTCGGCGATATCCGTGAGGCCGCTGCTCGCGGAAAGACCTTTTCATCACGGGAAAGGCTATCCCGGGGTAAAACACGGGATACCCGTGGCGGAACGAAAGGGGCCGGAAATAACCCTTTCCCGTGAACACGGCAACTACCTCCGGGATATCCTTTCCCGTGATCCCCGCCCCTCACGGGATATGCTTAACCGGGGCGCCGTCAACGGGGAGGGTTGAAGCCCCGCTGCCGCCTACGTGTCCAGCCGACGAAATCGGCGTTTTTGCCTGATATCCTGTGAGCGTAACGGCTTAGCTCACGGGATATCGAGCCCTTTCCCGTGAGCCCGTGCAGTGTTCACGGGAAAGATTTGGCCTCTTTCCGTGAGCAGCCACCTCTCACGGGAAAGGTTTGACTCTTTTTTCGTGAGCTACGCACGAGGAAAACAGTTTTTTCTTTTTTTTTTTTGTTCCAGCACATATAAATATATATATACATACACAGATTGCATAATATCAATAATACCACATATATAGCTCGATAAATCCATAATACCACATATATTACATAATATCCAACAAAGTCACAAGTTAAACCACAAGTTCAACCACAAGTTCACAAACACCACAAGTTCAAGTGCACAAGTTTCACAAGTTTTGAACCCAAATCATGACAAATTTACGGCCCACGGCCTCCAATCTTCCTTGTGCGTTCCCAAGTCTGTTGAGATTGGGTCGAGAGATGGGTTCGATGCATGAGATTGATCCTGCACGTAGGCACAAATAAATATAGTTAGAAATTTGTGAGACAAAATTGAAGGTAGATTCTATTCACTTGAAAAAAAGAAGATAAATAGTTAGAAATTTCTAAAGGCAGACACCTCCCTGCACGGAGGGGTTTCCAACCTTGCAAGAAAAACAATGGCTCGATGGCCGACAACCACATGTCCACGTGCATATCTCATGGTGCATTCAAAACTCCAGATCATATCCATTCACATTCATATATGCATATTTCGAAGTTACGGGAGACAAACTCACGAGGAGGGTCCATGCGGTGGAGGGAAGATTGACGGCCGACCGTAGGCGGGCGGTGGGACGAAGACGAGGCGGTGGTGGAGGGAAGGCGATCTCCGGTGGCAGCTGCACACCAACCTGGCCACCAACTAGCTGGAGGTACCCTAGGAGAGCTTCCATGCTCTTCTGGTGCTGCCAGCTCTCTCTCGCTCCGCCCGAGCCTTGCCCGCTCCCTCTCCTCAGCCTCCTCCCGTAAGCTTCCTCTCTTCCTCTATCCGGGCCTATTTCAACACAAAGTTAGAACACGGTGAAAAGAGTATATAACGATAAATGAACCTTTAATAAAAATAAATGAACCTCAAGTCCTGAGACCGTAGTAGCCGGTAAGTGGTTCACGGGATCGTGACAACAAGAGGAAAGAGCTTGGAGTCTTTGTCTGTGGTTGGGTTTGGTGGCGTGGGCAAAACCACCATCGCGACGGCGCCAGATCGGAAACACGGGCCTCGGTTTGAGCGCCGAGCCATGGTGACCGTGTCTCCGAACCTAGGTTTTTTCTACCGTAGAAAAAATATCGGCACTTGCCGAAAAATGCGATATTTCGGAAATTTCGAAATATCGGGTCAAATTTAAACAAATTCAAAATGCGTTTTAAAAAATTTGGCATCATCTCACTTGAAAAAAACTCTCAAATCCATCTTCCATCACAAATTTATATAACATGAACGAAACAACACAATATATCGCATAAGTTGTGAAGTGATAATACAACGGCTCACGGTGGGCAACTTGCAAAAATATGTTAGTATCATCGAATTTGTTAGTGAGAAATATTAAATAGATTTGAAAAAAATAAGTCTTTATTAAGACTAGAGGATATGGAGATTTTTAGGATGGTTTGGTGTAATTTTTGAGTGAAATATGAATTTAGCCAAAATTTTTGACCGATATAAAATTTTTTTCGGACCTCACTGAAAAATGCGATATATCGAAAATTTCGCGATATTTCGCCGAAAAAATTTCACAGTCAGAACTCCGACCCTGAGATTGTCTGGAGGAACATACTCAATCAGTTGAAGCAGCAGGCCGACAACAATGGCGGCGAGGAAGTCAAAAGATAGCTCCGGCGCCAGCTTGCAGCAGACAGTTCCAATCATTGGAAGCATATTGAGCCGCCTTAGGCTTCCATGCCAAAATGAAGAGGTGCTGGTAAAGCACGGACAAAAACAAGCAGAGTCGAGGAACACACTGAGTCACCATCAGGTAATAACACTTACTGGCCTGCAGGTCGAGCAAATTATTTCTGAAGATTGTTACTTTTCTACTGGTTAATAATAAAGCTCTCTTTTTCTTATAACAAAAAAAAAAAGGTAAAGATGGATGGCGAGCAGCATGGCGCCACCTCGGAGAAGGAGGGTCCAGTTACCAGAAGCATATTGAGCCGATTTAAGCTGCTCTTCCGAAAAGAAGGGGAGGACGGAGTGTTACAAAAGCACACACAAATACATTCAGAGATGAAGAATTACCTAGGACAAAAGAGGTAACATTTGTTCATTTCTTTATCTTTACATATAGGTTTTATTTGAAAAAAAATATAACTTTTTGGCTAACTGTGATTCTAAGCTAGTTTATCCACATATATATGTCCAATGCTTAGGAAGATTATGCAGGAGCATGGTTTGTAGACTAGTCTGGTCTAATTATTTATGAGAAGAGTAGCCTTTCATTTCAATATAATACCTAAAGAAAAAACATGGTAAAATCCATTGCCAGGTCCAAGTAAAATAAGTATGCTTTAAAGAAATATTAGGTAGATGCCATACTTAGAATTACATGCTAATACCTGTCATGTATTTTTGTCTCTTATTCCTTTGTAGGTACCTACTATTAATTGATGATGTGTGGTCGTCATCTAGTTGGCTTTATATCAAGAAATGTTTTCCTGAAGATGGTACAGGCAGCAGAATAATTGTCACCACAAGGATCCAAGCTGTTGCAGCGACTTGCTCTCCTCGTGATAAAGAGAAGATTGATCAAATTCACAAAATTGAAGTTCTTGATGACAATGAAGCCAAAAAATTGTTCCATGAAACCCTAGACGAGTGCAAGGGCCCTGGAGACAGGCAGCCAACAAAAAGTCAGAACAAGTCTCCTGAGGGTGAACTGAAACACTCAACCCTGGATGCCAGAAATACTCAACCAAGTCAGAGCAATGATCCATATGATAGAGTATGGAAAATGTGCGGTGGTTTGCCATTGGCCATAGTTACCATGGCTGGTCTTGTGGCATCCAAGCCAGAGAGGTCCGACGAAGATTGGACTAAGGTTTGTGATTCTCTGTTTCCAAAGGATCAAGTATGTCACAAACCAGAGGAATTTATGAGGATAATCAACCGTTGCTATCAGGAATTGGATAGTGATCTCAAGGCTTGCTCTCTGTATCTGAGCATATTTCCAAAGGGACGCAAAATCAGCAGGAAGAGGCTCACAAGAAAATGGATAGCCGAGGGTTTTGTCAGTGAGAAGCAGGGGTTGAGTGTTGAGGATGTTGCAGATACATGCTTTAATCGGCTGATTGAAAGGAAATTTATAAGGCCTGTAGAGCACAGCAGCAGTGGAAGAGTGAAGAGTTGCCAAGTCCACGACATGGTTCTTGAGTACCTAATTTCAAAGGCAGCTGAAGAGGATTTTGTTACGGTGGTAGGTAGCCATTGGTCCATGCCATCATCTCATAGCAACAAAGTCCGTAGGCTTTCTGTTCACAGCAGTGACTCCAAACGTGCAAAGCATGTGGACAGCATGAACCTGTCCCACGTCAGATCACTGACTGTGTTTGAGACCCTGGACAAACTGCATTTCAAATCATTCAAAACTGGAATAGTTCAAGTATTAGATCTCGAAGGCTGCAGAGGTTTTAAGGAGAGCCATGTCAGAGTTTCGGACATATGTGAAATGACTCTTCTCAAATATTTGTGTCTCCGAAGAACGGACGTAAAATATCTTCCCAAGAATATTCACAAGCTCAAGTACTTGGAGACTATAGATGTAAGGGAGACAGAGGTCCAAAGGTTGCCTGCAACCATTGGAAAGCTTCAACGAATAAAGAACATACTCGGTGGAAACAAAAGAGCAAGGAAAAACCTAATACTTCCTAAAGATCTCAAGGGAACAATGAGAACCTTACGCATATTGTCAGGGGTTGAGATCGCAGAGGGATCAGCAACAGCTGCATCAGATCTGAGTTACTTTACAGGACTGAAGAAGTTGGCAATTTACAAGATCCACATTGATGAAGAGATATTCAAACATCTGCTGTCCTCTATCCAGTATCTTAGTGGATATTCTCTTCAAACTCTTAAAATTGATGACGAGTCATCTGAATTCCTTAAGACTTTGGACTCAATGTCGTCATACCCAACAGATTTGAGTACCCTTGAGCTGTCTGGCAAGTTGCTTAAACTCCCAACGTGGATCAACATGCTCAGTAAACTAGTCAAGTTAACTCTTTCAGCAACAGCTCTCCGAACAGATAATTTAAAGATACTTAGCAATCTAGGTTCACTCTTTTCCCCTCACCTTTTCAATCAGTGAAAAGCAGGATCCTACTTTGGCAGCCATTCTCCACAAAAATATTTCTGAATCTGGAGGAGAGGTCTTTTTCCAGCTGGGGGATTCAAGAAACTCAAACTGCTTCGCATATTTGTTCCTCTTCTTCCATCACTCAACTTCTCATGGAAGGTGGCACCACAGCTTGAAAGGATTGAATTGCGTTTTAAGAGGCTGGAAGGACTTCATGGTATGGACAGACTTTTAAGTCTCAAAGATGCGGTCTTGACAGTTGATGGCAAACAAAGTGATTCTACAAAGTCAATACTAAAACATTTGGAACAACGAAAATCCAAATGCAAACTCATTATCAATGAGTCGCATGATTGATTGGAGTGCAGTCAAGTAAGATATTGTGCTCTCTTTTTAGTTAGTAGTACCAGGCTCATCTATTATTTATTTTCATGCTTTGCGTGAATTATCCTACATATTTGGTTTTGTATATTTTTTTGCTAAGATTGGTATTATCACTTGTAAGGATGCATTACAATCACTGAAATAATGGTGTATTGCTGCATTAACAGCACATGAACGTGGTCTGTAGATTTGTGTATTTTGGTATCCACATATGCGAGGAACAAGTCTGTTCTATTTGGTTTTTGATCTGGTAATCGTACATCTTTTCCATTTACCTAGTTCAAGAACCCTGCGGTTGGCCCTCGACTAGAGGCCAAGGGTCCAACCTTGGATAGATACTTGACAGCATGGTTAACTCAATATGTAACTGATTCATTGCACATTTGTTGCTTTAAAAACTTTAAATTGCAGTAACTGAAAACGCAAAACAACCCATATTCAAAACAATGAGGTCAAAAGTGCAAATATACAAAACCAAAACAAATGTTAATATGATAAAATTTCCATTAATTAAGGGCCAGTTTGGTAGTGCTCTAAATTAACTATGCAGTGCTCCTGCTCCTTTTGCCCTAGGCTTGGATAGGTGCCATTTGGTAGTGTCACCATAATGTTTTGTAGCTAGCTCTTGCAGTGGCAGAGGAAGAGGAGGGCGAGCCATGATGGTGCGAGGAGGCGTGAGTGATAGAGAGGAGCACTATGGCTATGGAGTAGGAATGCTATAGATCTCGACAAGCAGAGTGGTGGAGAGGTGCACCACTGCATCAGCAGTGGAGTGCCATAGATCTCGGTGAGTATAGCAATGGTGGGATCGATCTTAATTAGCGTGGGGATGAAGGGCGGTTGGAGCAAAGAAGTGTTAGCTAAATTGCTGCACTACTATGTAACTAGTATATTGCCCGTGCTAACGCTACGGTGATATATAGGAAAAAACATAAAACTGAAATGGTAAATAAAACTAAAATGGTTAACATCAATTATGCATCCAAAATGACACGCATGCTCAAAACCTACCACTGTTGTATCTCTACTGGTCAGCGCACCATTGTGCTGCTTCGTCATAGAATCGTATTGCTTGATCATTGTGCTGCTTTGTCATGGACCTAACTGAAATCGTATTGCTTCATCATTGTGCTGCTTCGTCATGGACCTGACAAGAAAATGAAGGAATTTAATTGATTTGTTTTACTAAAACCTACCATTGTTGTATCTCTACTGGTCAGCGCACCATAGCACACGCTCAACAATGCTGTTGTAGTACGTGTGGAACAATATTCCGATCGATAGCACCCATATGGAGCGGCGACGTGGCAACTCACGTCTGTAAAAGAACCAAAAATAGTAATATAGATATATTCAAGTTCAGAGGCAAGCACATCTATCAGGTAAATCAATTGTATATTGTATTTTGTTGGAGTGAGAAGCCGGGAGACCAATTGAACCCACCTTATCGATCCATGGGTTCAGAGGACTAACTAACAGGGAGGCCAATTCAACCCATCTAAATTTTGCCTCTGAACTTATGGAGAGGACTTACAATTCAACTCACTTCTATCAATTGAAGCCCAATCTGAAGATGACTAACAAACCGGGAGACCAATTGAACCCACCTGCATGAGCGCGTGAAGGGCTTCACCGAGCGCCTGGGGCGCTCGACGAAGAGCGCTCGTCCGGTAGTGATATGTGTATATTAACATTTCTAAAAAAAATAAGGTCCACATGTCTTGCCTAATACACATCTCCTGTACAAACAATGCCAAAATATAGATAACCAACTGCACCAAGCCTCGTCGATAATTTGAATTCAAAACCTGAAGCCCGCACGTGCTGCTGCCTTTTTTTATCGTGCACAACGAAAAGCAAGCAGGCAAGAAAGGCAAAGTTCATAACGTGCTTGTGCATGCATACATATCTCTAATGCATTATATGTATCTCTCGGCGTAGACATTGTGTTATAGACACAGTCCGGAAACATACCTGCGATGTTGGTGATATCGCCTAATGCATGTGTGTATCTCTCGGCGTAGACATTGTGTTACTGTATCAAGTAGAGGATTAACTGGATATCGCTTGACTGCAGAAAGTCATTATGAAAACTAATTATAAGAAGAAAAAAAAAAAAAAGTGAACATGCTGAATTGCAAGACCAGGAGAATCGACTTTTGCCCTGGGGCAACTTCTCAGGGTACCCTGCAGCCATCAAGCAACATGAAAGAAAAACTTGTATGGGTGGGGGTCAAGTCTATCAAGCTGCAAACACACATACCTCCGCTGCAAGTACAATAACAGTGCAAAAAAATTGCTGCCTTACCTATTCATGTCTCAAATGAAATCACACACTTTCAGATAACTCAACTGTGCCCTAACCATGCATATATAGAGAATATCTGCTCCTAGCTACACTATACAAAGGCACAAACAAGTTGTCTAGAGTGTCCTACCACGGTTAACAACTCTTATCCTATCACCGATCACGATCAGGGAACCCAACACCGAGCAATGGCGTCTCAATACGTATCCACGCGTGTAGGGCACCCCAGCCCTGAGTCACCGTGCGCGCGTGGCTGATCCATGAGCAGGCAGCAGCGAGGCGCCACAATCAATCTGACCAGGAGGACAAATCTCCGCCAGGCTGATGAGCACAGATGGGTCCACTCGCGAGCACAGATGGGCTCTTCCGGATTCTGCGAGCAGAGACGATGATGATGATGCCGCCGCCGAGAGGTAGGGAGGGAAGCAGCCAAGGAGGCGTCGTCCAGTCAGCGGCGGCGTGGCTCCCTGTTGTGGCGGTTGGGGCATCGATCGTTTACCAGAAAACCTGATTTGCGGTGCTGAGACGATGGGTCTCGTCGTTGCCGGCGATGAGCAGCGTCGATCAGCGCCAGCGGTGATCTGCATGGTAGATGTGAAATAAAAAAAATGAACAACTTACTATAAAGACTGAAAGAATGAAGGCGATCTAGACAACAGGCCTAAGACGTCTTGCCTCCGATCTTGGGCTTGCAGTTGCAGGTGATCAAGGGGAGGCTGCTGCTATTTTCGTAGGCGATCCAAAGCGGCGCTGCGCCGCCGTCTGAACACACGGCGACGCCCACGATAATGTCCAGCGCCCGAGCGCGGAAAACGCCGGGCCGCCGCGTCGCCGTTCCTCTGTCGTCGCGCAGCGATAACGTCCGCGGCGCCGGGATCGCACAAAGCGCCGGGCCGCCGCCCGCGTCCAGTCCGCCCCTGCGATAGCCAAATCGTGTCGGGCTGCTGAGGTCTGGGAAGGCGTCGTCTGGAAGGCCGCGCGACGCGAGGAGGCGTGGTATTTTTTATGCGATGATCGATGGATTCGAACCCTGGTCGCGCGGAGCTTCGGCGGGAGGTTGAGATGTCGAGACCATGCGTCAAACTTTTTAATCCCAGCCCTCCAATCGGATGACATTGTTTCGTGAACCGTTGATTTCGTGAGCCCTCAAGTGGGACATTATAGTAGAGATTTTTTGTTTTAGTGAGTTGAGTCATATCAGCTAGGCGGGTGTACTTGATCGGTAGCTGCACTACGACGTCAGGGCTCTAGAGCAAGCTCCGGGCCCACTACATCAAACTCCACGACCTCGTAAGGCTAAAAGACTTTCTCCGACTCGTACGAGCTCGAGCTCGGAGCGATGGGAATCAAGCTATCTACGCTGTGTTAGACTCATCATCACACCTACGCCTCGTTCTCAACTAGGGATTGGGAAAGTCCAATCTACAGATTGCCCGGCGAGGGCGCTCGAAAGCACCATAGCTGTGCTCGCAGCTCATAGCTGCAGCGCGCCGCCTGGCGGACTGCGGATTTGACTTGTCCGTTGGGATGCCGAGCTCGCATCACGCCAACCACCAAACGACAAAAGTAATGATAGCGCTTTGGGCGTGCGCCTGGCCAAGCACCGCGACGCGCCCGCTACACCAAGTCAGCCGTCGACTCGCCTCGACCCGCGAGAGAATCCCGGCGGGATCAGCGGCGCTGCGCCTGCGCGACCCCGTACGAGACTTGGCTCTATCAAAACACTCCATTACGGTGTCATCAGAGCACGCTGATCTGCCCGTTCAGAAGATAGGATTCGAGGAGCTCATCGATCAAGGCACGCCCAAGCTTGCCAAGCAACGGGATTCTCTCTCCTAGCAGCATAGGCCTTCCAGGGGAGGACAGCTACGACAAGACGTGACAAGCTCGCCAGCAGCAGCACGCGCATGTCTCTCCCTTTCTTTTATGTTTTGCTCCCCTCTCTCCCTTCACCTGGTGTCCACTCCTGTACACCCCTTGACACTATAAAAGGGGTCCCTTGGCCACCGGGAGGATCCATCCTCACTTCATTACATTCCAGCAACACGCACGCACACCACTCTTGATATTGGTACTTGCCTCAATCATGGAGACTTGAGAGCTCGCTCCCTCTCTCGACTAGCTTGTAGCCACCCCTCTGAGTCCCCGAGCTCGGATCAGTGACCCGACTGGATTAGGGCACTGATTTGCCTGAACCAGTATAATCCTTGTGTCATTATCCCGTGAGCTAGGCCATGGAAGCACTCACTTGCCAGTCGGTTACTATGGCTGTGGTTTAGAACCATGACAGTTGGCGCGGCAGGTAGGGGCAGTGCTTGTGTGTAGACATCCACTTCGATGGCTCTCCCTCCACCACTTCGCCGGTGGCCAGAGCACCGATGCTCTTCGGCTCGCTGGCCTTCACCGGCACCAGCTCCGACGGATCCCTCATCAGGGCCACCTTCCCACGGATGGTGCGGGATCGCGGCGACATCGCAGCTGATCGCGGCAGCGGATGACTCTCGTGTTGGTCCGCTCCGGTGCGCATTCGACTTCCGTCTTCTTCGAGCCCCCCGTCCGCGTGGCGGCGGACCGCTTCTTCGCCGACATTGCGGGTCTACTCCCGCACATCCCGGGCCCCCCGAGCCGACCGGGCTCTTCCGCTGATGTCACCTACTCCATCACCAACGCGTCGTCTGTAGCTCGCTGGGCGGGAGCCGCTGTCCACCTTAGAGTTCTTGGCCACCTACGTCAGATGTACCCCCAGGCAGCTCATTCCTCGGCGACACCCCAGAGAAAGCTCAGGATGGCCGGCCTCGAGGCCGCACTCGGGCAAGATGAGCCTAGCGGACGCCGACCCCACTCGAAAAGTGCTTCATGTGCCAAACTCCCGAGGGTGTGGCACAACCGAGCACTCGGGGGGGACGCCGGCGCGTCTCCGGACAACGCGCCGCCCAAACGGATTGATGCGACTCGGCGAGCTCGACGAGTTCCAGTAGCGACATCGAGCGGGAAAAAGAAGCACGCCCCGCCCCAGTAGGGAGCATGGCGCCGGGTTTTAGGGTCGGGCGAGAGGCCCACCCGTCGCATCGTCAACGGCGAGGTAGGTGACATCCCACCCGCCTTTGGTCGGACATCCTAGAACCTCGCCGCCGCTTCCATGCTCCTTCGCGGGCGGCCCGAGCCGGAGGCCCCGAGGCAAGGAGAGTCCACCGTGCACGAAAAACCTTCTCAAATTTTTATCATAGCCTACACATATGATATAATAACGACTACTCGACAAGTTTCATGATTTTCCAACTTCATTTGCCTTTTTTAGAATTTAAAAACAATGCACCCGCAAGTAAATGGTCGTGTTTAGTGAACAAAACGATGATATTTCATGTGTTCGCCCGGATGAGGTCTCACATTAGATTCAATAACACGAATATTCTACTATTCAAATGACTTGCAGTTCAAATTTGAGTTTTGAAAATAATTCAAATAAAAGAGATAAAGTCTAAAAAACTACCAAAAAGTGCCAAAAAATTTCAAATTTTGAATATGTTGTTACAAATACTCGTAGCATGGCCTCAAAAAAATTAGGCATGAAAAACCTCAAAAAAATTATGTTTGCCGAAAGTAAGGATGGGGCGCTCGGCAAAGTGAAAGCCTTTTGCCGAGCGCCACGGTTCACCGGCCGGCGCTCGGCAAAGAGGCTCTTTGCCGGCGTCCGATTCGCCCGAAGCGTCTTCCTCATTGTAGGCACAAAACGACTCTGCGCCAACACACACCGACAAGCCGGAATAGGCGGCTTTACTCGACTGCCCGAAAGTGTCTTGATCCGAAGGCGTGCCGATCAATTTGACCTGTTAATTGACAAGGAGGTAAATGTGAGATCTGGAACATGCCCGGTGAGACCAAGACAGTTCGCATGTATGGCTCTAAGGCCGATGATGTAAAGACATATAGCTATGAGAGCTATATGTCGACGGACAATGAATGCATTCGGTAAGCATGTATAAAGATGTAATGTAAAAAACAATTTGCCGAATGATCATAGAAGACATGTTTGAACAAATAAAGTCGATCATCATGATATGACATCATAAAGCTCTATTGCAAGGATCGAATTAATTGACAACATGGGAATAAAAGTAGGTAACTCATAAATATAAATCTAATCTAAATGACACATGCATAGGTTTCATCCAACTAGTCCGCCAGACGCCTAGCCTTCCTAAACCCGTCGAGAGCTTAAACCCTTGCAAGCTAATCCACCGCATGATACCACTTTGCTACGATCTAAACCACTTACCACAACTAGATCAATCCACCGCATGATACAATCTAACCATGACAAGCTAAAAGCACGCATACATCTAAACAGATCTATAAATACTCATTACTCGTTGAAGCGCGTATGCATAGACAAGTAAAGTACATATGCAAACCTAATCTAAAGCAAAGCCGAGATTTATCCCGATCAGTCCCTAAAAGAATCCACCGCATGATACACCGCAACAAGCTAATCCACCGCATGATACCACTTGCCGACTTAATCGTTTCTAAACCCTTTTCGTCCAACAGCTATCCACCGCATGATACACTGCAACAAGCTAATCCACCGCATGATACGGCTTGCCAGACTAGACTCTAACGATAGGTAGACTCACACATGCAAGATACGAGTAACCACATAACTGTATTCGGCAAGCTTGCCGAACCAGGGTCCATGAAGAAGAAACTCACACGCAAAACCTTAGCTTGCCGCACGACTCATGACTAAACACGCAAGAACCCGCAACACGTGACAACCTAGATTGATCTAGGCTCAGCTATGAAAGAACAGATAGATCTAATGACAAGCTAATGATGAACATTGGAAGAATTGATGACATCTAGATCTAACATAAGATAAAAAGCCGAGCCACATCAATCTAAATTGGGCAAAAAGTGTGCGCAATCATAATAAAATAAATAAATAAAAAGCATGCACCACTTGGTAACTTAATGAATTCATTAGATTGCCGGATCTAATGAAGCCGATAACTAGCTCTAACCCAGACCTTAGCCCACCGGATGGCTCATGATCGACAAAGAACCATCTTGTCCCTGATAGCTTAAATCCGCCTGACGATACTAAGCGTGAACAAGACTACTTGCAATAATCTAAATCCGCCTGACGATACTAGACATGGTGCAAGGTTGCGGTACTTACGGAGGTCGACAGGTCGATGGTTCCTCTCGCATAGATCGGCGACACGGCCCGGACTCGAAGGGTGGCACGAGCCAAGGCACGGAGCCGGGTTTGTTGTATTGATTTGGTAGATCGTTTTACAGTTGCCGGGGGTCTCATATTTATACCCTGGGCTTTGACGAGTCCTAACTAATTACGAATAAACATAACGAAAATATCTAGCTAAGATACATTGTCCTCCAAGTCTTTTCGGAGTCGTGAGATTGCACGTGACGTGGACCCCCGTCCTCGAATATCTTCCTTGACGCTCCACTTTTGCCGAACCATCTCACGCTCAGCCTCTTCTCGGACTCAGGCTTCTAGCCGAATAACAGCGGCTTCCCGAACGCTATAGTACCATTGGTACCATATTGCTAGCCGAATGACTTCTTACCAGAATCATCATGTGCTGGTCTGCTCGTCATTCAGGCCTTACCAAATTTTGGTGTTAACATATGCCCCCTCAATTTCAGAGTAAAAGATATCATTTTGCTTGAGATTGACTAATACGCCCTTTCCTTACTCAAGGCAGACCTTGTTCTTCGATTCATCGCCTAACCGTCTTCGCTGGAAAATCTGAAACCCTAGATCGCCGCCAAACTTCAATTCAGATCTCTTCATGGATCCCTTCAACTTGGTTGTAGAGGTAATTTTTACATTCCCTTCGACAATTTGACAACAGCTCGATTTCGAATTAAGCCCTCCTCTCATATGCCAACTTATTTCTTCAAAGGAGAATGAGGACCAAATTCTGATTTTGACCAAGCCAACCCAGACATTTACTTTCTAGGTCCCAAAGGTAGCTCGATCCACTTGAATTTATCGAGAAAGAGAGTCAAAGGATTTCCCTTCAAGTTTGGCGTCTCCCAAAGAAACAATGGAAGAAGACATTCAAGACTGGCCATTTCCTCCAATCGCCGGATGGCGCAACGGTATAGTATAGGCGAGTTTCATCATTAAATCTAGGAGCAAAATTGGGACGCCGGGACATATCTCAATGCCTAGAGTTGTCTCTCTCCCAACACCCCAAAGAATGAAGATTTATTGATGGCGGCAGCCTCACTTTTGGTCAAACGCCACTAATTCCTTCATCTTCGGTCATGGCCCAATGACTATTACTTTGGGTGATATTTTTATGATGACTGGATTGAACATTAGCGAAGAGGTACATCCTTGAAATATCGGTATGGCAGCAGCCAAACAACCATCAAGACCGCCGACCCTTGGACAAAGCATATTGAGTCCTACATGAGAGTGGTCCAATTGCCGATAAGGAATACAAAGCCTTTCTCAATTTCTGGCTATGCAGAAGTCCAATGAACCCGTCTGAACCATATAGTCATGGCTGAAGATCTAGCAACTAATAAGACAATTGCTCTTGGTAAGTACCTTCTAGGTGCAACTTACCACATGCTGCATCAGATTACCACCCAAATGTTCGAGAAGAAAGGGATTTCCTGTGTGAATGGCCCCCGGTGGTTAGTCCAAATGTGGTTGCAACTGTACATGCACAAACCGGGTCGAGTAGATCTTCATTCCTTGGCCTTTCCTTTAGTCAATTATCTTTGGGATGAGGAGGTGGCAACTAAAGCTTGTCGGACTTATGGAGAGGTCTGCTTCGCTATCACCATCAACAAGAATATTGGCCAATTCTTCAAAATTTTCTATAAAGGCTTTGAAGAAATCCTCCTTTTTCCTTACAAGGAGTGTGAAGATTTCATTTTTCCTTGCAAATTCAACTATGATCTTGGCTGTGATGACAACTTATCGACAGAGATTTTTAATGCAATCATCAAACCATGTATCTTGCCTGCAGAATTCCACAATGGAAGGCTAGTGAAGCCTACCTATGAATTTTACAATCCAAACATGGCAACAAGACAATTGGGATGTGGTCGGGTTGCCCTCAAGGTTATTCTTTTCTAAAGCCATCAAGCCAAGGGAAATCAGAATCGAATCTTTGCGGGCTGAAAAGATCTTCAATTTAGGAAAAAGATTTACCGTAATACAGGCCTAACCCTTTATTCTCGATTGATGTTGCACACCCCTCATTCCAATCTTGGTGGGAAGAATTGCATACCCACATCTTCAATACATTGATTCATCCTCTTTGCCAAGCACTTTTGCGGAATTTGTTGCCGATAGCGAGGTAACTATTTTTCTTTCTCAGCATTTCTTCTTGCTTTTCTTTCTTTCCTTTAAATCCGACCTTCTTAGCAGGATATTAAACCAATTCCTCCCTCAAGAGAAATTGGTATTACCGCGGTCCCCGTCCAGCTCTAGGTGATGAAGGATTGGCCATGAAGGCTTTTATGAAAAGCACATATGGTCTTTCTTGAGGAGAAATTGAAGGATATGAAGAAAAAAGGAAAGCTTCAACAATTAGTTAACAGTCCTCGATCTTCTAAGAAGAAAAGGTCTCCAAGAACCAAGCAAGTTTCCAAGGTATGTCATTCTTTTTGCATGCTTTCTCGTAATGAACCCTTGTCCTCATTTCATTTTTTTTACTACAACCGTAGATTGGTTCTCGAGCTAAACACCGCACAAGTACAAGGTGATGCTCCTCCCTTTGCCGAGGATCCGAAACTTCGGAAGATTCATGAAAAGATTGGTAATTGTACACATCTTTGCCTTCTATTTTGTTTGGCCAAAAATATCAAGATTATTTATTTTGGCCTTTTCTGTCCTTAAAATGCAGACAAAATTATTGCTAACTTGACAGGAAAAACCTTTGAGAGTGGACCCAATTATTCTGAGAAAACCCAATCTCGAGGGAAAGAAAGGAGATCCAAATGCTAAGCTTTACCATTACCAACCACGAAGAATCGAAATCCTCTACTAGTGCTTCTTCTCGAGATGATGAGGCTCAATCAAGAAATCGGGATAATCCTACTCGACAATCTCCCATCAACTTGAGTTCATCTTCTAAGGATAGCCATTTGAAGGATAAATCTCCTCCTACTTCCAATGTGAATGAGCTTCCTCGACCTTCTCCCATTCCTCAACACATGGATCGGTATTTTTCCGTCCTCAAGTGTATGAGCTCCTGAAAAAAAGTTTTCTCCAAATATGTTGACATACTTTCTTTTCTCTTCTTTTTTAGGGTGAAGAGGAACCAACACCAAGCATGTCTTTCTTTCTTAAGGATACGCTTGAGCAAGGAGAAGAAGCTACATCCCAAAGCAGAGCCTTTCTCAAGTCAACCAAACAAGACTCAAGGAGATCCTCTTCCTTCTCGGTGGTGATGTGAATGTTTTGGTTCAGAATGCTTCCAGGATAAGAGAACTAGCCGAGCTCTTTGATCAAGAAATCCCAAGTCCTTTGAAACCGCCATGAATCAAATTCTTCACTTAGACCAAAGACATCATCGCCGGCGTCGGACTAGCGAATGAACATTCAACTCGAAAGCATCATTGCTAGTTGCCATGGAGTCTATGAAAAGAACACCGCAGAGCTGCACTCCAAGTTCAAATCGACAAAGACCTCTTCAACCAACTAAAGCCTCGAAATGGACGATGCGAGAAAAAGCAAAAAAGCTTTGCTCGAAGAAAAGTTAGAGGCTTTGAACAAATCCATTGAAGAAAAGAAAACCAAGATGGTCGGCCTTCCAAAATCCTTGAGCTCGGCTAAAGCAATGATCAAGAAGAATCATGAAGAGCATCGAGGTTTAAAGCCAAAGTCTCCAACCTATCAATCCCGGAAGAGGATGATCGAAAAGCTTTGGGCTGGCGAGCAACATCCAATCTTCAGTTGTTTCTGATATGAAAGCCTTTCTGAACATGTAATCTTCGTTAAAACTTCTCTATGTGCCACCCTATGGTTCAAACATTGAGTCGACACTTTGTAACTGACGTTCAGCTATGACTTTACTTTCTGTTGCATGATCATTTTCTGCTTTCACACTTCACCGATTTGCTCTTTTTGACGCTCTTTATCAAATAGGGCAACTGGATCAATTTCTGATGCCGAGTAATTCGTAAAGCTTTAAGCCCTTTGTGTCAAAGAAAACATGCAAACACAGTTTTGCCGAATAACTTAGCTTTAAACTAAGACTTTCCATAACGTATTCGGCAATACCTTTGTAACAAACCCCGAATGAAAGACTCCTTGTCTCTATATTGATGTTTTTATATTTTTGCACTAAAGGCGACATAACAATATTTATGCCGGCTGTTCTCCGATTCTCTATGGAGTATTTTTTTACGCTAAAGGCGATGATTTACACATCGGCTATCTCTTATGAATAGAACAAATATCTTTGCCCAAAATTACTGAATTTCACGTGTCGGCCAATCACATTTATAACAATTGATCTTCCAAAGCCGACACAAAAACTCTCCACTGCTCTTAGAAATTACTATGAGAGCCGACGATTTCGATCGGCGTTGTCTTTGTAACGATACTTGACAGGGACCTTCTTCCCATTCTCTTCCCGAAAAGCATTCTACGCCTTCATACTCCCGAGCGATGGTTCAAGAGCGTTAACGCTTACCGAATCGTCGGCTTGTACTATCTCGACATCATCACCGTTCCATTGGATGAGGACTTGATGCATGGTGGATGGAACACAACAGTTGGCATGGATCCAATCTCTTCCAAGTAGCAAGCTGTAGGACCCCTTACTATCAACCACGAAGAAGGTAGTGATCAAAGTCTTTGAGCCGATCATCAACTCAACGTGAACGGCTCCATGGGTATCTGAAGGATTTCCAGCAAAGTCCCTGAGCACAATGTCTGTCTTGAGCAAATCCTCCTTGGTCATCCCCTACTTTCTAAAAGTTGTATATGGCATGATATTGATTGCAGCTCCTCCATCGACGAACATATGAGTCAGAGGTTTTCCATTCACGTATCCCTTCAGGTAAAGAGGCTTCAAATGATTATGCTTCCTAGGCCTGTCAAACACAGCCTGTCTTGATAGAGCCAACTGTCCTAGGAGATCAATCATCTCTTTATTATCAAAATCAGAATAGGCCTCTTCATCTGAACAAGCATCCTCTCCCTCTAGATCCACAGGGGCTTGTTCTGTAGGAGCTGCAAATTCTATAGGGATGTAGAACACCATGCTAACATCTGCCGAACGCCCACTTGCCGAATACTCCTCTGTCGAATGACTGGCTTCCTGAATTTTCTTCTTTGAGTGCCACACTTGTTTGCGTTCGGTTGTTGCTTCCCTAAGCTCCCTATTTCTGAGGCGTTGGACTCTTCTCTTCTGGCTCTTCCTTAGACCAGGAGGGCACAATTGTCCCTTTTGCCACACGTACTCTTGAGGAGAGTCCAGATCATCATCAGATCCTCAACATCAGCCCATGCTTGATCTGCAATTCTTTTACTGACGTGCGGTTTGCTGTCTTCATTTTTTAAGCACCGATCATCCTCTGGGAAGCGTGCCCCCAGTCTTTCTTGGATGGGACGGCGGTTGACTCGTGCCTGTCTGTACCCGTGGTATTGCTCACTGCATTCAGGGCAATTATTCCTGGCAGGCAACTTCAAGCCTTCATTCCAGCAATGCCTAAAGAAAGGACAGTCCCAATGAGACTCCTCTCGTTCTTTCATGTACTCCTCCTGTTCTCGGTGATACATCTCCTCTTCGTACCTCCGCTGCTCTTCCGCAAGTGCTGCGATCTCTATGATATTGCTTTTCTTGCTTTGTCTTTGCCATTTGTTCAAGTAGTATACGAGATGTCACCTTTGGTTTGGAGGTTTCTCCTTTCTCCTGTTTGGCTATTTGGAAACCGAACACGACGCTCTTGGAGCTCTACATCAGACACTTGCCGACTAGGGTCAACTGAGCCGCTTTGCTTTGCCCTCTCAGAAGTCAGCACTTTCATTGGGCCTTTGCCCTTAGGATCACTGGCAGAAACCATGCATGTATTGAAAGCAACCATGCTCTGCCGGAAGGGCTCCTTATCCACCTTCATGTTGTTGTTGAACTTGAGGAGACCCCCAGCCAGTATAGCCCTCTGAATCTGCTGCCTGAAGATTCAGCAATCGTTGATGTTGTGAGTGATCATGTCATGGAAGCCACAATATTTCCCAGTCTTGACCCAATCTGGACGTCTCATAGAATGATTCTCTGGTAGCTTGATACGTCCTTCCTTGACCAAGAACTCAAAGAGCTTGTCCGACTTGGAGATGTCAAAATCGTATGCCCCCGTGAGTGTCTTCATCCAGCGCTGATTAACCTGGACAGGTTCCTTGCCCCAAGCGAATTCGGCAACCGCCACCTCTTCTTGGTCATCATCTTCATCTTCACCTCCTTCCAGAAAGTGGTGGTATGCCTGATAAGACACATTGCCCCCTTTCTGAAAACGGGTGTCCTTCTTGATGCTCTGGAACTGATTGGCCATGAGCGACAAGCGCCTAGAGAGTTGCCCAAGGTCGTCAAACTCCATGCCGGCTAGCTTTTCCCTGATAGCTGGATGCATGCCACGCACAGCTACAGCCGGCAACTGATGATCTGGCAAGTTCAAAGAGTAGCAGGAATTCTTTGTTTCCCTGAACCTGCGCAAGAACTCTTGTGGTGACTCATTATATTTCTGTGTAAGGATGGGGCGCTCGGCAAAGTGAAAGCCTTTGCCGAGCGCTTCTACGGTTCACCGAGCGCCGGGCGCTCGGCAAAGAGGCTTTTTGCCGAGCGTCGTGATTCGCCGAGCGTCTTCCTCACTTTGTAGGCACAAAAACCCGACTCTGCGCCGCACACACTGACAAGCCGGAATAGTTGGCTTTACTCGACTGCCCGAGTGTCTTGATCCGAAGGCGTGCCAGTCAATTTGACCTGTTAATTGACAAGGAGGTAAATGTGAGATCTGGAACATGCCTGGTGAGACCAAGACAGTTCCGCATGTATGGCTCTAAGGCCAGATGTAAAGACATATAGCTATGAGAGCTATATGTCGACGGATAAATGAATGCATTCGGTAAGCATGTATAAAGATGTAATGTAAAAACGATTTGCCGAATGATCATAGAAGACATGTTTGAACAAATAAAAGTCGATCATCATGATATGACATCATAAAGCTCTATTGCAAGGATCGAATTAATTGACAACATGGGAATAAAAGTAGGTAACTCATAAATATAAATCTAATCTAAATGACACATGCATAGGTTTCATCCAACTAGTCTGCCGCACGTCTAGCCTTCCTAAACCCGTCGAGCTTAAACCCTTGCAAGCTAATCCACCGCATGATACCACTTGCTACAGATCTAAACCACTTACCACAACTAGATCAATCCACCGCATGATACAATCTAACCATGACAAGCTAAAAGCACGCATACATCTAAACAGATCTATAAATACTCATTACTCGTTGAAGCGCGTATGCATAGACAAGTAAAGTACATATGCAAACCTAATCTAAAGCAAAGCCAGAGATTTATCCCGATCAGTCCTAACAGCAATCCACCGCATGATACACTGCAACAAGCTAATCCACCGCATGATACCACTTGCCAGACTTAACCGTTCTAAACCCTTTTCGTCCTAACAGCTATCCACCGCATGATACACTGCAACAAGCTAATCCACCGCATGATACGGCTTGCCAGACTAGACTCTAACGATAGGTAGACTCACACATGCAAGATACGGTAACCACATAACGTATTCGGCAAGCTTGCCGAACCGAGTCCATGAAGAAGAAACTCACACGCAAAACCTTAGCCTGCCGCACGACTCATGACTAAACGCGCAAGAACCCGCAACACGTGACAACCTAGATTGATCTAGGCTCAGCTATGAAAGAACAGATAGATCTAATGACAAGCTAATGATGAACATTGGAAGAATTGATGACATCTAGATCTAACATAAGATAAAGCCGAGCCACATCAATCTAAATTGGGCAAAAGTGTGCGCAATCATAATAAAATAAATAAATAAAAGCATGCACCACTTGGTAACTTAATGAATTCATTAGATTGCCGGATCTAATGAAGCCGATAACTAGCTCTAACCTGGACCTTAGCCCACCGGATGGCTCATGATCGACAAAGAACCATCTTGTCCCTCGATAGCTTAAATCCGCCCGACGATACTAAGCGTGAACAAGACTACTTGCAATAATCTAAATCCGCTGACGATACTAGACATGGTGCAAGGTTGCCGGTACTTACGGAGGTCGACAGTCGATGGTTCCTCTCGCATGATAGATCGACGACACGACTGGACTCGAAGGGTGGCACGGAGCCAAGGCACGGAGCCGGGTTTGTTGTATTGATTTGGTAGATCGTTTTACGTTGCGGGGTCTCATATTTATACCGGGCTTTGACGAGTCCTAACTAATTACGAATAAACATAACGAAAATATCTAGCTAAGATACATTGTCCTCCAAGTCTTTTTTCGAGTCGTGAGATTGCACGTGGCGTGGACCCCGTCCTCGAATATCTTCCTTGACGCTCCACTTTTGCGAACCATCTCACGCTCGGCCTCTTCTCGGACTCGGGCTTCTAGCCGAATAACAGCGGCTTCGAACGCTATAGTACCATTGGTACCATATTGCTAGCCGAATGACTTCTTACCGAATCATCATGTGCTGGTCTGCTCGTCATTCGGGCCTTACCAAATTTTGGTGTTAACACTCGCGGCGCTCGGCAAAGAGGAGGTTCGCCGAGCGCCCGCAAACCTCTCGGCGCTTCGGGGAACGACGCCGTCTCGGTAGTGCGGTGTCGTGCCATCTATTTGGCCTAGTATAGGCTGGGGCACTACGTGTTTGCAGGTCTAGTTATACTATATATAAATGTTCTTTTTTGAGGCGACTCTTGAATACTATATTTTGACATGTATGTGTCGTGTTTTGTTTTTCTTCTTCGAAAAGCCGCATGCATTATTATTCTTAACTAGCATTGTGCACAGCTATGCTATACAGAATGATTACACATTTCGTCACAAAACAAATAAAAAAAACAACTCGATAGAAAAAGAATCCATTTCATCACAAAACAAGTCAGATTGAATGATAACATATTTCATCACACATAGTTCAAGTTCACTAGAACATAATATAAGACAATTCACAAGCACACAACTTAGCTAGTCAAGTTGAGAACAAGTAATGACAGAAGTTCAGTGCATAATGCCACAACCACAGGTGATGAGGACTAAGAAATGCCGTTGTTCAATTGCAAGATACGCTTAAGGAGCAAATTGTTCTCTTCCATTTGCTTCTTGAACTCCTCAAACTCTCTTTGTGTGTTCGCCAGTGCTTGCTCTGTAACCTCACACTTCTTCTTTAGTTCCTCTACTTCAGGGTGGGGAACAGTTGAATCTTGATTTTTAGTAGCATGTTCTTGCCAAAGCGCTCTGTCTGTTGATTTCTCCATTTTCATAGAGCTCGCAACAACAGCCTCCTCAGCACTGGACATTGGTACTTGACCAATAACAACAGGTTCTGTTTGCAGCGTAGTAGACTGCAAAATCCAAGTATGAAGCATTAGTTTATTGATAGACATGCACAGATACTAGGATTGGTATAATGGTGTTGCTCTATACGAAAAGACGTGCACAGATTTATTGTTTGCACATAAGTTTCTTTGGGTGCAGCATCAATATAAGACTTTGTTTGCTCAAGTGACATACCTCAACAACATCCATCGAATCAGAATTTACGCCATTACCTTTGGTTTTCTGAATTGATGAAACAGGTATTTCAGAAAAAAAAATTATGCCAATCACTAGCACCATATCTTAATGAATTAATCAGCAATCCAGCTTACCAAAGAGGGTGTCATTGCAACCTGATGACCTGCGGTTTGGACCTCTTCTTCTATCATACTTTCTTCCTCAAGTCTTCGTATTTCCAGATTTGGCTGACTGCCCCTGTCAGGCCTGTACAATTCATTCCGAATTGCATCTTCTGCATCATTCACCATCTTATGGCTCGCATTGAAACAGTTTATTTCAACACGAACATGCTCTAGGGAACGCAGGTTGTCCAAACCAAGCCTGAAACCTTTGTTTTTTACTGCTGTACGTGAAGCCTGGAACACAATCGTAAGCCTTTTGATGACCTGCTGCGAAGCATTTGATTTTGGTTCTCCAAACATCTCTTCCAACATTTCATTGCACACAAACTTTAAGCTTTCTAGTTTCTTGAATACATCAGAGTCGATGACAAAGTATACTTCTGGCACTTCTTTGGATGTCAGAGAAAGGGAACAAAGAGCAGACAGCTCTCCAAGAGTACTAAAGATAATTTCTGACAACTTCTTGACCTCGATTGTTAACGAGGAGATGTTGGCAAGTGAGTCAAACCAACTTGGCAGTTTATGATGAAATGCACTGTGCCTTATTGCAAGATATTGTAGTCCTTGTGGGGACCATTTATCACCCGAACCATCCATGAAATCCAGAGAGCAGAACGTCAGTATGCAGAGACTTTTAATATTTTTGCAGGACACAATCAGAGATTGCAGGGTCTCCCACCATACTTTAACAGAACTTTTACCCTCATCCCATGACCACAATGCAATTCTGAGAACCCTCAACTTACTTAATTTTTGAAGCCTTTGAAGTAACTCTGGCTTAACAATATTGATGTCTCCCAGTTCTTGTAAACCTGACATTCTTGCGATCTTACCAGGTATCTTCATATGGCTATTAACAAATAGGCGCTCCAAATTAGTTAACGATAAAACACATCGAGGCAATACACTTAGACCACTTGCACTTAAATCCAATGTCCGTAGATTTTGAAGTCTCGAAACTTCTTTCGGCGGGATGGCACGGATATATTTACCTCCTATGACCAGATATGTTAATGTTTTACTTATACCCTTGAGATGATCAACCTGTAAAGAATCACAGCCCCCTAAATCCATGGCATGTACACCCAGAAAATCTGAGAGGAATGGCACGGTATTGCACGAGACAACAAGTGACTGCACTTGATTCAACCAAGGTTTTGGCGGGGAGTGTACTATATTAGATCTCTGGATCTGGATGGACAGCCGGCGAACTTCATCCGGCGGCAAAAAAGCTGTGTCCTGCGAGTCATTTAGAATTGCAACGAAGTCCATTGACTCTGTAACGATTAAGTCATGCAACAAATCGTATGCACGGCATGAGAGGGCCATACCATCAGCATCAACCTCCACTGCTTCTATCATCTTTCTGTTTATAAGGTCACTAAGGTAGCTCTTTCCGACTTCCTTTTTCTGCAAATCCTGTTGTCCTTCAGTCTCCCCTTTTATCATCTTTCTGTTTATTAGGCCACTAAGGTAGCTCTTTCCGACTTCCTTTTTCTGCAAATCCTGTTTTCCTTCAGTCTCCTTTTATGAAATCTTGAGCTATCCACGCCCAAACTAAGCGTTCTGCACTGATCTCATAACCTTTTGGAAACATACTAAAATATCTTAAGCAATTCTTGAGATGATCAGGTAATTTGGGATAAGAGAGATCAAATTTTCTTGTGTGATGCACTGGCTGCCAGTCTTTTAGTGTCTTTGGTAGACATTCGAGCAATCCCACTGTCTCATAGACAACTGCTGGGATTTCATCACACATTTCTATGAGATCTTTACACATATCTTTCAGATCATTAGGGCACTTGTCTTCCGATCCAAATAGCTTTTCATAGAAGTACCCTGTAAGATTCGCCCCGTGGAAAAGGCTGGGCTCAGGTTGAGTTCCCTCTACTTGTGAGATTCCAAATGCACTGGACTCAGGTTGAGTTCCCACTACTTGTGGGATTCCGACACTAGGCTCAGGTTGAGTTGCCACTAATTGTGGGGTTCCAAATGCACTGGGCTCAGGATAAGTTCCCACTACATGTGGGAATCCAAATGCATTGGGAGCCGGTTGAGTTCCAGCGACTTGTGGGATTCCAAATTCACTGGGCACAGGTTTAGTTCCTCCTACTTGTGGTATTCCCAATACACTAGGCTCAGGTTGAGTTCCCACTACTTGTGGGATTTCAAAAGCACTCGGCTCAGGTTGAGTTTCCACGACACTTGGGGTTCCAAATGCACTGGGCTCAGGTTGAGTTCCCCCTACTTCTGTGATTTCAAATGCACTGGGGTCAGGTTGAGTTCCCCTACTTCTGTGATTTCAAATGTACTGGACTCAGGTTGAGTTTCCTCCACTTGTGGGATTCCTAATGCAGGAGATTCTGGCTCGTGGCTAAGTTCCACACCGGGCTTCTTTCTCAGGGATGACGCCGGCGTATCTGCAGGGCTTCCCGTGTCTGAATGAAGACTATGCTCAGTTGTTGAACGAGGGTCTAACTGCTTGTCCACATCAGAATGTGACTTGTCATCCACAGATATCCTCCATTTCTGATGTTCCCAGTTCTGACGACTTGTCGTTGTTAGAACTGCACTGCCGTTGCTATTTTCGATCAACGCACACTTTATGATGTCCCATGCTTTCAAATCCCATATATCGTCAACAACAACAAAAACCTAACAAAACAATATTTTCCCATAGTTAGTCCATGCTTAATAATAATGGTAAATGTCTTTTCTAGTATAATACCAAGGTTACTATTATCACACACACACACACACACACAAAGAGAGAGAGAGAGTTTTGTTATTTATCTGTCAACAGATTATCTTGTTTTTTATCTATCAGATTCTGTGTCGTTGATTTTTGTTTGGAGATTCATGCTGCTATTTTGGCCAGGCTAACGGTTTGTGAAATAGAACTGTTAAACCCGCAAACCCGTTCCCTCATCCTTATCTTTACTTTTCATCTCCCAACGGATTTTCCCCCGATCGTTTCCGCTTCCATGCGCGGTGGCGCAGGCGGGAGCTAGGGCGAACTCCCTCGCCACGCTTTCTTTTGTTGCTCCCTGCGCGCCGTTTTTTCTCTATTCTCTGAGCCGCACACCAGACCTGTTGTGTATTCTCTTGCACCGCGCGATGGATGTGGTGAGCTGTTGGTGGGTCGTTGTCCAGGCGCGGGGCGCCGTGCTTCTCCTTTTGCCGTGGCGAGTGGTGGTCAGATTTCGGGCGGTCGTTTTACCGAGCTGTGGCCTACTGTTGAGGTGTTTTTTTCTTTGTTCCTATTGTTCGATTTCTGATCTTAAAGTCAACAAGACACGTTAAAAGACATTTAAAGACTGTCAGTAAGATGAGAAACTCCAGAGTAATAATTGTATCTTATATACAGACAGATAAAAACCTAGCAGATCCCTTTACAAAAGGTCTATCACGTAATGTGATAGAAATTGCATCTAGGGAGATGGGTATGCGACCCATATGAGTTTACAGAGTAGTAGTAACCCAACCTTTTTTATCGGAGATCACTAAGGATCCGGGAAGAACAAGCTATTGGTAAACCGAGGAGAGTAAATTAATATACCCTCTATATGTGAAGATGTAACACTCTCAAGAGCGATGAGGCTCTGTATGGTAGGTTATTGAGAATGCCTTAATATGTTCTCGTTGACTTTAACAAGTAAAGATGTTGTCCTACAGAGCATTCTTGAAAGAGCATACTTATATGAGTTTGACTATTAAATGTCGCAGCCCATGAGACGGGTGATCTCTAGTAAGCTCATGAAGAGACTAAGGACTATGGTGCATATATGCTCCACCCATGGGGAAAGGCTACCGGCAGCCAAGTACTAGTTTGGCTTTGAGCAAAGCTTATTTACACAAAACTTGCAATTCAACACGTAGTTCATTGTTCAAGTTGTAGATGAGTGAAGCTTGAAGTTCTAGGCGAAAAGTTCAACTTAACAGTCTCTCTCTGAAACACTAGTATAACAAAAACGGTAGCGAGAATGTGCAAATCTCTAAATGGGTATTTGAGATCTGGTGGGGACTATTGGAATTTAGATGTTAAATGGCTTGGCCAAATAACAAAATCCTGAAATTCCTATTACATCTCAAAGGCCCATTCATGAAGTGCAAAGAAGGTAGTGCAATTCCTTTAGTACCATATTTGCTAGTGGAAGGTGGAGTGAACCAACTTAAATATGAAAGTGATTCTCATCTTCTCAAGTCTAGTGTGAGAAAGAGAAAGGGAACTCCACACGCGCACGCCGCCCTCACCTCGCCGGGGCATGGCGTGGCATGGCGGCTGGCGCGGGCGCACGACATGCGCGTGAATGGTCCACCGAAATCCGGCCCCCCTTGTGGGGTGTGGTCTCCTTTTCCAGCTTTTAGTTTTTGGTCGCTTTGGTTTGTAGAGTTCTAAACGAACATGATCCGTAGAGTCCTAAGCGGTTTAGATCGTGACCGTGTCACGAGGTCGGTTACCCGGATTTTATAATCGCACCACCGCCACGCTAAAACACATCCAATTGAAAGCTTAGGGTTTTGCCTCTTCTCGCTACTACGCCGCCTCACAAATCTCCGGTCCTGATCGCCACAGGCACCAACGACCGGGCGAAAGGTGTCTTTGGAACAGTCATCTTTGCGATCGTGCACCGGGAGAAGGCGAATAAGATTTTTGGGAAGTGTTCTTCGCGCGATTGTTCCCAATCTTCGTCACGGCTCGTCTACCTTGAAGGATAGGAGGCGCTATGTCTCATCGCCTTCAACGTTAGCTTCATTGAGCTCTTCGCCGCCACCGATTGGCGACAAAGAAAAATGACCGAGGACCTCGACTTTGCTTTCGAATCTCTCCATCACGTTGTCATCTATGTCCAGCAGTATTACTCCCAAGATCTAATCTTAGTGTTAGTCATGGCCAATCTGTTCAAACTATCTCGTGTGCTAGTTGTGCTTACACATGTTGTTGTGATCATGCTATGCTATATGCTGTTGAATCATGCTATTATCTATGATGTGATTTTGTGTTATGCTAGTATGCTTCACATGCTTTATCTAGTAGATGTGTTCGTCATGATTTATATTATGGAATTAATCAAGAAATTGCCTTATATTTTAGCCATCCAAAAACCTTATTATAGGTCTTTTCTAGTACCGATGGCTAGTTTTTTTGATGCGCTGAGACCGGAGAAATTCTCTAGTGAGCACTTTAAGAGGTGGTCTAAAGGTCAGAAATTGGCTTACTGTCATGGAAGTTTTCTGGGTCAAAGATGGCTTACCTGAGGGAGATATCTATGATGAAGATCGGAGTAGATTCCAGAAAGACAATGATATCTTTGTGGGAGATGTGTGTATCATACTATCGATCATATCTACGATGCTTTGTGATGCACTATAGAGATGCTAAAGCTTCAGGGGATCATCCAATACTACCTATGGTGCTTCGTGATGCGTAAACAACTGACATCATGGAGAGCTTTCACGACTATAAGATGGTTGCAAACAAATCTATAGTCGAACAAGCTCATGAGATGCAGTGCCCGGCTAAGGAACTAGAACTCCTTGAGTATGTTATACCCGATGAAGTTGTACGGTTGGTTTCATTATTGCAAAGTTGCCTTCTCCATGGAGGAACTTCGCCACAATCCTCAAACATAAGAGATAGAAAACATCGCTTGAAAACCTGATTCAATCTCTTGATGTTGAGAAGAAACCTCGGGCTAAACACAACACTGAGAAGGGGAACAAGGAAAATCACAGTGCCCACTTTGTCTAGAGAAATTTCAAAGGCAAGAACAAAGGAAAGGGGAAACGACGCCTTTCAATGCCAAAGCTACTACTACCTTCAAGAAGAAGAAGAAGAAAGACAAGTCTCGAGATGCCTTGTTTCACTTGTGGTGATCTTGGTCATTTTGCTAAGGAATGTGCTTAGCGCATGCTGAGTAGCAAAGAGAAGAAGGTCAACAACGTGACTGCAACCAATGCTAATGATGGGTATGGTAATCTTCCTACTGTACTTTCAATATTTCAATCACCTAGTTGGTGGCTTGATATGTGTGCTAATATTTATGTATGTGCTGACATCTCTTTGTTTTCTTCTTACCAGGGGCTCCAAGGTTCTACCATCCTGATGAGAATGGGTCGCATGTTTTTGATCGTGTTGTTGGCATGGTTGATCTGAAGTTTACTTCAGGAAAGATCATGCAACTAAACAACATGCAGCATGTCCCAACTATCCCCAAGAAAGCATTTCTCTTCCGTTAAGAGATGGTCTTAAGGTAGTGTTAGAGTCCAATAAAGAAGTTATGTCTAAGCATGGACAATTTATTGGTAAAGGCTATGATTGCGGAGCCTTGTTCTACCTAAGTTTATCAGATTTTAGTAATAAGTCAGTCAATCATATTTATGGCACAATTGATGATAATTCGAGTGTTTAGCATTCTCGTTTATGTCATGTGAATTTTGGTTTGATGTCACATTTATCTAGCTTGCGGTAAATTCCAGATTTCACCATTGTCAAAGGTTCTAAGTTAGTTGTGTGCAATCTAAGAAACCTCAAAAGCCTCACAAGGCAGCAGAGGAGAGACACTTGGCACCTCTAGAACTCATACATTCTGATCTATGCAAGATGGTGTGCTGATTAAAGGTGGAAAGAGATTTTTTCATGACATTAATTGGTGATGCTTCTAGATTTTGCTATATTTACTTGCTGAAAACTAAAGATGAGATATTAGACTACTTCAAAAATCTTTTGAGGCTGAAGTTGAAAATCAACTAGAGAGAAAGATTAAACGCCTAAGGTTAGAACGTGGTGGTGAATATTGTCCTATAATATTTGATGAGCTTTGTGTGGAACATGGTATTATTCACGAGAGGACACCTCCCTATTCGTCCGAATCTAACGGGATTGCCAAGAGAAAAAACCGCACGTTGACTGACTTGGTGAATGCCATATTAGATACTACTTTTGTTCTAAGGCATGGTGGGGGGAAGCTATATTGATTGCGTAGTCATGTCCTCGAATAGAATTCCAAAATGTAAATAAAGAGACAACAACATATGAGATGTGGGTTGGAAGGAAACCATCACTTTCATACTTACGCACGTGGGGATGCTTGGCGAAAGTCAATGTTCCAATTAATAAGAAACGTAAGCTTGGACCAAAGACGGTAGACTGTATCTTCTTCCTCCTCTAGCTTCTGGGGTGCAGGCTTTGTCCTAAAAATGACCCAATATTTGAATTGGGGTTTAGACCTTGGATTTGGGGGAGGAGGACACCACAAGAGGTACATAAAGGCTCTCCCATCCTCCTTTCACTCCCATTTTCATCAGTTTGGGTAATCTAGATCTAAATCTAGATCCATTTTCATGGCAGAGAGAGAAAAAGCTTCTATTTCTTTAGATCTATATGCATTTTAGATACATCCTTTCTCTCATCCTCCTTCCTTTATCTTTTATATCATTTTGGGTCTCTAGATCTACTATTTACCAAGCTTCTATTTCCACGTAGGGAGAGAGAACTTCTATTTATTTAAATCTAGATCTATTTTTCCTTCCGCAAATGCTTTTATCTTTTCTATTTTTTCCTATTTGTTGCTTTGTATAAGGCCCGTAGGTATGGTGAGGTCTGAATGTGTCGTGGTCTAATACCACCGCCACAAGAATGTCCAAGCACGCGTGTCCGGGCGGGCCTAGCTCTAGAGACAATGACACAAGATTTATACCGGTTCGGGGCAAATCAAGCCCCTAGTCCAAAGTAGCCACTATTCGAGCTCAAATGCTCATACCGGGCTAGTACAAGCAAGATCGAGAGAGGGGGGGGCTCCCAAGTCTCTATGATTGAGGCAAGTGCCAATATCGAAAGTGTATGAGTGCGGGTGCCGGGTGTCAAAATCTTGAACCTTGCTCAACCGGAGGGCCGCCCCCCTTTATAATCACAAGGAGCGAGGCTCGAGAGCTCTCATCGAGTTGAGGACCCAAAGAAAATGAAAATGCGTGTACAGAGTGTCGGATGCAAAAGAGCTCTTCGATGAGCTCACGGGCGCGGACGAGAGCTTCCTTCGAGCTCCCGGGTGCTTTGGATGCTGAAATTGGTCGCCGCCGCACGCTGGAATCGGGTTTGGGCGGTGGTCGCGTTGCCCTGCTCTAATCGTAGTTGGAAGACGCCTTTTTCGTGGGCGTGCCCACACCGCCGATGGGAAGTCGCACCCCCGTATGTACCGCCCGACACCGTGGCGGCGCCGTTGGAGCCGACGGGGTATGGCGAGGCGGTCGAATGACCTCTCCCGTAGCTGTAGCTCTCCGTGGCAGCGGCCCGGCCGAGTGGTTGGGTTCGCCGAGAGTTGTTGACCAACTCCCGCACCCGGCAGGCTTCTTCGAAAGGCAGTGCGGCCGAGCCTCTTCTGTAGCCGTCTCCGCGTGCTCGCCGCGGAGAGCTCGAGCGAGGCGGAAAGAGGTCCCGGACGAGATCGGGCACGACGGAGACGAGGGAGCTCGCCGCCCGAGACCTCGAGGTGGTGCGAACGATGGGTCTCGCCCGAGGAGCCTATTTGCGAGCCCGAGCGAGGCGAGATCCGTCCCTGTGTGGAGAGCTCATGCGCGGGGCGAGGGCCTCTGGAAACCACGGCAGATGTCTCGTTCGTGGTCATGCCCGGTGACAAGGGCTCGCCATGGGTATCCCAAATATCGATCCCCCACAAGAGCCCCTCGAGCGCTTGGGGAGAGATGAGGTCTCTCCCCAGATGCTACCCGCGCGATGGCTTTCGCCGTGGAGACAAAACTTGTTGTGGAATTGATGTTTGGTCGTGGGTGCGCTGAAGCACTCGGTGTAGTTCTCGAGGCCCGTGGAGAACAATGAGTTCTCGCGAGGCTTTTAGAGTTTTCGTGGGCTCGCCGACCCATTCCTCCCGCGACTGCTCAGGTAGGTTGTGAGCCCGAGCTCAATCTTGCCACGCTGGCCGAGATCGAGTGCTCAGGGAGCTGCCATCTGATAGTCCAAAGGTGAGGCTCGAGCTCGTCACTCGTTCGTTTGACTCAACCGGGTGGATCAACCTCAAGTTCCGAGGATTCAACTCCGTGATTCTCGCAGCCCCGAGCGATGTCCGGGGGCGATGCTTCCCCCGTCGATGAGGATAGCTCGAGTCGATCGTAGGCCTCAGCGACCCGGACGCCAAGACTGGCAGAAAGCCCCGAGCCCTTCGGGCCTCGCAGGCGTACCGGCCGGCGCCGCTTTCTCGTGGCGCTCCCCGCCGTGATGTCCCCCGGCGGCCTTCCTGCTCTCGAGCCGAGCCGGCCTTCGCAACCCCGAGGCGGTGAGCTCGCGTCGTGAGCTCTGTTTTCTGGAGCTCGGCAAATCGACCGTTGCGCGCCGAAGCCTTGGGTTTTTTACCGTGTAAAAATAACCGTTGAGATCTTACCGTTGGGATTTTTACCGTTGGTGGCTGCCCCATTAATGCCGCGGCCGCTCGCTTCCGCCAGGTGTCGCGCGGCGCGTCGATCTCAGCGGCGTCGCTTGCAGGCGGACGTGGTTCGTGGTGGGTCCCCCGGCGGTTTCTTCCTCGTCGCCCTCCGCCGCATCTTGAGCTCTATAAATAGGGAGGAGATTGGGGAGCGGATTTACCTTCCCATCTCTTTGCCTTCCTACACGCACGTAAAAGAGAGAGAGAGTTCAACCGCCGCCCACTGTAGATCCGATCTTCCACCTCCCTCGCCGACTCATTCCGGTGATTGAGAGATGGGCTCGTGGTCGCTGCTCGACGGCGACGGTGGGAAGATCGAGCGATGCAGCACCGCCGGTGGGCTGCCGCACCCGCGGACGGCGGCAGAGGAGGAGGATTATCCCAGCGGCATCCCACGAGGTGCCCCGACCCGCCGGAGGGGTACATCGCCTCCTTCGCCGCCTTCCACGAGCGCGGGCTCGGAATGCCTGCGACAACTTCTTCAGCGGCTCATCGCGATCAAGCATCGAGCCCAGCACCTCACACCGAATGGGGTGCTTCTCCTCCGTCTTCACGATGCTCTACGAGGGGTGGTTGGGGATCCCTCCTAACTGGAGCTCTTCAAGCACTATGTCTCGCTTAAGATCCACCACCGCCGGGGCAGGGGGGCGGCCCGCCCCCGATTGCGCATGCGTTTACGCAGCCTGCGCTGGTGGGAAGGTCCGGAGTCCTTCCCGGAGGACGACTTCCCCGTCGGCCAACCCCGGATGGAGGGAGGAGTGGTTCTACCTCAAGAACGACCTCTCCTACCCTCTCCAGCGTACACCGCCGCACTTTCTCGAAGGGGAGCTACCAGGGCGCGAGGGTCCGCACGACAACACGATGGGGACGGGAGGGCGCCGTGGGCAAGATCAAGGCTCTCCGGGACGCCGGGCTGATGGTGAACCATATCATCGAGGCCTGGCTCTGCAAGGCGGTGGTGCCCCTCCAGCGTCGAGCTCTCCGAATATGGGAGATGGAGAAGGAGAAGGCCCCATTCGTGGGGACGGCGAACGCCCCTGGTCTCACCGTCGACCAGGTGGAGTTTTGGATGAAGCGGGTGATGAGGACGGGAGGGGGCGCCCGAGCCCCGGATCCTCCCCGATCCGAGGAGACCTCCGTGGCTGGTAAGTGCTCGTCGCCTTGTCTTAGCTCGCCTTTCTTGCTTTGAACCCCTCCCACGCAGCTCGAGCTCTATGGGTTGGCGGGTGCGCCCCTTGGTTCCCAACCTCCTCTTCCCGCGGAGCCGAGGGGCATCCCGCCGGGCGTCAGCAGCCCTCGCTCGGTACGAGGAGGCGTGGTCGCCCAGCTGTGGTGGGCGGCCTGGCGATCGAGGAGACGGGGCCCGCGCCGAGCCGCCAGTGGTGGGCCCTCGACGCCGACAATGCTCTCGACGGCGAGGCCGGGGACCTCATCGGGGGCGCACGAGCTCGCCACAAACCGGTGGTGGCCTCAGGCGCCGGCGCCGGTTGCGCAGTACGGCCTGCCCTTCAGCGCCCTAAGCCCCGGCGACGTCGGTGCTGATCGGGGGGGCGCCCCGGGGCTGCGGGCTCGCCAAGGCGAAGAAGAAGAAGAGACAAGAGGGTGGCCATCGTAAGCCCTCCGCCCTTCGTGTTATCGCTGGGCGTAGTGATCGATCACGTGTGCCGACTTCTCGGCCGTGGCTTAGGGCGGCGACGGCGCACCTCGAAGCGCCCGAAGACGGATGTGCCGAGCTCGGGCCGAGCGGCTCGGCTTAGAGATGACAAGCTCGATGGCGCCGCTGGACCATGAGCTCGACGCTAGTGAGCTCTAGGCGCCGGGCGGCTCTGTGATGGTGACAACGAGCCTGCCGGGGCGGGGGAAGGGCGGCAGCGGCGGGTTTTGACCACGATGCGGCGGCCGAGGATGGCGGGCGAGACAACAAAGCTCGGTCGAAGATGCCGCGCGCCGTTTCCCCTTCAAGGGGACGCCGCCGACCGCCTCGCCGACCCTCCGGGACCTCCTCGCGCCCTGGGGCCTCGCCGGCGCCGACTGTCCCCATGGGCCGCCCCCCTCAACACCGTGTTGAGCTCACTCAAAGAGACTCACCGGCGGCCTCGGCGGGGGCGGGCAGGAGCCGCCCGTCGGTACCTTGCCGCCGCGAGCCCCTCGGCGACGGAGATGGAGGAGGTGGTTTCGAGGAGACTCCGCCATCGGGAGCCGCGCGGAGGGGAGTCCGCATGAAGCCGCGGGCCCCCGTGGCGAGGAGGTCGCCGATATTTCGACGACGAGGATGCCAACGTGGAGGCAAGGATGGTGCGGGCCGACGACGAGGCCTTAGCGGATGAGGCCATGGAGGGTACCGCCGCCCCTAAATGTCGCCGACGCCCGTAGGGTGCCGCCGCCCGGGAGGGGCGACGAGGTCAACGGGCGAGGTGTCGGTGAGGTGTCGTGCGGCGAGCGCCCTCCGCCGGGCGTGGACGCCGCCCTTCCCCCAACTTACGCCCCCGATGACGCCGCAGCCCACCTTCGCCGTTCGAGACCCGGCGTGCGTGCTTCCGCCTTTGCGCAGTTCGGGATTCGCCGTGATGCCAGTGTCTTTCTTCGCGCCTTCCCGATTTGCTCACGTATTTGTGCTCTTCAGGGCGTCAGACTCCATCCGTACAACCGGCCGGGCGCGGCTCTCGCCGAGGGCCGGCGGCCGTCGCTGAGGCTGACGGAGCTGTCTTGCGCGAGAGATGTGCGAGGAGCTCGGCGCGACACGCCCAGCCCGGCCCCGAGGCCGAGGGCGGAGGACGCCGCCGAGTTCGCTCACGACAGTGGAAGGCGGGCTTCGAGAGAAGCCCAGGGAAAAGGTGGACATCGCGCCGCAGGGGGCGTCCCCGGCGCCCGGAGGAGCCTCGAGCTCGCCCATGCGGCAGCCGCGAGAAGATGGAGGAGGAGCTCGAGTCCCTTCGCCGGAGAGGCTCGACGATAAGGAGCTTGAGCCGGGCGCCGAGCCGAGCGGAGTCCCCTCGCGGAAGGACAAGGACTAGCTTGCCCGAGCAGCTCGCCACCGTGACGCCGAGCTCAAGAGTGAGTGCTTCCGATCCTATCTTTACCCTTGTTTACTTAGCGTTCGGGCTGATTGTCCCCGCGTCGGCGGGGCTTTAGCATGACCACGAAGCTTCCGAGCTGTGGTGTATGCTGCGGCTTCGGAGGGTGAGAAGGATCGCTGGAGGCCGAAAAACCACGAGCTGTGGTGCAACGAAAGCGCGCGGAGTAAGCAGGGCTGCGCTCTCCTTTTTGCGCCCCTTCCCATGTGTCATGGCTTGTGTCCCCTGACTTGTTGTCTTTGTTCGCAGCTGCGAGCGGTGACTCCCCGACGGCGGCGCGGGAGACCGAGGACAAGAAGCGGAGCTTCGCCGCCCCTCTGAAGCCTCGCTGAAGCACACGCAGCCGAGCCGCAAGAGAAGGAGGCGGACCCGGCGACGCACCACCGACCTCGCGGACGCCGGTGAAAGAGCTCGGGGCCTCCTGAGCGCGTGCCGCTAAGGCCGTGGAGGAGGGCCGAAAGCTCCGAAGCGAGACCACGAGGACCTTGTGTCCGCGGGCCGAGGACGCCCGCGATGCCCCTCGGGTGGAAGACATGGAGGACCTGGCCAAGCGGGTGTCGGGCGATCCCGCCGCAAAGTGACGAGGACGCGGGTCGCGTGGTGCACAAGGCGATCAGCGTTGTCTTCACCCACTACCCCAAATTCGAGGTCAACATCGTGAAGACGGGTGGGCGCGGGCGTTGACGATGCCGACACCGATCGGAAGGCGGCCGGCCGCCGAGGTCGCCACCGCGGAGCTGTCCTGGCCGAGCTCTTCAAGCTTGCCGAGGAGCCCGAGGTGTTCGAGCCGCCCCCCGTGGAGACGGAGCGGCCGAAGAGCCCGCCGAGGAGGAGAAGTTGCGCAGACGCCCCGGCCGACGCCGATGGACCAAAACCCACCTACGCCAGAGTAGGAGCTCGAGGCTTGACCTCTTTTTGTCAATGAACTCGTTAAGTCCTCATAGTCGAGGCAATACGTAAAAAACTTTAAGGGAGCTCGCGGCTTAATGGATATCGCGCTTCTTCTCTTTGTCGATTTCGCTCCTAGTTTGACTCTTTATGAGCTTATGATTCGAGAGTTAGATGGCGGGCCATTCCTTCGGGCCGCCAGGGGCGGGGAGGTCGCCAGTAGTCGCGCCATGCTCTTTAGCAAAGGAGCTCACAACTTAGTCGCTTTCGGGACGCCATTTGAGTTGAGAGGAGAAAGGGCGAAGTTCGTGGGTTTGAGCTCATCGCCGAGCTCTAAACTTGCTAGTTTTGCGAAAAAAACGGTGTGTAAAAACGTGGGTGCGCACCTGCCTCCTTGTAGCCCCCTAAGCAAGGGCGGCCTTTGCCGCATAAGGCCGGCCGTTGCTCAAGCGTGCTAAGGAAAGAAATCGAAATGCTTGCGCATATTTTGCGCCAAGTTTGTGCTTTATTGAGCTCTCGCGGCTACAAGATTTCAAATACAATTTAAGGGTAGAAGCGACGTAGCTGCTCGATGTTCCATGCGTTGGTGAGGACTCGGCCTTGGTGGTCCTTGAGCTTGTATGCGTGCCCGGCTTCAAAGACTTGGTCGATGGTGAAGGGACCTTCCTGGGCGCCGAGAGCTTGTGCTTGTCTTTTGAGCTCGGACTCGCCCGCAGACGTGTCACCAACGCCGAAAAGCTCGCCCTCCGACGTGGCGGTCGTGGTGGTAGCGCCTCAGACCGCAGTACTTGGCGGAGTGGATGAGGGCGATGTCCCGAGCTTCGTCGAGCCGATCGGGCGGCGCTCTTCGAAAGCAGCGCTTGGTTATTGTGCTCGTTGAAGGCTTGGACACGGGCGAACTGCACTCAAGGTCGGTGGAGAGGAGAGCCCCGGATCCGAAGACGAGGAAGAACGCAAGGCCCGCCCCGTGGCCCCTCGCTTGGCGTTGTCGCGGAAGACTCCATACGACCGACGGGAGCTCGGGCGAGCCACCGCGCGATTTTTTTTAGCCTCTGAAGATGCGAGACTTCACGCCCGGCAGATCATGCCGCCGCTAGCTCTTCACCGCCGCTGGTCCTCTGTGATCGATCGAGACGTGTCGACGCCGATGCCGTGATCGCTGCACTGGCCGATGAAGACCTCTCCCACGGTTCGTGCAGGCCGTTGTCCCGTGGTGATGGAGTTCGACCCCGGCGTGGATGATGCCCGGTGAAGAACTTGACGGTCTCCCTCTCGGCATCGCGCTGATGGGCATGACCTCGATCCACTTTCGAGAACTTGTCGATGGCGACAAGGAGGTGCGTAGCCCCTAGTCCTCTTTGAAAGGTCCCACCATATCGAGGCCCTGCATCGCGAATGGCCAAGTGAGTGGGATCGTCTGCGAGGGACCGAGCCGGAGGTGGTGTCCGCTTGGCGAAGAACCGCATCCTTCGCAGCGCCGACGATCGGATGGCGTCCGCGAACGGCGTTGGCCAAGAAAACCCCGCCGGAACGACTTCCCAACAAGAGCTCGTGGGCGCCGCATGGTGGCCGCATTCGCCGGGTGGATCTCCGATGAGCTTCTCCTTGCTCGCTCAGTGATGCAGCGGACCGAGGACGCCGGGAGGCTCCGCGCCGGAGAGCTTTCTTAACAAGGACAAACGACTTGGCCCTTTGCGCCAGCGCTGGATTCCTCTTGCCCTCGGGGGAGCTTGTTTTCCTTGAACCACCGGAGCCGGGATCCGCCAAAAGCCGAGTTGTAGTGGTCGAAGCTCGATCCAGCCCCCAAGCCGCTTGGGTGTGAGTTCGTGGGTAAGGCAAGCCTTCATGTTGGGGGAGCTCGGGCTTGTGGGAGCGTCTACCTCCATAGGGTCTCGAGCTTGGGGCGCCGGCGGCCGAGTTCGTGATCTGCCGCCGCAGGTCGCCTTTGAGTCGTCGATCGATGGCTTGCGCTCGTTCGTGCATGAAGACGCCGGGCGGGACCAACAGCGATCCGACGCGAGCTTGGCGAGACATCCGCGTCGTTGTTGAGGTGGCGGTGAATGTGGTTGACCTCGAGCCCGATGGAAGTGCTCCCGAGCTCTCGACACCTTCCGGGTGGTAGGCGATCATCTTCGGGTTGGCGCAATCGACTTCCTTCATGACTTGGTTCTTGGCGAGCTGGTCGCCCGAACCTCGAGGTGCCGGACGCCAAGCCACCGCGCGTGTCATAAGCGTTCACCAGTGGCCTCGTACTCGGCCACGTTGTTGGATGCGGGAAAGTGTAGGCGGATGGAGTACTTCATGCGCACCTTGTTTGGAGAGATGAAGATCAGTCCGACGCCGGCCGCCCCGTACTTTTTAGGGACCCGTCGAGCATAAAGCGTCTAGTACTGTCGTCGGGCCCGGGGCGGCTACTCGACCTCGGTCCACTCCACGATGAAATCCGCTGAGCCCGGGATTTTTTAGGCGGCGTCTCGGGGGCGAGGGTGATGTCGGGTCCCATGAGCTCAATAGCCCACTTGGCCATGCGCCCCGCCCCCCCTGGGCTACGGGATGACCCTCGCCAAGGGGGTACTTAGAGACAACTCTGATCGGATGGGGAGTCGGCAATGCCTGCCGGGCGCCAAAGATCGACGCCGCGCACACGAGCTTTTTGAGCCGTGTGTAATCTGGTCTTGGTGTCGGTGAGGACTTCAGCGATGAAGTACACCGGAGCTGTACCTTGAGCGCGTGCCCTTCCTCCCCTCCCTCCCGACGACAAGCGCGGTGCTCACCACCTTCGAGGTGGCCGAGATGTAAAGGAGGATCTGGTTCGTTGGGTATGAGCGATTTTAGCGGGGCGGATTAGCAAGTAGTTCCGAATCGAGAGCTTGCCGGGCCTCATCGGTCCGTGCAAAGCGCTCCGACTTCTTCAAGAGTTTGTAGAGTGGGAGGCCCGTTCTCCGAGTCAAGCTATGAAACGACACTTAATGCGCCAGCACCCCATGAGCCGTTGCACGCACTTGACGCTTTTTGATCGGGCCCCATGTTCGTGATGGCGGCAATTTTCTGGGGTTGGCCTCGATGCCGCGTTCGAGACGATGAAACCAAGCAACTTCCCGAGGGACCCCGAAGACACACTTCTGGGATTGAGCTTGACTCCGAACTCCTGAGCTTGGCAAAGACCTTTTCGAGGTCGTGGATGAGCTCTTTTCGAAGCGCTTCGTCTTGACAACGATGTCGCCGATGTATGCTTCTACGAGCTTTCCGAGGAGCTCTTTGAAGACTTTCTCGCATGCACCTCGAAGGTGGCGCCCGGCGTTTTTCAAACCGAAGGGCATTGTTATGTAAATGAGAATGCGCCAAACGGAGTGATGAAGGAGGTAGCAAGTCGATCGAGCTCGCTCATCGCGATCCGGTGGTAGCCGGAGCAGGCGGCCGAGAAAACAGAGCGTCTCGCACCGGGAGGTGGAGTCAACGATTTGGTCGATGCGCGGCAAAGGAAACGGATCCTTCGGGCATGCCTTGTTGAGACCCGTGTAATCAACACACATTCTCCATTTCCCATTCTTCTTCTTAACCAAGCAGGGTTGGCTATCCACTCGGGATGATACACCTCCTTGATAAACCTAGCGGCTAAGAGCTTATCTATCTCCTTTGCGATTGCCCGGCGTCGATCGTCGTCGAAACATCTCAGCCTACGCTTCACCTGGCCGAGAGCCGGGTTTGATGTTCAAGGAGTGCTCGGCGACTTCCCTGACCCCCGGCATATCCAGGCCCTCCACGCGAATACATCGAGGTTCGCGCGGAGGAAGTCGACGAGCTTCGCTTTCCTATTTGGGGGTGAGCTTCGGCACCGACCGAGAGGGTGCGCCCATCTTTGTCGACCGTGACCTCCTTGGCGTCCCCTTCGGCTCAAATGTGCCGTGACCTTTTCGAGCTCGGCGGTCCGAGCTGCGTGCTTGCCACCTTCCGAAGCCTCGACGGTTGAGCCTCGTGCTCACCTTCTTTTGAGCTCGATGGAGTCTTCGGCGCCGCCCAAAGAGCGCCATCTTGGGCAGCATCTGCTCGATCTCGACAAATGCGTCGTGCGTACTGGACGGCGGCGGCCTCACGACCAAATGCGTGCTCGAAGGTGGAGTCGACGGTGATGACCCCCCTGGACCGGGGGATCTTGAGCTTGAGGTAGGTGTAGTTGGGGGCGGCCATGAACTCGCATATAGCACGGCCGCCCCAACAGGGCGTGGTAGGCGCGTTTTGAACGGGAGCACCTCGAACGTGAGGACCTCCCCTTGCGGAAGTTGTTCGGGGTGCCGAAGGTGACGGGGAGGTCAATCCGGCCCGAGCGGGAGCATCTCGCTTCCCGCACCACCCCGTGGATCAGCTCCGGTGATTCGAGGGCGAGACGTGCCTTGGGGATGCCAAGGGCTTGGAGCGCGTGGAGGAGTAGAGGAGGTTGAGGCCGCTGCCGCGTCCATCAACACCTTTCGAGGCGCAAGGTGCCAATGATGGGATCAACGACGAGCGGGTACCTTCCCGGGTACGGGATGTGCTCGGGGATGATCGGCCTTGTCGGTTGGTGATCGCCGAGCTCGACCACTTGAGGTACTCGGGGTAGCCGGCCCCGGTGAAGAGGACCTCGCGGCGCGTGAGCTTGTCCGGCGCTTGGACTCGTGGCCCGTGGCCCCGCCGAAGACGACGTTGACGGCACCGCCCTCGATGTACATGCCGGCATCGAACTCGCCGGGGAGCGGTTTCGCGCCCCCTTGTCGCTGCCGCCCTTATCGCCACCACGCCAGCCGCGTGCCCATCACGTGCTTCTTCATCATCTTGTGCTTGACCGCCCTCGTGGGTGCGAGCACGGCTCCTGAGCATCTTGTCGGCGCTCTTTGGGGGACGAAAGGGCTTGCCGCCCTTGCCGCCTTGCGCTTTGTCCGCGACCCGTCACGAACTCGTCGTCCGTTGTCATCACGGGGGCGCTTGTTCTTCTTGTTCTTCTTCTGGGGAGTTCGATCCCCGGCTTCTTCGTCGTCGCCCCTTCGGCTTGCCCTTGCCCGTGGCAACGGAGACGGCGTCCTCTCCCTGGGTGTGATGCGTGGCGGGTCGGGAGCTCCTTCACGGTTTGGGGCTTGGACACCGAGGCTCGTGGATCGGGGTCTCGGGGTAGTGCCGAAGGTGAAGGCGGTGATGATCTCGGAGTCGAGGCCTCCGAGGGTTGTTGCGGAGCTTGGAGCGCGATGTAGTCGCGTAGGCTCTCCCCTTCTTACGCTGCGGCCTCGCAGAGGGTCCCACGTCGTGCTTGGCCTCGGGCGTGGGTGCCACTGGAAGTTGCCGACGAAGACGTCGCGTAGGTCCTCCCGGTTGCGGATGGTGCCCTCGGGGAGGTGTTCAGCACGATCGCGCCGGAATCATGCGAGGTAGAGTGGGAGGGTGCGCGGGATGATGAAGTAGTCGTTGTCGGCACCTCCGGCCCGACACCCAAGGCGGTAGTCCTCGAGCCATGTGGCGGGTCGGTCTCCCCACTATTGTCGCACCGAGGTCGGAGCTCGGAAGCGGAGGAACGGAGCGTCCGTGGATCGTGAGCCGCCGAGGCCTTTAGGGCCTCCTCGAAGCTCGAAGGCTCGAGGGTCGGCCGGGTCCCGTTTGGGAGGCGGGCTCCCCCGGGCGGCGACCGGCGTGGGGCTCTGGCTCTTGTCTTCTTATTTGTCCGTGGCGACCACCGCGTCGCTTCTTTGTGTGGTGTGCCGAGGGCGCCCGTGGTCGCCGCGGTGGTAATTGTTGGTGGGTCCTGGGGGACGTTCTTCTTGGCTCGAGCCTCCGCTTTTGCAGCCCAGGCGTTGATGGTGTCCACCGCGTCGCGGTTCTCGCCGACTCATCGTCGTGCGTGGACCTCGGGTGGGAGGAAGCCTCGTGCTCCTCTAGCGCCGTCGGTGAGACGCAGAGCTTGCCCACCCGGCCGACCGCCGCCTCCGCCTCATGAGAGTCTCTTGAGCTGCTCGTGGGTCTGCGTGCCTCCTGATCCCCTGGGCCGGCAACGGCCGTAGGAGCAACCGGCCGGGCCGCCGGGTTACGGGATGCTCTCGAACACCGGCGAGGAGCTGTTCGGGCCCTCGTCCGGTTGATGCGGTCGTGGACCTCGCGGGCTCGAGCTCATGCTCGTGATTCTTTGTCTCCCCCCTGCCTCGGCGGAGGGCTTGCGCTCTTGGGCTGGCTGCGTTCGAGCTCTTCCAGCCCGAGCCGGACGCGGTCGGCGGGCGGCTTGCGGCGGTGCGTGACGAGGTCCCGTGGCGTGTGTTGGGAGGGGTGTCATTTCGAGTGGACTTCTCTCTACCGCACCCTCGGTGGTGACACATGTAGCACCGACGCGTGGGGTGCAATCCATGAGGCTCATCCCATCGGGGGGGGCTCTCCGAGCTCATGGGTGCTGGTGTGGGCGTCGCCGCCCCCGGTAGCGTGGAAGGCCCGCCGCTCGTCGGTACATCGGCATAGGCTGCCGTGAACTGCCGACCGGCAACGCCTCCTCTCCGCGAGCTGCGGGGACGACATTGGCGGTGGAGAAGGTCACATCGCGGAACAGAGCTCGCGTAGGCTCGCGTCCCGTGATGTTCGGGAGCAGTCCTTGATAAGGGCGAAGAAGCGATCCGCGGGCGGCGCGGATGGGGCTGACCGGCGCGAAGTCGAATCCCGCCCCATGCTCGTCAGGACGGAGTCGGTGACGCCTCGGAGACGGCCGGGAATGTCCTCGCGCCGCATCGGGCGGGTGAAGACAGCTCCGGTGAGGGACTCCTCCGGCGCGGCGCCAGAGAAATCGATGGTGCCGAAGCGCATTGCTAGCGCCGCGGGTGTCGTCCGAGCGGAGGAAGCCATCGGAGTGGGGAAAACGTCGCACTAGCGCTGCCCCCTACCTCGCGGCGCCAACCGTCAGTGGGTCTAATACCACCGTCACAAGAATGTCCGGCTAATGCGTGCTCGATGGCCTAGCTCTAGAGACAATGACACAAGATTTATACTGGTTCGGGGCAAATCGCGCTCCCCTAGTCCAATGTAGCCACTATCCGAGCTCAAATGCTCATACTGGGCTAGTACAAGCAAGATCGAGAGAGGGAGGGGGCTCCCAAGTCTCTATGATTGAGGCAAGTGCCAATATCGAGTGTATGAGTGCGGGTGCTGGGTGTCAAAATCTTGAACCTTGCCTCAACCGGAGGGCTGCCTCCCCTTTTATAGTCACAAGGAGCGAGGCTCGACAGCTCTCATCGAGTTGAGGACCTAAAGAAAATGAAAATGCGTGTACTGAGTGTCGGATGCAAAAAGAGCTCTTCGATGAGCTCACGGCGCGGACGCGAGAGCTTCCTTCGAGCTCCCGGGTGCTTTGGATGCTGAAATTGGTCGCTCTTGCACGCGGGAATCGGGGTTTTGGGTGGTGGTCAGGCGTCGCCTCGTCTCTAATCGTAGTTGGAAGACGCGTCTTTCGGTATGGGCGTGCCCACACCGCCGATGGGGAAGTCGCACCCCATATGTACCGCCCCGACACTGTGGCAAGCTGTTGGAGCCGACGGGGTATGGCGAGGCGGTCGAATGACCTCTCCCATAGCTGTAGCTCTTCGGTGGCTCCGGCCCGTCGAGAGTGGTTGGGTTTCGTTAGAGAGTTGTTGACCAACTCCCGCACGCCGCAGCTTCTTCGGGAAAGGCAGGCGCCGAGCTCTTTCGCAGCCGCCTCGGTGCTCGTTGCGGGGAGAGCTCGAGCGTGGCGGAAAGAGGTCCCGGACGAGGCCGCGGGCGCGACGGAGACAAGGGAGCTCGTCGCCGAGACCTCGAGGTGGTGTGGAACGATGGGTCTTCGCCCGAGGAGCTTCATTTTTAGGTGAGCCCGAGCGAGGCGGAGATCTGTCCTGCGTGAGAGCTCATGCGCGCCGGCGAGGGCCTCACAAACCACGGCAGATGTCTCGTTTCGTGGTCATGCCCGAGACAAGGGCTCGCCATGGTATCCCAAATATCGATCCCCCACGAATGGATGTACCAGGTTGTCTAGAGTGAGCGATCCGTGGTACCGGTTGAAGTGAGGAAGTTTCTTGCTATTGCAAAAACTCATCGTGGTTATCTGAATCAGACGACAACCATATGTCCATGTTCTCACTGCAAGAATATAAAAGCCCACGCAGACAGCATGGTGCAATCTCATTTGATATGGTTTTGTGAAGGATTACATGGTCTAGACTTTTCACAACAAAAATGTAGATGCGAGTGGCGATGCATCAGGAGGGAACTCGCCGACAATGACGTCAGCGGTACCGATGAATCTAGATTCTATAGCAGTAGCAAAGCAACCCGATAGCGAAAATGGTGATCGGATTACATCAAGATGGAGGATATATTCCATAGCATGGCTGAAGTTGACAGTGACAGTGGTGGTGGGGATGGTCAAGATACTTCTGTGATGGAACCTGACGATGTGTAGCTTTTTGAGGAATTAGTCAACCACATCGATGAAGACAATGTTGTGTTTGTCTACCCAAAGTGGCTGGAGAATTTTAGAGAGATGAAGTAGGTGATAGTTGATCCTATCTATATGGACTGTCCAAAGAAGTGAACGACACTGCATTTTAACCTCAAAGATGCTGATGTTGAAGGTTCGCCATGGCTTGTCATAGTTGGTGGTGGCGATGTTCTTTCTCATGCGAGCAGGTGCAAACTCCATGCCATAGAGAGGGTTGTCGACGTAACCATAGATGTAGATATCATTAGAGCTCATGTTTTTGTTGTTACTTGTTGTTTGCGGCTTCCCAAAGGGTGGTCGGTGTGGTCGACTCCCGGACAAGGTGGAGCATCTATGGAGGCCAAGTGATATGGACGTGGATGCCGTTGTTGCTGCTGACCTTGATGTGGGAGTAGTCGATGTCAATGAGCTGGTTGCCTAGAGCATTGGTAAACACCATGTTCTAGCCAAGGAGAATGCTCGTTGGTGTGCTGTTGTTGTATTCCGTAGATGGAGGTCGGTGCAAGCTGTACACTAGTTGTTCCATGTGTCATGGTCCAATAACATAGAACAACACTTGCATTATGTTACCTAGAATGGGTGATGTGAAAGGTATGTAGAGACGACCATCGGGGAATATCAACCCATCATCCATGGACCAGGCTGGTGTTGTCGCGTTGTCTGCTATGGCGGGTCTCTAAGCACCGCTGTTGCTAGTGCGGCCTAGGCTGATTGGGTTTTGGTCCTCAACGGTCTTATGACGCTATTTCCTCCTTTGGAAAGCGTGCCTTGTGCTAAAACCCGAACAAAGTCGGCATGGTGATGAAGGTGTAGTTGTTCATAGTGTCATAATGTTGAGGTCGAATGCGGTTGTCGATGACAAGTATGGTGCTTGCAAGGAACATGGCTTGCAAGTTTAGCACAACATACTGCGGAACGACGATCGTAAAGAGGGATCCATTCTCGATGTCGTTCATGTCATCAATGAGTGTGATGTCGATGTGGATCTGTAGGCACTCATTTCTTATAGCACCTTAACTCAGGGGGCCAATGTAGTTGTTGTCGTAGATGATCAATTGTTTCTGGTCCATTGTAGTTGTGGTATTACAATTGGATAAAGGATTTCATACTAGATTGTCATGTTGTTGGTAGTGTGTTGCCCTTTGAAGCAGAGTGCAGAATTGTTGGGCCACATCAACTGATCCATTGCATCTTTGTTTACAGGCACGAGAGGCATGTTGTGCACTTGTCAGAGGATCAGTGGTATTTTGTTGCCTCCAATTGCAGCAACTAAGTTGGTTGTGTGGGCGCCAGGGTGAGTAGGGGTTGCCCTGTGGTGCCGGGAGACGACAGCACCGACGGTTGCGGTGTTGCATCTCAGTGTGCCCAGAATCTCCTGTCCGAGGATGATGTAGGATCTTGGGTTGTGTTATATTACCTCTTGTCCTAATTAGATCATAGTCCTGATTTTTGAAATCTCCTTACGGTATGCATCCTCTCTATCGTGGCAAATGTTGCATTGTCGCAAACTGCTTCTGTCGTCGCCGAAGGCCAGCTCGAAGATGATGACTAGGGGATAGATGTTGTTGATGATCTGATTCGGGCATGGCAACAGAAGTGATTACAGTGTTGATGTTTTCGCAAGGAAGTTCTGAGGTGCCTTCTCGACGATCACTGTGGTGTCAGATGAATAGTACTCCTTCATTAAGGCTTGGATGGAGGATTTTTTGACGGCGATTGTGACTTGTCATGTCTCTGTAGCAAGATTGTCGTCATCGTTAGCATTATCCAGATCCAGCCTAGATTGGATTGTGGTGATGATGGCGCCATATGGATGGGCTTGCTCGGTGTCCGTAGTGTCGGTGATGATGTTGTCATGGATGCGTGCCAGCTTATCCTCAAGGGTAGGCTATTCCACGCACACATCAGCTGTCTCCTTGTTAATGTTCACCGTACTGATAGTGGAGAGATCCGCGGGGAAGTGGAGATCAACGTACCTAAATCCATTGCATTGGCTAGGGGAAAAATTTGAACGGGTGGTGTGGATGTTCTCCATGTCCTTCACATCGGCGATCATAGTTTTGACGACCTTAATTTTGGCGATCTCCTTCTCGATGGCGGAGATGCTGGAGGCCATTGCAGCGTCGTGGAGGATCGAATGGTCTGCCGATACCAGATATAAGGGGCGGCGGTCCTAGGTGAGGGAAGGAGGCGGCATAAGGGGAAAGAGAAGAGAATACCGAGGCTTAGAAGGAGGAAGGGAGAAGGGCATTTCAGATATTTTTTTTTAAAGATTGAACACTTACATGGTTATAGTCGTGGGGAATTTAGCATTCAAGCAATCTAAACTATTCACGCTACAATAATCCATGCGTGCGTGCAACCTTGATCCACGGCGTGAGCCTGGTTGCTTTAGGCACATGTTGGCCTATTATCTCCGCTTAATATCACGACCCGTGTTGGGCGTATGACACCTTTATTTTGGTGCATGTTATAAGGATTAATTTGGAGACATCAAAAGTGTGATAAAATATTTTTTATCTTAGGGATTTGCCATATCCAGTCGCGTGGGATTTAGCTTCTTTTTTTTTTTTTTTCAGGCGACGGACATAGAGCAACAAGTATATATTATGCAAACATCACAAAAACATCATAGAACATCGATTCTATACCATGCGGGCATTACAAAAATGTAGGCACATAACACAAGTACAAATACAAATCAACAAGTTACAATTTTTTTACTATGGAAGAACGGATGACAATTTCTATCTATATAAGCACAATCACAAATGAAAAATAGATAGATTTTTACTATAGAAGGACAATAGACAATGTTGTTGTTTATAAGCGCAATCCCAGATGAGTTTATCTAGTTTATGAGGAAAAAAGATAATTTATATCTATATAAGCACAATCGTACATGACTCATGTTTATAAATTATCAAGTCCAGCTGTTGTTATCACAGAAAACTAATACACACTATGCACACAAGATGGTGTCACTATTAATGACATAACGTGTACACGTATACATGATGGAATGATTATATCTATTTTCACGGCACACACACAGCTCAAAGTAAGGTTACAGCTAAGCAGCTGCACATAGAGATAAAGTGGGATGGCAAACGAGAACCTATATGAGTATGGATGGAAAAACAAATAGAACAATTGGGTATCAAGTACCATGTAGAATATAAGCGAACAAAGACGCCCGGTAAGCAATATTAGTCGTGGATGCAAAAGTTTAATCTATATACGGACAATTTAAACAAAAAAATAGATTGAGAGAGAGAGAGAGTGCGGCATACCTTTTTTGTTTATAAAGGGATTTACGGACTAACCCAATCAGTTCCATTATATCCAATAAAGTCATAGTGAAATCTTTGTACTTTTTGCTTGTTCAGACCGATGAGAATGTCAGTCAAGACTTTCCTCATGTCCGGATTTTGGCCCACCAGAACAAACGCTGCACTGTCAAAATGCGGACTAATCTTGTCGAATACTTTCTGGGCAAGAGTAGTCTTCCCCAGCCCTTCAGATCTAACAATAGGCACAATCTTCATCTTTTTATTGTAGGATTCATTGTCCACCACGTATAATCTCTTTATTAGCTCATCCATTGGCTTATCAATGCCATCCTGTACTGATGATAATGATTTTGACAACTTACTATGCCCTTGGGCCATCTCCACTCCTTTTCCTTTGTCATTACCTGCCTGAAACAGTGAAGGAAGAGAAATAATGCAAATGAGTGTATGTGAGTTGAGGGTAAGAGCGGGGGGAATAGTTAGGACAATTTATAGCTGATACCTTTTCTAATTTTGGGCGAGATAAGATGATGTCAAGGATGGGACGGTTGGGATGGTTGCCGATTGTGTGCCTTAGGGCTGCCTCCGATTGCTCCACCTCCTCTGGAAAGGCATCTAGACAGTTGATTTGAACGAATACTTGCTGAAGTGAATAGAGGTTTTCCAAACCAAAGTCGAAATCGAAATCACTGTCGGCACCGCTTTGGAGCCGCACATTGACATGAAAATCAAGAACTTCAAGTCTAGGCATAGCTTCCTGTAGAAAATTAAGTGGTATAGTGATAACGCAGAATCTCAATTTGTGGAATCCACCACTGCTACAATTAATAGCCTCTCTGCGTTCTGTGTTCAAAATTAGCAGATGGAGATAACGGAGCTCCGGCAACCCGCCAAGGGTTTCCAGATCCTGCTCGTCCAAATCAAACAGCATCAGAGACAAGTGACAGAGCTGGTGAAGATGTTGAGCATTAATCCATAAAGGCAGCCTTGAGAACTCAAACCAGGGCAATTCCAAGAAGCGAAGATTTGTAGAAAGGGCTGGAAAATCTGCACGTTCGAACCGAACTCCTCTTTTTAACTGTACATCGTATAAATCAACATGTATAGCATTGATCTTTTGCAGATTGGACAGAGACTCCAGCAAATAGCTCAACTGCTTCTCGTCATATTCTTTTATCATGAAACGGAGTACCCTTAGTTCCGTCAGGTTTCCAAGCCCCTTGATAAAGGACAATACAGAATCCTCATCCTCGCCACCACAGCCAGGGTACATCACCAAATGTTGCAGGCATGTGAGCTTTTCAATGCAGACGGGAACTCTAGTGGTCCAGTCAGCATTCAGGCACATCAACCCACCAAGCTGACCCATCCTCGCCGGTAGTTCTTCAACGCCACTTCCTTCCAATTCCAGAGTTTGCAGCATCTTTAGATTCCCCAGTTCCTCTGGGGAGTTTACGAACAAATGTATTTCTTAGACTGATAAACCTAAGATGAAATAATTTTCCAAGATGCGTCAGGTCATAACCTTCCATTGATCCACAGCTTTCAAAAATCCAGTACACGTAGCAATTTGAAGCTGAGAACTGGAGGTATCATGTATATAGGGCATTGGATTGCAGTAAGTGACCTCAGCCCGGGAAACAGGTTCATATTATCTCCATGGCTGTGCTGTTTTCTGTTATGGATGGCTATCCGGCGGCCAAATTTACTTGATTGAAATATTTCACCCCCTTCATTCAGTACAAACACAAAAGTTTTCTTCACGGGACAATGAAAGAACTAAGTCAAGCACCATATCATGAACCCGACAACCATATACAAGGTCGCCATTAATATATACTTGCTGGATGAAACTTCTATTTATGAGGTCATAGAAATATTCCTCTCCGACGTCAAATAACCCACGTCCTGGCTTCTTCTCAACAAATCCTTCAGCTATCCACTTCCATATTAAAGAACCCTTACAAATAAGAGAGTCTTCCGGATAAACACTTAGATACAACAAACAAGTCTTCAGATGAGAAGGAAGGTCATAATAACTAAGAGCCAATATATGCATAGTGTCTGTCATACTCTTGTCGTCCTTATCTTGATAGAAACCCGAAGAGTTGCACACCTCAATCCATTCTTGTCTAGATTTTCCCAATAAGAAACTAGCCATTGTGATGATAGCCAAAGGTATGCCAGCACACTTCTTTTAGAATCATATCGAGATAACTCAACCACATGATTACTTGGACATTTGTCTTCACCACCAAATAATCTTATATAAAATAACTTCTTCGAGTCATGATGTGAAAGTGGTGCTAGCTTGTAAACCTCATTGGCTTCTTTTCGCGACTTCAAATTTACGAGTAGTTATGATAATTCTACTTCCCAAATTGTTCTCCACAAGGGCTAATTTTATTACTTCCCAAGATTTAGACTCCCATATGTCATCAATAACAACAAAATACCTATCCACACAAAAGTTTAAGAGCAATTACATACTAAAGTCATGTTCCCAAAAAAAAAACATTGAGTCGGAACCAAGATTATTAAAGAAATGATTAGGCACTAACATAAATAATTATTACTTCAGGATCGAAATTTTTCTTAGTGGACAGCAATCAGCCGATGATAATTAACTATATTTTTGTTTTTATCATTTTGTTATTTAAATTTATAGTAGTATGATTAAAGAAACGAGAAAATATCTCCAAATCCCGTTATCACAGGAAAATATATACAAGTCAACCCCTGCCCTTTTTGTTTGTGCGCACGAACAGGTGCAGCGGCCGAGTGTTTTTTAGATGCCTGGATGCAACATGCATGAGAAAAAAATGGTAACTGTTGATGAAAAATCATGCATATAAATGAAACAAAATGTCTTGATAAATCTAACTCACTAGCGAACATATATATATAAAAAAACACGACAGTGTTTGCTAAAACGGAAAGGCCTAAGACTCTCCTAACCCCGGCCCTCCTAGGAATCATTTTGATCAATATTGAAGGTTTTAAGCACAAGAAGGATATGGGAAGCATGGAAAAAGATTGATACCTTTCTATTATACCGAAATTTATTAGCGCAAAAATCATGGTGAGGGCTCATTCATACCTCTTTTGTTCCAAGGAAACCATGGAGTTCGTTGATGAGCTTCTGTTCATTCAACTCTTCGTATTTCAAATGTGTGTATTTGTCCTTGTCAAGATGAATAAGAATGTCTCTAAAGACTTTCATCAGGTCAGGTTCTTGGCCAACAGGAACAAAAAGCCCCACAACCAAAGAGAAATTTAAGCTTATCATACACTGCCTTTGCAAGAGTAGTTTTTCCAAGCCCACCGACTCCCAAGAGAGAAACAATCATCATCTTCTGGTTGGACTCGTCATCCCCCTTGAGCGACAGCATGGATATGAGTTCAGCGCTTGACTTGTCGATGCCAACAAACTGTGATACTTCTTTGTACATAGCAGTAAGGCGAGGATCAATGGTCCGCGATGACGCTGCAGGCTTGGCCACAATGCTGTTGACTGTGTATCTACCATGCCGCTCGCGGACCTCCTGGATATTCTTCCTGATTTTGTCGATGGCACCAGCGATCTTGTGGCGCTCTTTGCTCTTCTTGAACAACCAAGTCATCTTTTCACCTAGACTTTTCAGCAACATTTCCTTCTCGTGGGGCTTGTCGCCTCCCGCGACCTGTACAAGGTAGGTATCGAGGATGTCCTCCATTTCATAAGATGAGTCCCGAACCTCGCGTGCCCAGATCTTGACAAGCTCGTCAAGTTGATCTGGCCGCACCTGGGCCACCTTGCGGAGGGCGGCGTGGGCACTCTCGAGCTCCAGCACGAGAGAGCTGACTTCATCCTTCACTCCTGTCTGCAGCTTGTACTCCTCCGTGAGCAGTTCCTTGAGCTTGGGGATTAGGCTGCCCATGGCTCCGGTTACCAGCTCCATGGCTCTCGTTGCTGTTTGCTTGCTTGCTTGCTTGCTTTGTGTGTTGTGTAAGTGTCCCTTGCTTGGTGCGTGACCCCGCTTACATCCATGTTATGTGGAGCTGTCAGTTTTGAGCAATCAAACCATGTGCCTTGCCAGCACAAGCAAATCCATCCGACAAGGCTCCGATAAAAAAGAAACAATACCCAATAATGCATCATATACTTACATCACGAAACAAAGCATCGGCGCATGTGGCTTTGCCGTTAAGTGTGGATCTCTGTCTGTCAGACGCGCGAACGGCAGGGATACAATACAGCCAACGTTAACGTGCTTCACTGGGTAGTCGCCATCATTTCCAGTGTACAGTATACACCTTCAGCGAAAAATGTTGCTCTATGTGGCTCTAGTTTTCTTCTTAGAAGAATGTTCAGTAAAACAACTTCTACTGGTGCTAGGAAAGAGTAAATTGTCTTTAATGTCCTTTTTTTTTTGGTATTTTCCATGAATATAATTTTTTTTCTCCGTCGCTTCTCCTTATCCAAACGGGGAACGACGACTGAACCCGTTTTCTCCTCCCAACGCGATGTCACCCTGTACATGGTCTGGTTAGACCGGTTTGTGGTTAAAACCTAACCAAATCCGTGAAGTATGATATGCCTACGGTTTCGTACCCATGATTCATGGTTTAATCCGCCGCCGAGCTCACCGCGACGTCCCTCATCTTGTGTGTGCTGAATTTGAGCTATATGGGTTCACCAGTGAATATTTTTGGGTTACCGTTTCTTTGCAAAGACAGAAAGATACTATAGGAGAGTACCCAGGCCATTAACGCACATCCAAACAGCTACTAGTGGCCTTGGAGCGGCAGTTGCGGATCTTGTGTTAGACAAAAGGCATTCTTGGTAACAATACTTAACATCAATTTGGCGCTATCATATTGTAAAGCATCTTCGTTAGGTGCGTATTAGGTGTAGACCTTGGACTACGAGCGAGGTAAGTCGTCGAGGGAAGCAAAAGAATATTATTTCTTGGGGAAAGGATGGAAGAACCACTACTGTATTTTTCTATAAATGCCCAGTTGTCATGAACCACTGGACGGATTTTTTTTATACAAAGCTGTCGTGAAGACCATCTGATAGTTCAGCTTCGAGGTTGGTTCAGCTCTCTCTTAGTATTTTGAAGGGATTCAATCTTTGTTTTAGGTGCCCAAGAGCCTAGACCTTAACGCGTAGCTGGGTCGGGCCGCTGATGCTGCACATATCGTGCTCTCTAGATCCATGCAGCAGCGCGCCACCATTACAAGTCGTTTAACTTCGGAGATTGCAGACGATCACGTGATGCCCTCGTGTGTGTGATTGTCTAAACATACGTTGCAAAGAGCGATATGTACGTGCAGTAAATGGAAAGCCAAAACAAAAAAACCCTGAATTTATGGCTGAACGCAGCAGCCCATTGCATCCCATTACTGGCCCCCGAAGCACGTAGGCCCAACCGGATTCGTGGCCCAGCAATGGAATTCCGCGTCCCAGGGTACGTGGGCTTTGGTGCAAAAGGGCCGTCCCAGGGTACGTGGGCTTTGGTGCAAAAGGGCCTTACTGCTGCTGGGATTGCTCCTCTGATAATGGTGCGCCAGCGCATGTAAATGTTTGGTGCAAAACAAGGAAAACGAGTTAAGCTTGTCCAATCTTGCATGCACGAAATGTTTGACGGCACGAAGTTATTTTTTATCGATAAGTTATATGAAGTACTACCACAAGTTACCATGCAACAAGACGATGTCAAAGGCTGTTAGAAAAGCCACGTGACAAATTATCAATAAAAACATGCCCAACAGGAGATTAAACGTCACACAATTTCTAAAACACTAATGATTCGAATTTCAGAAGACATATTCAAGTGATCATGGTCAAATGATTTAATAAAACTATCATGTAGTATTAGTATCACCTGATAAACTTAGGTGAAGGTGCAAGACCAGAAAAAGAGGCCGACTCTATACCTTCACTTTGTGGATTTCTGACATGGAAACTAATGGCTCTTTCCGTGTTCGATATCAGTACACGGAAAAATTTATTGGACTGATGTATATAAGCAAGATTATTTGTTCGTAAAAAAAGATTACTATAAAAACTCATATGACTCTTTGAATGATGGAATATCGGGACGACCTATCTAGATGTTCTATCTTTTTTTTTTTTTTTTTGAGCGAAGTTGTTGTTGTTGCAATGCCCACCGGCCCCACCCTGCCGCTACTAATTGTTGTCATTTTTTTTCCCTGCGAACTAACTTTCCTGCGTGGCCCGACCGCTACTGTATGGGCTTCAAATGTCTTGAGTTGTCAGCCCACTAGACACTAGCAAGTAAACTAAGCTAGGACGGATAAACTCAAGGACGTCGTTGATGGGCTTCCCTTCCTTTTGGCTAGCTCTCGTATCTTCATCAGCCTAGCCCTACCTTGTGAGGTTCCTTAAAAATAAAAAAGCTTATTCGAAACGACAAATTCAGTCCATGTTAATTAATACTAGTATAGTTGAGCTCATGTCTTTGAGGGCTAGTTGAGCTCCAATGAACTCTAACCATGCCAAAATCTTTAGCCCTTTTCTCTGCCAAGAGAGAAAGATACAAGGTGAGTACCAAGGCCATTAACGCACACTGGAAGTTCGAAACAGCTACGAGGCCGGGGCCATGAAGCGGCATTTTCGAATCTTGTGTTACACAAAAGGCATTCTTGGTAACAATACTAAACTTCAATTTGGCGCTATCATATTGTAAAGCATCTTAGTTAGGTGCAGACCTTTGGACTGCGTGCGAGGTCAGTCGTGGAGGGAATCAAAAGAATATTAATTAAGGAGGGAAGAAGCACTACTGTATTTTCTATACCAAGTTGCCATAAACCACTGGCCGGATTTCTATACCAAGCTGTCGTGAAGACCATCGATCTGAGAGTTCAACTTCGTGGTGAAGTCTGCCTGCTCATTGCTACTAGCGTACTGTACTTGTCACAGCTACTGTGCTTCTGCAGCTCTGACGAAGATTGCCTGGTGAAGTCGTGATCGATGATGGTCATCCGTGTACACACAGGCACTGCTGTGATGGACATGCTGATCGACCTGACGATCTGTGTCCATCCCGATTTCTATGCGTGCTATATATGCGTGGAAAGCAACACGTTCTTATCCTGCTACACAGTTTACAATCCTAAACTAACCTACGACCATGTTTAACAACACACGTAAACAATAAAATAGGTGTGGACGTGCAATCCAATGGACAGGAAAGAGCTGGCGCATGTAAAAACTAACAAACTTTTTGAACAGAAAACTCAATATCAATGTGCTCCAAACAACAATTCTGAAGTTCATATATAGCGTCTTCGGCCGACTACTTTTATTAGGTGGACGATAGTGTACCCACCGGGGATATAAGGACACCGCATTGCATGGCCCAACCGCTCTAGCAAACCTCCGGAGTTCACAAGCAGGCCTAATAAATGAGATCTGGGTAATAGAAACAGGCCCAACAAGGCACCATCAATTCACAAGCAGGGAGAGGATGCAGGGCGCGCACAAGACTGTGACTGAGCTAGCCTAGCGGGGCGGTGTGAGAAAGTTGGGGGTGGGCTGGGGATGATCGGCTGCTTGTTGGCTTGGGCTGAAAAGGAAGATAAGAAAACCCTATTTATCCTTTTTTTTTGCAACCTTGCTCAAATTCAAACATTGTTTGATTTCGAGCCACACAACTCTAGCCCCGTACTCAATCAAAAGCAACAAAAGTTTTTGATTTAAAATTCATAAAGAATCTATTTATCCTCAATAATTCAATATAAAATTAAATAAAATAAACAAAATTAAGCACTAATTTTAAATTTATTTTTAGAGTGTTATATTTGCAAACAAATTTCTAGGGCTAGAGGGAATTCTGAAAACCATCCTTACAAATCCATTTTGACAGCAGCTAAAAATGATTTTTATATAGTGGTACACATCACCTGTGTATGAAATCAACTTAATATATATGAAATGAGACATTCCCCTCGACCTATAATAATTTAAGTGACCAGTAACAATTTATAGTATTCTACAAACGTACCTAAAAACATTATTAAAGTGTGAAGTGTTTCAATGGTCGTCGTTCACTTTCTTCTAACTATGAGTTAGAAGTAGCTCATCTCCATGCATGGCAAGGAAAATCCTGTCAGTATTACAAGTTAGAGTAGCGTGTCCAAGTATGGTGTGGAGTCCAACCCAAAGATGGCAAGTTGCTGTAAGGGGCCAAATAGAGTCGGCCTCATTTGATGCTTAGTAAATGGAATTTTGTTCTATTTTTTTTTTTCTTTTCATTCATTTTTGTAGATTTGTATCCCTTGATTTGCATTTGAATATGTTTTTTTAGCCTTGTGTGTATCTAGCTATTGTATGACCTTTTATGAAGGAAAAATAGAATTTTAAATATGTCCAAAAATTTTGAAAGATATGATCAACAATTTACGCAACTATTAGGATGACATATATAATTTATTTTTAAATACATAATTATATGGATTTTCATATTCAATTTGCTAAGAAAGAAATAAAAATCGAATGAATACAACTATACAAGGGCTTTATATAAAACAAATAGAGAGCAAAATGTAAAACTAATAGGGCCATGGCTCTGCCAGTCCTGATCCCTCAAATATAAATGAGTTGTAATGGGCCGCACAAAAACTGCGACGGGTAGTTACGGGTTTGCAGACAAAAAACGCTCGCATTAACGAGTTGAACATAAGTACCCCTCATGTTCTTGCAACGTACTGTACTCCACAACAGTTGGAGTAGAATTTATTATTGTAAAGCCACTCAAATCTAGACATCTATTCGTGTAAGTCTGATCTAATATTCATGTGTGTCCCCTCACATGAATTCCGACCAGAGAAAATTACGTAATAACCATACAAGTAAAGAGTCTCACAAACAATTCACATAATTGTCAATCGATACAAGTTGTCTTTAATGGATATTCATAAACACATAATATATCATGGATACAAGGTGATACAATCATCTCTATGATTATCTCTAGGGCATATTCAGCAACCTCGCGTGTAGAGAGAGGTTGGAGGGAGTCAGCTAGTATGTGAGAGGGAGTGAGAGTATCAGGGTTAGGGAAGTTATTGTGGGCTCATATCGCCTTATTGGGCTGTGTGAGTGGGCTTCATCGTTTATAAGGGCGGTGGGTGATCTAGCCGCCCTTACAAATCGGCCCGCAGAGGTATTTGTAAGGGTAGCTGAGTCGCCTCCCACGGCCACCCAATCACCAAATGCCCCTACAAGAAATGGGGCTGACTCTTACAAATCGTTTTTGTAGCAGTGGATGCCTCCAAGACACAAAGACACCGAGGTATGGCGACGATGAAAAAGTCTTTGTAGTCTTTGGCGACGACAAAAAAGTCTTTGTAGTCTTTGTACAGAATATAATGGAGGTTGCTTTTTTCAAGATAAATGAGAGAAAGACCAGCTCCCCGTCATTCTGAACCAAAAGCAATTTCCACTTAAACCGGAAGCAACAGAATGTCGGTATCAATGCATCATGATGCAAGATCATTAAACATTATTCAAAACTTATGTTGACAGACGGTACGCAGGAACAATGACTGATTTAGTTCCAAATTGGTTCTCTTCGGTGAGATATACGTTGTTCCAAAATTGATGCCATCGCTAGTACCTATTATTGCTGTACAAATGTGGCGATTTCTTAGGATAGGGGACAAGTCCGTAATCTTGTGTATTCCGAATTTCAGCTACTATATTTGGATTGACTAGTGAAATATTTGAGCTACCTTTTCTCTGGAAAGAGAGAAACATACTAGGTGAGTACCAAGGCCATTAACGCACATCCAAACAGGTACAAGGGGCCATGAAGCGGCATTTTCGAATCTTGTGTTAGACAAAAGGCATTCTTGGTAACAATACTAAACTTCAATTTGGCGCTATCATATTGTAAAGTATCTTCGTTAGGTGCGTATTAGGTGTGTACTGTACTTATCACTGCTACTGTGCTTCTGCAGCTCTGCCTCTGACCATGACTGCCTGGTGAAGTATTGATTCCTTCCCGATTGCTATGCGTGGAAAGCTAACACGTTCTTATCCCGGTTGATGTCAAACCTACGACCATGTTTTACAACGCACGCAAATTTTTTAACAGAAAACTCAACATGAGGCCTGGTTGATGTCAAATACTGCTGTGCTCCAATTCTGTAGTTCATAGCATCGTTGGCCGACAACTTTTATTTGGTGGACGACATAGATTTTCCGCATTACATGGCCCAACCGCTCTATCCGAATGCCCCAAGTTAACGAGATCGGGCTAATAAAAACAGGCCCAAGAAGGCGCACCATCAATTCACAATGGAAAAAGTCTACTTTCGATCCCCCAACTTTTGCGAAAGTCGATTTTTGGTCCTCAACTCCAAAAACCTGACAAAACAGGTCCCTCAACTTTTCAAACCGTGCGATTTCGTCCCTCGGCGGGTTTCGACGGTGGTTTCGCTACAGTAACTCCGGTTTTGCCAGTGGTTTTTGTTTTTCGTCTTTTCTTATTTATTTCTACCGAATCTTTCAAAAATCGTAGTAAATCACGCGAAAATTCATAAAATAGAAAATCCAGTTTTGTTGGACTCCACATGAGTAGAGCTACGCAGTTGAATATATAATATGGTATACTTTAATATAAATTTTTTGCTATGAAGGTTTTGCCTTTTTTTTTATTTATTTCAGCTCAATATTTAAAAAATCATAATAAATTATAAAAATCATAAAATTGAAAACCCAATTTTTCTAGACTCCACATGAGCATATTTACACAATAAAGATATATAGGTGTACTATTTAATTTATTGGCCAGATCCATCGATCGGGTTCACGGCTTCGGCGTGACGCACGCGCCTCGCAGACAAAGACAAAGAAACCTAGCTAACCTAACCCAGTTAAAGAGTCACAAGAACTACGTCATCGTGTTATTGCGCCGCCTCATGTGGAGTCCAACAAAATTGAATTTTTTATTTTATAATTTTTCTGTAATTTACTATGATTTTTTAAAGATTGGGCCGAAATAAATAAAAAAGAAAAAGGCAAACCTTCTAGCAAAAAAGTTTATACTAAAGTATACCATATTATATATTCATTGCGTAGCTCTACTCATGTGGAGTCTAACAAAATTGGATTTTCTATTTTATGAATTTTCTGTGATTTACTATGATTTTTGAAAGATTCAAAATTTAAATAAATAAGAAAAGAGGAAAAACGAAACCACTGTCCCTCGTAGCAAAACCGGAGTTACTGTAGCGAAACCACCGCCTAAACCCGCCGAGGGACGAAATCTGCACGGTTTGAAAAGTTGAGGGACCTTTTTGTCCGGTTTTAGAGTTGAGGGACCAAAATCGGACTTTCGCAAAAGTTGAGGGACCAAAAGTAGACTTTTTCCATTCACAATTGCATGCAGTAATTCCATCCTGTCCGATAGTTGGGCTAGCCGAGCGGGCCGTAACTGGGCCACTGCATGCGTCTGAGAAAGAGAGAGGGTCGTCGGCCGTGCCGGCTTGAGCTGAAAAGGAAGAAAAACTCTTTTTTCCCACTTGTTTTTGTAGTGCATAAATGCAACAAAAGTGTTTCTAGCCCCTCCTCATATTTGATTTTAAATTTACAAAATATATTATTTGGCCTAAATAATTGCATAGTGCATCCATTGTATTGGACTTTGAAGTGGTTGTAACCTGAAAGTCCGAAGCAACAAATACGTTGGGCATTTCTTATTCACAAAAAAGAGTTTGGCCAATACATCGAAATAAGTCATGCAGTAATTCATGAAGATAAGTTCAACAATTTAGGGAATTATTTGCTTGACATATTTAGATTTATTTTTGAAAATACCTAATTAATAATTACATATTAGATTACCTACATAAAAAAATAAAAATGGAACGGATACAAAGGCTTTATTAAACCACTAATAATAATAACAATAGATAAATAAAAAAACTACGTAGACCAGCCATGGGCCATGATTTTCCCAGTCCTGGCCCGTCCATCAAACTTGAATGGGCCGTAATGGACCGCACAAAAGTGCAACAGCAGATTACAGCTGTGCCAACTATAACGCTCGCATCAAGGAATTGACTTTTTTTTTTTTTTTTTTTTTTGAGTAGCATCAAGGAATTGATTGATTGAACCCCAGGTTCCACAACGTAAACCACTCCAACAGCAGTAGACTGGTAGTGTATAAAAAAACAGAAAAGAAAAGAAAACCGTTTTTTTGTGTTTTGTCGGGGAATCTAACCATGTGGCCACCATGTGATGATGCCTAGTCAGAAATGGTGTTGCCGATAAACATGCCAGCACATGCCAACTTGGCCGATAGATAATGACAAAGAAGGTTTTGTTGACCAAGACTTGATGATTCGGTGCATCGAGGTGGGCAATGCATACATAATTTAATTTGCAAAGAAAGGAGATTGGAGCTCAAAACTTGAGCCACAATATCAAAATTGATCCACTTGTGCTGTGGACCTTGGAATAAGGAGCCTGACCGGCGTGCATTAATTTACAATTCGATTAGGGCTCACTGCACAAGAAGAAAGTGGTATCGATGGAATATATATGCCAAACAAACTAATTTATACTATTTGGAAAAACAAAGACAGAACTTTAGTCCATGTAAATTATTTGGCTAGCATTTTGGAATACTAGTCACACACAAACTAATGAAATATCAAGCACTAGAATCTGTAGCAGAAGCTAACAGAATTGAAACAAGCCTGGGGATTAGTGGATTACACACCAATCAATTCAAGCACCATACTGTAAGTGCGAGGTTAAGAATTGTATCTCTTGGCATAGCAATGGAACCGTCCTTGCCATCTCACATCGTCACCTCGTCGAGTCATCGCGCATGCGTCGCCGGTGGCGATGGCCCGGGAACCGCCGAATGACAGGTCGGCCCAATCAACGAGCGAGATTTGCTTAGGAAAAGTCCAAATTCCCTCCCCAACTATCACGAAAGTTCACTTTTTCCTCCCCAACGTCAAAACCGGGCAAATCACCTCCTCAACTTTTCAAACCATGCAAATTACCCGCCGGCGGTTTTTGAGGGGCGATATTCTTCTGATAACAGCAGTTTGCCTTTTCCTTTTTAAAAAATTCGGTTAAATCTTTTAAAAAATCATAAAATCACAGAAAAATCATAAAATAAAAAAAATCCAATTTTGTTAGACTCACATAATTATATCTACACATTGAATATATAAAAAAAAAAAAAATAAAACCTTCATAGCAAAAACTTTATATTAAACTATATATATTATATATTCACTGTGTAGATCTAATCATGTGGATTACAACAAAATTGGATTTTTCATTTTATGATTTTTCTCGTGATTTACTATGATTTTTCAAAGATTCAACCGTAATTTTTTTAAAAAAAGGAAAGACAAACTGCTGTTACTGTAGCAATACCGCCCTCAAAACCACTCAAGGGAGGTAATTTGCATGGTTTGAAAAAATTAGGGAGGTGATTTGTCCGGTTTTAGCGTTGAGGGAGGAAAAATGAACATTCGTGATAGTTAGAGGAGGGAATATGGACTTTTTCCATTTGCTTAATAGAAAATGGCCCAACGTAACTGCGCAACACCCACGGCCCATGGCTTTCCCAGTCCCGCTCCCTGAAACTTGAATGTGCCGTAACGGGCGGAACAAAAAATGCGACAACAGCTTACGGTTGTGCCAAACTATACGACAGTAGAAGTTTGCTGTAAAGCCTACTCCAAACTGGGATCTCGACATCTCATACTGGACTCGTGATCCTATATATGCTGTTCATTTTAGGACCATTTTTCCGTAAGACTACGTTGCCTAGTTATTATATATATATTTAGGGACTATGCTTGTGAAATCGAAATAAATCTAAAAACTATGTTATACATGATTTAACGAGTATGAATTTTTACTACAGCTCAAACATATAATAATTGGGCCACAATGAAAATTTCACTATAGTTAGACCATAGAAATTGTTGTTATGAATAATTTCAATTAATTATAGAAAAACATAGATCTAAATCTACAACAAATTCTGTACTAAAACATATCATATTATATATTTATTGCATAGATCTACTGATGGAAAGTACAACAAAATTAGATTTACATTTCAAGATTTGTTCTTTGTTTTACTATAAATTTTCAAAAATAAATAAATAAGAAAAACACAAAGCCACCTTCAAAATCGCTATAGGGAGGTAAAACACATGGTTTAAATAGTCAAGGGGCATGGATTGGCCACTTTTGCGGTTTATCAAGGAAGCGGACTTTTGCAAAAGTTAGAAAAGTATTTTTTTCATAAAACTAGTTTTGTTTTTTAGAGGTTCATAAAACTAGTTAGCGCAGCCATGGGCCATGGCTCTTCCTGTCCCAATCCGTTAAGCTTGAATGGGCCGTAGTGGACCGCACAAAAACTGCCACAGCAGATTACGGGGTGTGCCAACTAAAAAAACGCTCGTATGAAGGAACGAATGGAACCCAGGTTCCCCCAACGATACGTCCTTTTTCTATTTTTTTTTAAAAAGGGTGTGCCCTTTCTGGTGTTTTGTCGGGGAATCTAACCATGTGGCCGCCATGTGATGCCTAGTCAAACAATGTTGCCCCAATAAACACGCCTGCACTTGGCCACTTGGCCGAGTATTTTATAGATAATGACAGAGTAAGTTTTGTTTGACCAAGACTTGATGATTTGTTGCATCGAGATGCGCCAGATATACGTTATATTTAATTTACAAATAAAGTAGATTGGTGCTCAAAACTTGATCCACAATATCAAAATTGATCCACTTGTGCTTTGGACCTTGGAATAAGGTCAGTCTCAATGGAGGTTTCATAGGCGTTTCATGCACATTAAATAGGGCGCCACATCAGCAAAAGTTCACTTTTGCATGAAACTCGAGGAGAGAGAATGGAAAAAGTTTCATCTTGGTGAAACTCTCTTGGCACGAATACAACTATCTCTCGAGTCATGAAATTAAATGTATATGAAACCACGTAATGAAACTCTCCATTGTGAGTAAGGGTTTTCATCCAAGTTTCATTTCATTTCACATGACATGACAATCTTGAAAAACAAGTTTATGAAACTCACCACTCGAGACGGCCTAAAAGAGCGCTCGGCGGGCGTGCATTAACTTACAATTCGATTAGGGGCTCACCGTAATAACAAGAAGAAGGCGGTATCATTTGAATATGCCAACCACCATCTTAACTACTATTTGTTTGCCCACTTGCACAACATGATTGAGGTTGTTAAACATCTTAAGTGTGTTTCGATGGTGTGCTAGACCAAGGCTAATAATATAGCCAACAAGCCGGTTGTATGGTCCCTTCACTACTACAATAGCTTACTATAAGAACGCCAGCCATTTACATTAGGGGCGGTTCATTTTTCTCGAGCCGCCCCTATAGTGAGATGAACCGCCCCTCATCAGACACCATACGAAAGCCGCCCTATAGTGACCACATTAGGGGCGGCCGGTGTTACGAGCCGCCCTACTATTATTAGGGGCGGTTCAATCACGAGCCGCCCTTAATCGCGGTCCACGGTAGGGGCGACTCTATATTGAGGCGCCCTACAAAGTGGGATCCCGAATTTTGAAACGAGACACTAAAAATTAAAAATTCGTGAAACGACCTCGGATGTAAAAACTTGCTACATATGAAATGTAGATCTCGAAAAGTTATGAAACTTTGTAGTTAACCACTTTTACTTTGGAATCATTTAGTCATGCAAAAGTCGTGTTCAAATGTCTCAAATTTAAAATTCAAATTTCAGAAAACGACCTCGGATGAACAAACTTCCTACATATGGAATGTAGATCTCAAAAAGTTATGAAATTTTGTAGTTGACCACTTTTTACTTTGAAATCATCTAGTCATGCAAAAGTTATGTTCAAATGTGTAACACCCCAGGTGTTAATTACCGCTAAGCAATGGATTTGGCCAAAGACAAGTGTATTAGTTCATGATCAAGTTGTCGGTCGAAAAGACGCGAGAGGAATCAAATTCGGAAATGTCCCCTTGTCGGAAACCCCGAATTTCAAATCCTAGTTTGTCCCCTTTTATTTTATTCAAAATTTATCAAGATTTTGGGTATGGTCATTAAAGCATTTTTGTAGAGTTTTCAAAACTGAACAAAGTTGGTATTTTGAGTTTTCAAAGTTTAGTTCAAAATTTTGAAGTAATTTTGAATTTCATTCAAACTCTATTTACCCCCTTTTCTATATTTCAAAATTTATGCAAAATTTGAGAAAACTTTCAAAAGCTAGTTTGAAGGTCTTGTTGAGAGGAACAAAAGTCATGTACAAAGTTTTTCAAGTTTTTACATGATTTTAAAAGTAATTTTGAATTCAAATTTCAAATTTTGAAGTCAAGCTTTTCAAAAAGTCAAACTTAGAGGCTGAATTTGAAAATGGTCCAATTGTGAAAGTTGTAGATCTTGAAAAATTAAGGGGGTTACTTTTTGGAAATTTTTGAGTTTAGTTCAAATTTTGAGAGTAATTTGCAAAATTCAAGTTGAAAGGGAAGGTCAAACTCGGGACTTAGAATTTTTCTAAGTCCGAGATCGGTGTGTCCGACAGATCGACGTCTCGCGTTCTCGAGATTTTGTTAAGCAACTTGAGTTGGACCAAAAAAACACGGATTTGAGTTTATGCTTTGAAGACCAACATATCAAAAGTTGAGATCGATCGGATTTGATTTGACAAGGTTTTGACAATCGTTTCCAAGTATCATTAAGTCGCTGACAATGCAAGTTTTGGAAATGATTATCTCTTAATCCGAGCGCAATGATCATGGGCCTTTATGAAAAATGAAGGTTGATCGCTGGAGAACATTTTTGCCTCTTGGCCCATGTCGAGATTCGCCCGAAATGGCCCAAATCGGTATCCCAACCGACTCACTTTAACACGTGTCGGTATTCGATGTAATGCCTCAATGGAACTCGCGTCGGGGCGTGTCACACGCCAGGGCGCACCGACCGCCATTGATGCCATCGCCCCTTCTCGTGTTCTTGCGCCAGGCGGGGCTCGCTGCTCGTCGGGAGAGGTCGAGAGCGATCTCCTTCTCCTCCTCACTCGCCCTCGCGCCCCCGGCCTCCTCGGCCGGCGGCCGCTGACGGCGCCCGCCCGCCATGGATGGACCGGCCGGGACTTCGTGGTCGCCCCGTCGTTTTCTCCATCCTAGCCACCAACGCCTCTCCTCATATGTCCCCGCACCGCCCTCGGCCATTGGTTCTCCGCCGCCCCGCCCGGCTCGCAGCCGCCGGCCGCCGCCGCCGTGGTTGCCGCCATGGTCCCCTAGCGTGGGTGGCCGCTCCTCGGGCTCTCCGCCCGAGCCAGTGGCCGGGCGCGGCGCACGGGCGTCGCCTTTGGCTCGCCACCGCTTCCCAGCCGTCGGCAAATGGGCCGACGACGCCGGCCGCCGCCGCCGCCCGCCCCTCGCTTCCTTTCAACGAAGAAAGAAGAAGAGGAAGAGAAAAAGAAGTAGAGGAAGGACTTAATTGTAAAATCGGAAAACTTCAGGGTGCTAGGTGAGAAGTCTCATGACTCATATGAATAGTGTTTTGTACTTGTTTTGTAATTTCATAAAAGTCCAGGGTTCTTTTTATAATTTTTGCCAAGTCAAGGTCCGTGCAGGCCGTAGTTGGGCCGGCCTTTTACGTTCATGTGGGCCGCACAGTTCGGGGCCGCTATCGTTGGAGTGGGCGGCGACTTTCGGCCCGAAGGCCTTTTTTTTTTTAGCAATTGATTTTTCCATTTTCTATTTGTTTGAATAGTGTCGGGTTTTGTTATTTTCATATAAATTTAAATAGAGCTTCTAAAATTCTGAAAATTTTTTGTGTAGCCTTCCCATGAGTATGTCTATCCATGAAAAATTTGAAACTTTGATTTTGAATACTTTTGGCATGATTTAAAAATACAAATTTTAATTGAAAAATGCATCTTCCTTGATTTTTAATAATTATTTTATTTACCCAAAAATCATAAAATTTATTTTGGTGCTGTTTTATGAGGTGACCTACTTGTGGAAAAAAAAAGTTTGGGGTCCATTGGAGAAAGTTAAATTATTTTCTATTTTATGCTTTATTTATTTAATTAGAAAATGAGATGATTAGAGACTTTCGACTTAGGTTTTTTTGAGTGAGTTTTGGGTTGTTTTGTGAACCCTAAACTGTACCACTGCTGTCGATGGTCCTTAAGAACTCTGTAGGCAATGGTGATGATATCTTGTAGAAGTAGTTCAACAAGTTGGTTTTGTTGGGTTGCAACTTTATCGTGAAGAAAAGTTGTACTTAAGATGTTTATCATTTCATGCATCATCAAGCATCATGTTTACCATTCTATCATGCTAAAGCATGCATCATCATCTACGTGTAGAGTATACGAGAGTGAGTCGGATCGTGATGATGAAGCTTTGGAGAAGATGTTGATATGGTTCGTGATGATTAAGTTTCGAGAAGATCCGTCCGTCGACAAGGATGCCATCAAGTTTGACTTCGACAACTTTTCTACAGAATCCGACTTTTTCCCCGCAACCCGGGCAAGCCCCGGTTCATTTAAACAAATCCTTGTGTTTTACAAAGCTTTATATCACCTTTGCTTTATGCTTGCATTAGGTGATAGGAGTTGAGTGGCAACCTAATTGATGCATTACCATTCCTTGTTTATTTCGATATCTACCTTGATAACCTGTTTTGCTAAAATGCTAGAACGCTTAGCCTGGCTATTTTAGTTAGACTTTTGAGTCAAAATGTGACAAGTCCTTTATGATAGCCCGAAGAGGCTTTTGATGAGAAAGGATGCTATATGATGAAACCATACTGGGATATGGTGATAAAGTTGAGACCGGTCGGGTAATTTGCATTGAGAAAGGAGTCTCAGTGTAGTATTTCCGGCTTGTCGATTAAGGACCGTGCGTTGTAAGTAATGTGCACCAAGACTATGGAACACAATTTGCGCCGAGGTCGTTGGACCAATGGCACGTCTGTCATGGGTGTCATCCCATCACAAGCCGACCTAGTTCCGACACATACTCGGTAAGCCCGATCTTGGGGGTGTCAAATCGGAACGCATAAACCGCCGCCTTTGGGAGTGGAGAGATGGCGGGAGTACATGTTACCCTCGTGGGTTAAAGTCCCGGATTGGAGGTGTACTGTATTCTCGGGTGGCGTGGGACGCGGTTCCGCTTTGAGTATCCAGGAAAGGGTTGATATATGCAAGCTTAAGTGCTACATATGTCGTGTGGAAAGAACTCCCAATTGGTTAATCGATTTCGAAATCGCCGGTGCTTCTCGGATATGGAGACTTGGTTTCCCACTTACATCGTAGCTTAATTATGAAAACAGATGAAGAGATGGAATAAGTGATGGAACTTCTACAAGTGTTTGCTTTAGTATAAGATCACCTAGAATAGGTGAGATACAAAATTGAGATTAAAACATTGAAAGTAAGGATTCACTATTAGTAAGCTTTTTCGCAAAAAAATGAGTCCTTGATTCTTGCTAAAAAAGCCTTACCTTGATTCCTATTAGACCAAAGCATTCCCCGAGTCTTCTCCTATTTTCTTAGTCGGGTAAGTCTTGTTGAGTACTCCCGTACTCGTGGTTTGTTGACCCCTTTGCAGTGTACGACTCGTCTTTGTTTAACCAAGGTTATGTCGGTGGAGCCACGACATGATCCGCGTTTATCTTCCAGTTCTACTAGCTTCCGCAAATAAGTTAAGTTTACTTTCGAGTGTAACTTATTCACAATTTGTAAAATTAATGTTATTATTCTTCCGCGCACTCGATCTATATTTTTGTAACAAATGTTGTAATGTTGTAGCTACTCCTTTGTTGATCCCGGTATGAGTTATCAACAGGGGGCTTCTTAAGTTATCGGGTGTATCCGCACGGTTGCCAAAGGTCTTTGGGATGCTGGATGTGTGTGGGGGCCCTAATTAGGAGGTTTTGTTACAAAATGTCTCAAATTTGAAATTCAAATTTCGTGAACGATCTCGGATGAAAAAACTTCCTACAAATGAAATGTAGATCTCGAAAAAGTTATGAAACTTTATAGTTGACCACTTTTACTTTGAATCCATTTAGGGCCTCAAATAGTCAATTTACACTCGAATTGTATAATATGTGGGGACGCTGAATGGGATATGGACACATATGAGTGTGTAGTGCGGTGGTGGGAAGGGGTCGCTGCGTGAGCACGAGGTCGCGGGGTTCGAATCCCGCCGGCCGCGTAGCGCGCGATTCTACGCCAAAAAAATGTGCGACTTGCGACTTCCGACGCAGACGAGAGGCGGGGCGGCGGTGTCCGGTAGGGTCCTCCCGGTTTAATAAAAATGTTTTGGTTTTTTTTTGAATTTTGAAAACGTGATTTCGAAAATAACCGTAGGGGCGGTTGCATCACCAACCGCCCCTACCGCTGAAAACAATCAGAGGAATGGAAGATTAGGGCGGCCGGCAAAACCGCCCCTACAGAGGCAAAACCAAACCGCCCCTATAGAAAGCTTATGTAGTAGTGCTTGTAGCCTTCTTAGCGCAAGTATTATGGTGGGTCAGTAAGCCGGCTAAATGCTGACGTGGAGGAGAGAAGGGAGGAGAGAGAGGAGAAGCGGGCTTTAAGCTTACAGCCGGCTTGGGCACAAGAACTAATAAACTATGTGAGATAGATAGGCGGACCCTATATTAATTGGGAAGGGCTAACTATTGTATGAGTGGGGAAATTGAGAGAAGGTCAGAAAGAACCTTACAACCCAAAGTTTACCGCATAATAATACTTGCTCTTACAAATCCACCCGTGCAATGGTTAGCTCTTCACGAGATAATATATGACCCACGTGTCTCTCTCACAAATATTCTTGGTTCTTGTGCCCAAGCTGGCTGTAACCTTAGGCCAGTCTCAATGGGGGTTTCATAGGCGTTTCATGCACATTAAATACGGCGCCACATCAGCAAAAGTTTACTTTTTGCATGAAACTCAGAGAATGGAAAAGTTTCATCTTGGTGAAACTCTCTTGGCATGAATACCAACTATCTTTCAGTCATGAAATTAAATGCATATGAAACCACGTAATGAAACTCTCTACCGTGAATAGGGGTTTCATCCAAGTTTCAATTCATTTCACATGACATGATAGTTTTGGAAACAAAGCTATGAAACTCACCACGAGACCGGCCTTATAGCCCGTTTCTCATCTCTCCTCCCTTCTCTCCTCCACCTCAGCATTTAGCCAGCTTACAGCCCCTTATAATACTTTCTCTTAATGACTTGCTTTGATTATTAATACCATGGTATCGAATATGGCAACTACCAAAACTTATAACTAATTATTATTTGCATTTCCACTTTACTCAAGTTGATTTGGATGGTTAAATGTCTCAATCAAATGACGATAATGTCTACCCCCTCTAGGCTGGTTTTAGAAGTCGTCCCGGGACCTGAGGACTAGAACAAAATAGATGTCATCGCTGCCGATCGGGGGGTGGTTTGGACCTTCCTGCCTCTGCGTACCAGCAGCACGCGTGCAAAAAAAATCACAGCACGAGGAGTCGAAACGGCAACCTCCAGCTTCGAGCGCCTCGGGGTGCGTTGCGCTAGCCAATCAGCCGAGAGGACGATGTTGGTTACATGCACTCGCTTCCCTATTTATTATTAAGGGCAAACATGGAAAAATCACCCCTAATTAATCACTCCTTGATATGCTAAATGCTGTCGTAAACGACTTCTAAAACCAGCCCGGAGAGAGCATTAAGATTGTTAAATCAGGACAGTTGACTATGGGATTTATTGTGGCCTTCGGGGTCCTTTATTGATTGCCATTTCTAGAGTAAGCTACATTATGAGATTGTTAAATACGTCCATTCTTGGTCTTAGTTTCACAGATGTCTCAATCTGATTAGATGAGATGTTAGTGGACCATATCATAGTATTTATTTACGGTTTATACTTGTTAAATAAGTACGTCCATTTATTCTTGTATGATAAATGTTAGCCAAACTATTGGTAAAATATTTCAAATTTAGGATATTGATATGAGTGTGTGTCTTGTAAATGAGAGCACAAGGTACTATAAAGTTGGTCAAACTCAAGATAGTATGATTTTTTTAAATAATGAATTAAAAAATCCGGCCTCTACATCCGGGATGTACACGAAAAAAAAATACAAACGAGACATAAAAAAACAAGAGAAAAGTCATAGTCTTATAAATCGACCAGGACATTACAACAAACTAAATGCTTTGACCCTCTATTTGATTAACGAGAGGGCGTCCATGGCTTGCCCTTGACGCCACAAATTGGGTCCCAATTGCCGTGGTGCGGGGCGTGGCTAGGAGGTGTGCTTGTGTTGATGCCTTCAAGAAGGTAAGTGACATCCACGGATGCCACCATCAACGAAAAGAGGAGGAAGTTACAACCGATGCCTCAAAGGGGAAATGACGTCGATTAGCGTCATCGCCACCGCCCCAAAGATCACCGGCATGGTTTTCACCCGTATTCCAAGATCCCGCAAAGCACATCCAAGCCGAACCTTCACACGACGAGATGCCGGAGATAATCGGCGGGGGTCTTCACCAGTGGGAGCGAGGTAGCGAGAAAGAAACGTAGGGCGGCGGTGTCCTTTGGTGTGGATGTCGTAGTTGATTAGTGAGCCGCCCGGGAGCGGCGTATTCTCTAGCCGAGAGCCCGTTGTAGTTGATCCGGGCCACGACCTCGGGAGGGCGGGTTGGACGGCGTGTTGAATGGCGGTGCTAACGCCGGCATCCCCATCCGGTGCCCGGGGTCCGGTCGACCCCCGGCTGTCGGCCGGGAAATATCCCGACCCAAGGCAACGCCCGGCCGAGTCCGCATCGCGGAGCACCACCGCACCGAGAAGGGGCGCAACGAGGCAGCAGCGGGCAGATCCAGTCCGAAATACCCGGATCAGTCCGCCGCCGCGGACTCCTTAAACGCGAGGTACGCTGGCCGCCCGATCCGTCCCTTCCACCAAACGGTGGAGAGAACGAATGCCGCCGTCCGCGTCGCCAAGCCCACCGGCGCGATCCATATCGACGCCCGGCGGCTGCCACCTCGCAAAAGACCGCCAGCGCGAACGTCGCGACCAACCCTAGGTCGGTCCGCCGGGCCGATCCGGCGCGCACCTCCCACGCGGGAAGCCCGATCCGCCATGGGGAGGCGGATCCGGCCGCGGAGGACCCGAATCGACCCTCACGCCGCCCAGCCAGTCACCGGCGTCGAAGGAGCGAGGGAGGTGGAGCCGAGAGGGGTAGGAAAGAGGGAGAGGGACGGGAAGGAGAGCAGGGGCCGCCGCTGCCGCCGACTTGGTGGCAGCGGCGGCCCGGCCGGGCGAGGTGGGAGGGGACCTTGTGGCGGCGCGGTGGGGAGCCCTCGAGTCGCCCCGAGGGAGACGACGCGAGGGAGTCTGATTCGGTTGCTAGATAGTATGATGCGGAGTAATTCTAGAAAAGTTAATTCATTTTGGGATAGATGGAATAGTTTAATATGGCCTTCCATGGTGGAGGTTTCAAACAGGTTTCAATCTGATTCAATGAGATGTTACATTGGTAAAAATGATGGCAAAAAAAATTGTGAATATACAGTAATGGTTGTTGGGGAAGATTTTTCATGGAGATGTCCTAGACGTTAAATAACAATTTGATCTACAATAATGGATTGGATCTTTAAGCATGTGCCACAACCTGAAAGTCACCCACGTACTGTTTCTTGAAAGAAACATGAGGGGCAATGCCCCAACTGAATGCACAAAAAAAAAAAAAAAAACATGGATTTATAAACAAGTAGAAAGAAAAAAAGGAGGGGGAGGAAAGCCAGGAGTTTAAGATACAAAAGGAGAGAGAAAATAGGAAGATTGCAAGAGACTTTGTATCCACGAATCCAAGGTAGACTTTGTACTCGTTAAGACCCTGTGTAAAACTAAGGACAATTCCTTTATAAAATTTAACTTGCACTTTGAGACGTTGGGTCCAAATGCACTAGCATACAGGAATGCAGAAGTCCTCGGAAAACAGGATGTTGAACTAGAGGCTTTGAACAATTCCAGAGCTTGAAATCTTGTTTGTGGGAGGAAGTGAAAATTGATGATGCTCCAACATCTTCTGGGAAAGGTGCAATGCACAAAAAGGGTGCTCTAGAGTTTCATTATTTAGCTTGAATGTTATACATGATTTAATCAGTATGATTTTTTACTACAGGTCAAGCATATAATAATTAGGCGACACTGAAAATTTCACCACAACTAGACCATATAAACCCAAGTTGTTATGAATAGTTCCAATTAATTATAGAAAAATATAGATCTAAATCTACAACAAATTTTTATCATATTATACATTTATTATTGTGTAGTTCTACTGATGGGAAGTTCAACAAAAATAGATTTATATTCATGATTTTTTTCTTTAATTCACTATGATTTTTTAAAGATTCAGCCAAAATAAATAAAAAGGAAAAGACAAAGCCATCTTCAAAACCGCTCTCGGGAGGTCAAATGCACGGTTTAAAAAAATTAAGGGAGTTGGTCTGTCCGGTTTTGCTGTTCGGCGAGAAAAAAGAAACTAGTGCAAAAGTTGGAGGAGGAAAAGTAATCTTTTTTCATAAAACTAGTATAGTGCCCGTGCTAACCCAACGGCAACATTTCTAGAATGCATATGAAACAAAAAAAAATGTAACGTTTATAGAAAACTTTTGTTGACTCACTAATGTCTAAGAGAAAATTTATATATACACATTAATCAAGAAATGACAAGACATCATAGGCAATAGACAATCAGAAACAAGAAGTCACATACCACAGATAATGTTCAGGAATAGTGCTTCAAATTCAGAAAGAATAGAAAATTATTATGGAGAATATAATACAACTCAGATATCCATGAGCGCATCCTATATGGAGAATATAATTGGATTTGGTATAGTTATAGAGTCTATAATGCCCGTGGCAATGGCAACACATAAGCACCCAAATCAAATAACTAAACACTTCATTCAAGCCAAATCAGGAACCGCGCTCCATGTACTTCAATTCGTTGTGCTCTCTCGGGGCAACATCATCCTTCGATCTTAGCGGTGTGGAGGCAATGTTGTTATTGATTTTTGCAGCACATAGGTCGAATTCAGCTCTGTACTCGCAGCAGCTGGCCTCGATCCACTTTTCCCTCTCGTGCTCTTCAAGCGTAGGCATTGTATCTCATCATACAGGACATCGATTTCACAAACGGCCTGATTTTTCACTTCCTACAGAATTAGATGGATTAAATTAAATGTCACATGCATCTTAAAAACTTAGCATTATATATATGCCACTACTATACTATTTAAGGGGACCAACACTGTTGTTTTGAGATCCAGTTTGATTCACATGATTTGCAGCTCTAGGCACAGAATTTTGAGAATCATCATGATCATGAGTGTCTTGTACTGTACACTATATTCAGTTGACCCATTCTCAACTAAATGAGCTACCATTGTCATGGCATTGTACCGTACACTATATTCAATTGAGCTTTCAGTCTTTCTTCAATTTTTTAACAGGGCTAAGAAAATATGTTGGTAAACAAAATTATTTTCCATTTACTAAACTGAAACTCTAAATGACTGTTCAGGTATGGCTAATGATTAATTTAAAGCAAGAGAAAGCAGCAAAGTTGCATATGCACAACACAATCAAACAACAGCATTACCTTTTGTTCTATGTACTGTACTGTACTTTTATGTGTGCCTTGCTAGAGATTAGCCGTTTAATCAAATGAAGATCGCACTCCAGTATCGCATTAGCATGTTTGTCACGGACAAGTGTGCACATGAGACCTACCACAAAAGTGGTTCAATGTAGCAAAACTTTTATTATTCCTGCAAAACAGGAGAAAAGAGAAACTAAATGGAAGTACTTCTAGCAAATCAGGATTGCTTGATTGAAGGGGGCTTCTAGTGATCAGCATATCTCAACTCTCAAGAACCCCTCGTAGAGCAATTGCTTGCTATGCAGTACAATTAACAAGCAAAAGAATGTCTATCTATGACCTCCACCTGAAGATCCCCTTTTCATATAACACAAATAATTCAATACCACTACTAAAATTTTAGGTGAAGCTCAAATTTAGATTATACCTATGAGCAACCATTCTTGAAAACCATATGCTATAATCTTCAATAGATGCAGGGGTCAACAAATATATACCACATTACTTACCTGTTGATCTATAAGATTGATAATGATTGACAGGAAGCCATGCTCCTCGTTCTCCTGAACATTTCTGCAGTCCTGAAGTCAACTACTCCAGTCCAGCCGTCCTTCACTCCTGGTGGTTGCAGGAACCTCCAGTTGAATCTTATTGACAAAATCAAAGGCCTAATTAAACACAAATGTACACCATGGACGAAATACCTGCATGGAGAGGCAAAGGGATCAGCTTCGGCAAGAAATAGAACTGGATCACCTACTTTCATCTAGAAAAAACCAAGTGCACAACTTTGAGGTAAGTATGTTTGATGCTTCTAAGGAACCAAAAGCAAGAAATAGATTAGCAATATCCCAAGGGCTGGATCGCCTACTTCCACAAAACAATGCTCCACATTTTTAAAGAAATAAAGTAAGATTTATGGAACAGTACGAATACAGTGATAGTTTCTGCAATAACATACGTAACAATAAAATTTCATAAACGGAACACTCAGCATGAACAGGGAAGCCAAAAAGTGTTTTCGGTTGTACCAGAAAAAGGAGAAAATGCTTGTAGTTCCTTCCTCCAACACAATTCACTACCCAAATGCAATGGTGGCCCATTTTAAGCACACTCTGTTACCTGCATAATGAAAAGAAAATGTTAAAACAATAACATGGAGACAGAATAGATTACATCGAACGTATTCATCATAAAGTTTATGGACACAGTAGAGACCAGTTAAGACATTTTTGCGAGGGGACTGTCGGTGTTTGGTTCTTTTGAATCACATAGCACGGAACATGAACAAGAAGGTCCAGATGAGGAAACAAAAAAAAAACGAACAACCGGTAGCCCCAATATCGGGAAAATGAAGATAAGAAATTCATAACCCCATTAATTCAAGACGTATCCAACACCTGCAAATTGCCGACGTGGAGAAGGCGTGGGCGCGAGGAGCGGTCTTCACGATGAAGTCCTCAGCGTCGGCGTTCAATCATCTTGTATCTTGTGGCTACCTGCCTTGTCCTTGACCGAAGCGCCACCGCAGCAGCCATCGCCGCAACGCCGGACGGCAACTCGAGTTAGGTTCAACCCCTGGGAGAAGGGAGGGAGAGGATGAGCCTTGAGTGCCGGCGGCCTGCCTTGGCATAGTGGCCGGCAGCAGCGCCCTGCCCTAGCGTCGGTCCATGGGGGGAGGAGAGGAGATGCCTGAATGGATTGCGACCCCGCGGCCTCCATGCCCGCACCTCTGGTGTCATCGTCGGAGGCTGTACCAGTGTCCGCTCCCTCGACATCCCGCACGAAGGCCGGTCCGGAGGAGAGGTGGGGGACGGCATCTGCGGCAGCAATTTTCTATTCCATTTTGGTAACGCTAATGCTCGGGGAAAGACACGATCGTTAGGAGGAAATTTGCCGCAGATTGCGGGCGGGTCGGGCGACGAGGGCTGAAGATGGACGAGTGGGACGGGAGGTGTCCAATACTTTTGATCCTGACCGTAGAATCGTGTCCAAGTAATGAGAGAGAAGGTTGAGAAATGATTTGGGTTGTTCATTTTGAATGGATTTAAACGTGGCGAAGTTGATGCATTAGTAGGGTAGAAGTTAAGACATTTTGCAGAGGACTGTCAGTGTTTGGTTCTTTTGAATCATATAGCACGGAACATGAACAAGAAGGTCCAGATGAGGAAACAAAAAATAAACTGAACAACCGGTAGCCCCCAATATCAGGAAAATGCAGATAAGAAAGTCACAACCCCAATTAATTCAGTACGTATCCAACACCCGCAAATTGCCGACGTGGAGAAGGCGTGGGCGCTGGGGCGGTCTTCACGATGAAGTCCTCAGCGTCGGCAATCAATCATCTTGTATGTGGATACCTGCCTTGTCCTTGACCGAAGCGCCACCGCAGCGGCCATCGCCGCAACGCCGACGGCAACTCGAGTTAGGGTTCAACCCTGGGAGAAGGGAGGGAGAGGATGAGCCTTGAGTGCCGGCGGCCCTGCCTTGGCATAGTGGCGGCGGCGGCGCCCTGCCCTAGCGTCGGTCCATGGGGGGAGGGAGAGGAGATGCCTGAATGGATTGCGACCACGCGGCCTCCATGCCCGCACCTCACGTGTGTCATCGTCGGAGGCTGTACCGGTGTCCGCTCCCTCGGCATCCCGCACGGAGGCCGGTCTGAGGAGAGGTGGGGGCGGCATCCGCTGCGGCGGCAATTTTCTATTCCTTTTTAGTAACGCTAATGCCCGGGGAAAGACACGATCGTTAGGAGGGAAATTTGCCGCAGACAAGGGCGGGTCGGGGCGACGAGGGCAAGATGGGCGAGTGGGGCGGGAGGTGTCCAATACTTTTGATCCTGACCGTAGAATCGTGTCCGAGTAATGAGAGAGAAGGTTGAGAAATGATTTGGGTTGTTCATTTTGAATGGATTTAAACGTGGCGAAGTTGATGCATTAGTAGGGTAGAAGTTAAGACATTTTGCAGAGGACTATCGGTGTTTGGTCCTTTTGAATCATATAGCACGGAACATGAACAAGAAGGTCCAGATGAGGAAACAAGAAAAAAACTGAACAACTGGTAGCCCCAATATCAGGAAAATGAAGATAAGAAACTCATAACCCCAATTAATTCAGTACGTATCCAACACCTGCAAATTGCCGACGTGGAGAAGGCATGGGCGCGAGGAGCGGTCTTCACGATGAAGTCCTCGGCGTCGGCGTTCAATCATCTTGTATCTTGTGGCTACCCGCCTTGTCCTTGACCGAAGCGCCACCACGCAGCGACCATCGCCGCAACACCGACGGCAACTCGAGTTAGGGTTCAACGCTGGGAGAAGGGAGGGAGAGGATGAGCCTTGAGTGCCGGCGGCCTGCCTTGGCATAGCGGCCGGCAGCAGCGCCCTGCCCTAGCGTCAGTCCATGGGAGGAGGAGAGGAGATGCCTGAATGGATTGCGACCCCGCGGCCTCCATGCCCGCACCTCTGGTGTCATCGTCGGAGGCTATACCAGTGTCCGCTCCCTTGGCATCCCGCACGGAGGGCGATCCGGAGGAGAGGTGGGGATGGCATCTGCGGCGGCAATTTTCTATTCCATTTTGGTAACGCTAATGCCCGGGAAAGACACGATCGTTAGGAGGAAATTTGCCGCAGACAGGGGCGGGTCGGGCGGCGAGGGCTGAAGATGGGTGAGTGGGGCGGGAGGTGTCCAATACTTTTGATCCTGACCGTAGAATTGTGTCCGAAGTTATGAGAGAGAAGGTTGAGAAATGATCTGGGGTTGTTTATTTTGAATGGATTTAAACGTGGCGAAGTTGATGCATTAGTAGGGTAGAAGTTAAGACATTTTGCGAGGAGGACTGTCGGTGTTTGGTTCTTTTTGAATCATATAGCACGGAACATGAACAAGAAGGTCCGGATGAGGAAACAAAAAAAAAGCTGAACAACCGGTAGCCCCAATATCGAAAATGAAGATAAGAAATTCATAACCTTGATTAATTGACGTATTCAACACCTGCAAATTGCCGACGTGGAGAAGGCGTGGGCGCGAGGAGCGGTCTTCACGATGAAGTCCTCGTCGTCGGCGTTCAATCATCTTGTATCTTGTGGCTACCTTTGTCCTTGACCGGCGCCACCGCAGCAGCCATCGCCCGCAACGCCGACGGCAACTCGAAAGTTAGGGTTCAACGCTGGGAGAAGGGAGGGAGAGGATGAGCCTTGAGTGTCGGTGGCCTGCCTTGGCATAGTGGCCGGCGGCGCGCCCTGCCCTAGCGTCGGTCCATGGGTAGAGGAGAGGAGATGCTGAATGGATTGCGACCCCGCGGCCTCCATGCCCGCACCTCACGGTGTCATCGTCGAGGCCGTACGGTGTCCGCTCCCTCGGCATCCCGCACGGAGGCCGATCCGGAGGAGAGGTGGGGGACGGCATCTGGGGCGGCAATTTTCGTTCCATTTTGGTAACGCTAATACCCGGGAAAGACATGATCGTTAGGAGGAAATTTGCCGCAGATTGCGGGCGGGCTCCGGGCGACGAGGGCTGAAGATGGGCGAGTGGGACGGAGGTGTCCAATACTTTTGATCCTGACCGTAGAATCGTGTCCGAGTAATGAGAGAGAAGGTTGAGAAATGATCTGGGTTGTTCATTTTGAATGGATTTAAACGTGGCGAAGTTGATGCATTAGTAGGGTAGACTAGTTAGACCAGCCATGGGCCATGGCTTTTGCAGCCCTAGTCCGTCAGACTTGAACGGGCCGTAATGGACCGCGCAGAAAAGTGTACGTGATGCATTAAGTGGTAGCGACGTTCCGTCGGCGACGACGCAGGCACATATGTTGACTTCGAGAATCTCCAGATCTGCCGGGCTGCCCAGGTCCTTCGGAGGTGCTCATAGGGGTAGGGTTTTGCGTGACGTGTGTTCATAGGGGTGAGTGTGCGTGCGTGTTATGAGCGTCTGCGTTGTACTGTGTAATTCTCAAAAAAAAAAAAGCAGATTATGGGGTGTGCCAACTAAAACGCTCGCATGATGAAGGATTTGAACCCCAGGTTCCCCAACGTATACTAGTTTCTGGTGTACATATTGTTTTAGAAAAAGATGCGCCCTTTCTGATGTTTTTGTCGGGAAATCTAACCGTGTGGCCACCATGTGATGCCTTCGTCAAACAATGTTGGCCCGATAAACACGCCTGCACATGGCCACTTGGCCGAGTATTATAGATAATGATAGAGTAAGTTTTGTTTGACCAAGACTTGATGATTTGTTGCATCAAGATGCGCCAGATATACATTATATTTAATTTACAAATAAAGTAGATTGGTGCTCAAAACTTGATCCACAATATCAAAATTGATCCACTTGTGCTTTGGACATTGGAATAAGGCGCCTGGCCGGCGTGCATTAATTTACAATTCGTTTAGGGCTCACTGCACAAGAAGAAGGCGGTATCGATTGAATATGCCAACCACCATCTTATATTTAACTACTGTATTTGTTTGCCCACTTGCACAACATGATTGAGGTTGTTAAACGTCTTAAGTGTGTTTCGATGTTGTGCTAGACCAAGGCTAATAATACAGCCAGCAAGCCAGTTGTAAGGTCCCTTGCAGACTTCTTACAGTCCACCCATACAATGGTTAGCTCCTCACATTTAATATATGATCCACTTGTCTCTCTCACAAATAATCTTGGTTCTTGTGCCCAAGCTGGCTATAAGCTTAGCCCGTTTCTCATCTCTCCTTCCTTCTCTCCTCCACCTCAGCATTTAGTTATAATACTTGCTATAATGGCTTGCTTTGATTAATACCATGAATGGTATCGAATATGACAACTACCAAAACATATAATTAATTATTATTTGCCTTTCCACTTTACACAAGTTGATCTGGGTGGTTAAATGCCTCAATCAAATGACGATAATGTATACTCCCTCCGGGCTGGTTTTAGAAGTCGTCCCGGGAGCCGAGGGCCAGAGCAAAATAGATGTCGCCGCTGCCGATCCCGGGGGTGGTGTTGGACCTTCCTGCCCCTGCGTACCAGCCGCACGTGTGCAAAAAAAAAAATCGTAGCTCGAGGAGTTGAACCGGCGACCTCCAACTTCGAGCACCTCGAGGTGCGTTGCGCTAGCCAATCGGCTGAGAGGACTGTGTTGGTTACATGCACTCGCTTCCATATTTATTAAGGGCAAATATGGAACAATCACCCCAATAAATCACTCCTTGGTATGCTAAATGCTGTCATAAACGAGTTCTGAAACCAGCCCGAGAGAGTATTAAGATTGTTATATTATGACAGTTGACTATGGGATTTATTGTGGCCTTTGGGGTCCTTTATTAATTGTCATTTCTAGAATAAGCTACATTATGAGATTGTTAAATATGTCCATTCTTGGTATTAGTTTCACAGATGTCTCAATCTGATTAGATGAGATGTTAGTGGACCATATCATAATATTTATTTAGAGTTTATACTTGTTAAATACTCCCTCCATATTGGTAAAAGAAGTCGTTTTGGATAAGGTTTGGTCAAACATTGAGAATACAAATCATCAACAACTTTTAAGTTATTGAGTTTGTAAATGTGAAAATTATATGAATAGATTTGTCTTAAAAAATACTTTCATAAAAGTATACATATATCACATTTCCATAAATATGTTTATAATAATAAGAGGTCAAAGTTGTGTTTTGGAGACTGTATCGCTATCCTAAACGATTTCTTTTATCAATACGGAGGGAGTACGTCCATTTATACTTGTATTATAAATGTTAGCCAAACTATTGGTAAAATATTTTAAATATTGGATATTGATATGAGTGTGTGTCTTGTAAATGAGAGCACAAGGTGTACTCTGAAGTTGGTCAAACTCAAGATAGTATGATGCAGAGTTATTCTTGAAATGTTAATTCATTTTGGGATAGATGGAATAGTTAAATAAGGCCTTCCATGGTGGAAGTTTCATACAGGTTTCAATCTGATTCAATGAGATGTTACATTGGTAAAAATGATGGCAAAAAAAATTATGAATATACAGTAATGGTTGTTGGGGAAGATTTTCATGGAGATGTCCTAGACGTTAAATAACAATTTGATCTACAATAATGGATTGGATCTTTAAGCATGTGCCACAACCTGAAAGTCACCCACGTAATGTTTCTTGAAAGAAACTTGAGGGGCAATGCCCCAACTGAATGCACAAAAGAAAAAAAAATGGATTTATAAACAAGTAGAAAGAAAAAAGGAGGGGAGGAAAGCCAGGAGTTTAAGATACAAAAAGGAGAGAGAAAATAGGAAGATTACAAAAGACTTTGTATCCACGAATCCAAGGTAGACTTTGTACTCATTAAGACCCTGTGTAAAACTAAGGACAATTCCTTTATAAAATTTAACTTGCACTTTGAGACATTGGGTCCAAATGCACTAGCATACAAGAATGCAGAAGTCCTCGGAAAACAGGATGTTGAACTAGAGGCTTTGAACAATTCCAGAGCTTGAAATATGCTCAAAAAAAAATTCCAGAGCTTGAAATCTTGTTTGTGGGAGGAAGTGAAAATCGATGATGCTCCAACATCTTCTGGGAAAGGTGCAATGCACAAAAAAGGTGCTCTAGAGTTTCATTATTTAGCGCGAATGTAGACTGCATCCGGTACATACGTAGCCTCAGCTTGCGACGTGTGGACAGCAGCGCATGAGATGCTCGCAGCCGCCATCTCCTGTACCACACTCTGACTTGGCTTCAGCAGTCCTTCGGCTAGTATGCTGACCAGCCCTTCGGCACATATGCTGAGCGAATTGTAGTATTTTTAAGCAATACAAATTTCATATGAAAATCATTTAAGCAATACAAATCCTAGACACAAGTAGTAATAAGTATTTGAATACGAATTTAATAACATCAATTCATGGCACAATAATTGTGTATAATGAAAAATATAAGAAACTTGCTTAACATCGTCACGTATTTATACAGGGGCAGCACTATGACCAGCGCCTTCCTGTCTTCCACAATTTGCCATTGATGAGCAAGCCCTTCATATTCTCCAAGGCCGCCACAGCTCTGGGAGGATGCGATGAGGTCATCCTGGAGAATTTGCAAGAGCAATAAGAAACAAGGTTGCTTTAATTTTATAAACAACAATTGTAGTATTTTTTTATCTTTTGTATTTTCCGTTATAGTTTTTATATAAACTTCATATGATGGAAGTTTCATATGAAAAATTATCAAAGGAATGTACCGATGGTAGCTACATATATAAAAACAATACATCATAATGTCTTAATACTTTTCTGTCTTTAAAAGAATCAATTTCTAGCAACTTTAGGATAGATTAGCAAAGGAGATAAAAGACCATGCTACCCCTCATTAAACTGTTAAATCTCAATAGCTCACCAGTTAACGGGAAGCATAATTAAGTAGTGTTGTATGGAGCATCCAATAGTAGGGTAAGAGAGAGGTTGTCTTAAATGCAACTCAGACTATGACAGAGATTAATGTGAATTGGTGAACCAATCACTTCTAGAAATTGATTCTTTTAAGACAAATTTTTGGACTAGAATTGATTCTTTCTGAGATGGAGGGAGTATGTCTTAAAGCCCCACATTAAAAGAATTTTTTGAATAAAATAAACCAGAGGTACTAGATTTTCTACTTAGATGTGGACAAAACAATTTTAATAGCTAATAGCAACAAAAAGTGAAAACCAAATTATTGAACTATCATGTTTTTTGGAAAGAACAGGAGGGGCAGATGATGAGCCCCTACTGAGAATATATTTAAAGCAACCAAGAAGATTACGAAAAGGGTATTGAACTATCATGTAACAAAAAAGGATATAACAAGTGCTGATATCGGTTAGGATAGTTTATCAACCCTTTAAAACTAGAAACATCAATGCTTATTAAATTATTTGGTTTTGGAAGCCAATAAAATTTAAGACATGCCAAGAAGTAATTATGTAGTTGTTATAATGGATAAAATTGGAATACGAAATACAATATGTTTTTATGCAGAATGGAAGGGCGTGTAGAAAATTGCATTACATACAGCGAAGCAACCCTTGAACAGCGAAGGGGAGAGATTGAATTGGCTCATTATTAGCTGGCCACCATGGCCGGTACGATTTCATCGCTGTCATTGTCGGGCTGAACTTGGACTTGTCGATTAGCCTGCATTTTCTCCATCTCTGACTGCAGAGCCTCAAATCGTGGATTTTTGAAGCGGAATTGCTCGATGATTGGTACCTATTCAGCATACATTCAAAGAAGCACGTACACTAAGTTAAAATGAATTGGCAAAGTATAGAGAATTCAAGTAGAGTACAAAAAAGAAATGGAGAATATATAATCCGGCTGGAATCATGGAACCGGTGTTAAAACTAAGTACCTCGTCGTTTCCAGTTTCCATGGTCACTTCGAGCTTGGGACGGTTGGGATGTACGCCGTTTGCACTTCTCAGCATCTCTTCGGCTTCCTCCATCTCTGCAACGGACGTACCTCGGCAGTCGAGGACAACTGTCACTTTATCAAGGGACTTCAGGTTTCTCAGGCTACTGAGCCAGGAGTCAGCACACTGTCCAACCCGAACACGGAGCTCAACATGCTCAAGGTTTGGCATCGGAGGTCCACCAAGTCCACTCTCGAACTTCAGCTTATTGAATGCATGATCAGAATAACCAACATCGGTAGTGATATGGTGTTCCTGTTCGTCGCCTGCAGCAGCCATCAGCACGAGGGAGCGGAGCATTGGGAACATGGCAAGTGTTCCCAGATCCCTATCTTCCAGGACCTCCACTCCTATGTGCAAATGGGAGAGACTGAGAACATGCTGCCAATTGATCCATGACGGCAGCCTAGTGAACAATTGGCCTCCAAGGACCAGCCGGCAAAGACTTTCAGGGGGCAACCAGTTGATGGTACCGGCTCCTTCCAAGGCAGCGCTCGTAGACTGTTCACAGTATATTTCTAGATGACGGATCTTACGGAGATTTGCAAGGGACTCCAGCAAAGCTTTCTTCAACTCATCATCCATTTTCTCGAAACCAAGCACGAGCACCCTCAATTCATGCAACCTTCTCAGCTCTGTTGCGAACTTTACAATGTCTCCGGTGACATGAAGTAACCTCAGATCCTCCAGGGATGTCAACCTCTCCATCATGCCATCGGCCACTGCCCTCGTTCTGTGAACACAAAGGCACACCAATTGATCTGGGATGGTCCTGGGCAGTTCTTCAATCACTGTTTCCCTCAGGTCCAATGTCTGGAGAAATCTCAGCCCTCCTAGTGTTTCTTCCGGGAGCTCCAGCACACCAGCGCCTACTAGCCCTAGGTACCTGAGGTGAACCAAGTTCCCTATCTGCTTCAGCAGATGACTATCCATACCAGGACAATATTCTAGAGCTAGCACGCGTAACACTTGAAAGCTCGAAAGTTGGGGCATCCCGTCAATAAAACACAGGCTGGCATTAAAAGATCTCACTCTTTCCATGTTGTGCTCCACATTTTTAATACTGTGCAGGGCTATTCTACGGGAATAATTATTGTTACCCGCTGATGTCTGGTGCTCATCCTCCAATACAGTGCAAAAATTTTCTTCACTTGAAATGGCCCGTATTTGTCTAAACAGTACAGGATGAACACGGCAGCCGTATACAAGGCCACTATTAACACACTCCTCTGCCACTTGTATCGTGCTTCTCTTTACCAGATCATAAAAGTAGGACTCCCCAGCCTCAAACAGAGAGAAGCACTGTTCTCGTTGCACAAAACCTTCGGCTACCCACATCCATATCAAAAAATCCTTTTCAATGAAGCAATTTTCTGGAAATATGCTTAGATGCAACAAGCACGCCCTTAGATGAGCAGGTAACTGGTAATAACTGAATGACAACACCGTTCTCATGTTATCAACATACGGGTTACTTTCATGCCTCAGTGCTACAGAGTTGTACACCTGAGACCACTTCTCTCGTGGTTGGCTGGCCAATACGCTTGCTACTGTTGTGATAGCTAGCGGTAGGCCACAGCATTTCTTCAGTATTTTGTCAGATACCTCAGCCAATTTAATATCGGGGCAATTTCCATCGCCACCAAATATTCTTTTGTAGAAAAGCTTTTCAGAGTTAACATGAGAAAGAGGTTTTAGTATATAAGTGGTCCCACGATCCTCTGCAGCAACATCAGATATACGAGAAGTAGTGATTATTCGACTCCCACGGACACTGTCATATAGAGCCAATCTAATTCTTGCCCAGGCCCTTGCATCCCATATATCGTCAATAACAATCAAGTACCTAACCACATCACAAGATAGACACGAATCAGGGAAATTACTTGTGCAGAGCAGCTACATATACAAAATAAGCACTGCTTTCTTTTAGAAGAGAAAAAGAAAGATGATAGGAGCATTGCAATTGCAATCTCTTGAATCAGAAAATGTACTAGCCAACGCCCACGCTGCGACGTGGGGAGACAAAAAAACTACACAACGAGTGAAGGATATTAATGGAAACGCGCTGCACTTTGTTCATATTGACAGATATATATAACACATGAAACACATTTTTTCCTTATTACGTCGCAGGGAATCGATTATGTAGTATCCTACAGGACGCAATGGTGGCATTGAGCAGGTGACGCGCACGTACCTCTTATTACGAAGGAATTCTCGGATTTCGTCGATTAACTGCATTTCATCCATTCGTTTGGTGGTGACGGCCGGCTGGTACTTTGCCTCATCAAGCTCAAGGAGGATGTCCCTGAAAACTTTCTTGAAATCTGGCTTCCGTGACACTGAAACAAAGGCGCTGCAATCGAACTGCGCTTGAAGCCTGTTGTACACAGCTTTGGCAAGAGTTGTTTTGCCCACTCCTGCTAATCCAACCACACATACTGCCTTGACATCTGGCTTCTCATCATCCTTCGGATCCCCTGGTGTTAACAATCTAACCAGATCATCCATTGTCTCTTCAATGCCTACGAGCTCTCGCTCACTTCTGTACAGAGCTGGGAGGCGAGGATCTACAGTACTTGATGCCGATATGACCGGCCTGAGCAAAATATCACCAATTCTGTACCTCACACGCCGTTCAGTAAGCTCCTCAAGTTGCTTCATTATGTCTTCCATGGCGGAAGCAAAGTCAGCGCGATCCCTTCCCTTGCTGGGTAGATCGCCTAACTTTTTCTTCGCCCGCTTGAACCACCAGCAGCCCGTCTCGTCGATGGGCTCGCCGACGCTCACAAGGAAGGTGTCGATGAGATCCTCTATGTTGTAGGAGGCCTCCCTTGCCTCACGTGCCCAATTCTTGACCTGCTCGCTAAGCATATCGGGTGGCACCTCCGCGACCTTACTGAGGAAGGCATAGATGCTCTCCAGCTCGCTGTGGAGCCACTGCACCTGCTTCCTCACGCCCTTCTGCAGCTTATACTCATCATGGAGCAGCAGCAACAGCTTAGTGGGGAGGATTTGAAGCGACCCCGCCACCACATCCATGCCGGGGTAGGAATAGATTAACCTCAGCAGGCTCTGGATGCTGGACTATTGAGTATGGTTAGATCGACTGGAGTGCATGGCATCGGATGCTCCCTCTCCCTCTTTTAACGACACACAAGGCAGAGTGGACACCGCGGCTAACAATTACCAGGAGTCATAAACACCCTCCTCCCCCTCCCCATCACCGTCCCCAAATTATATATTATTTTCTCCAGTGCCCAGCCCACCGGCACTGGCAGGAGCTTCAAAAGAAAAAACTCTTGAGCATGCATCATAAAAATGCTTGAAATACGTTTTGGGTCAACTATCCTTTGGAAATTCATAACTAAATGACGAGACCAGATAAATTATGATTTTTTTTTGTGTAGTCTTGCCATCATGTGCTTAATCATTGAAAAATATGAGTTAGGGAAAGTAATTGGTTTCTCTATGCATAAAAATTACCTCTGTTCAATAATAAATGAACCTTGTATGATTTTTATGTAAAAATAATTATCCTGAAATCATGAAACGGTTTGTGTAAGCTTTATATGCTTATATATGGAATGGGATCTTCTAAATTCGGTCTCAACGACAACTCTCGACAGTCACTCGATCGCGGCCGTCCACTGAAATCGAACGGAGCAGCTAAGCTCACATACTCCAGCTCGTTCACCTGTGTTGAGGCTAGCCCAATTACCACTACCGGAATCCGGGTCTTTCCCGTGGGGAAACCTTTTATGTGAGCACCTCACGACAAAGGGCGCTCTTTCCGTGAGCATGGTTCTTGCTCACGGCAAAGGCTAACTCACGGCAACTAACCTTTGCCGTGAGGTGGTGCTCACGGGGAAGGCAGCGACGGGAGGCCGTCCGTCACCCTTTGCCGTGAGCTCGCCGTCCAGCTCACGGGAAAGGCTTTCCCGCGTCGTCCTTTGCCATGAGCATATGCAAACTCTAGGCAAAGGACCCCCCCTTTGTCGTGAGCGGGGGTTGCGGCTCACGGCAAAGGGTGTACCTTTTTGTTTATTTTTGGTTTTTTAGCCTCTACACTTTTTCTACAGTTACTGTATGTCAGATGGCACTCCAAGTTCAATTTTGGTGAACTTTTGAATTTATTTGGTATACTTAGGTAATTATTCTCTTCTAGTGTAATTTTTAAAATGAAGCCAAATTTGAACTACAGGAGATTGAATTTTTTTTGAGAAAATAGTAAAAAATTAATATTCCTTTTATTCAATACAAATTAAGTCCTTACATATAAAAATAAAACCAAATCTGAAACTTCTTATTACGAAAACACGAACATTAAGCAATGCTCGAGTGGTTTTAAAATTCTAGAAAAATCAACCGAAGTCAAAAAAATCATGAAATTTGATAATATGTCATGATATCTTATGCCGAGGATACGGTAAAAAAATTGAGAAGGTTTCTCACAAGTTGGCTCGCACGATGTTCACAAACTCCAACATCCACGTAGAATTTTCATATTTGTTGAGAATGATCCAAATGATTTGATGTGGATCCGGCGAACAAGTTGTGGTTTGACTATGAAATTTTTTCTATATGCAATAGACATTAGAGATTGTGTCATGTGAATTTTTGGTTATTTTCTGGATCATTTTGATAATTATTATAAGTTTATGTTGTAATTAAGTAAATAGAAATAGTGATAAAATCACATAAAATAATGGTCATTTTTTCGCTAAAGCATTAATTATGTACGGGTGACTGAATGTGACAAGGTATTTTTTGAAGTAAGTTCGAACAAAATTTAAAAATATATCTTGGAAAAAAGTAAAGAGATAGAGCAAAAATATATTTTCTAAAAATGTCTTTGTCGTGAGCTTTTAGGTTTGCTCCCGCAAAGCCGATCAGTGAAATATTTTTTTAACTAGCCTTTGTCGTGAGTGAGATCGGGCAGCTCACGGCAAAGGAAAGGACTTTGCCGTGAGCTGCAAGATATGGCTCACGGCAAAGGAAAAAATCCATGTTTTTTTAAAGACCGGCGAAACCGGCCAGTCCCATCTCACACTCACTCACCCTCACTCTCTCTCGCTCGCCGCCGCCGTTCAGCGCCGCCCGCTGCTGGCACCCGACACTCGCCGCCCCTTCTTCCCTTCCCGCGCCGCGCGCGCCCACCCCCACCTCCTCGCGGCCGTGCCGCCACCGCCACCACCGTGGCGCGCCGGCCATCGCCCACCCCCACCACCGCCATCCCCCTCACCCTCACCACCGCGCTGGGCCACCACTGCCGCCACCGCGCCCGCCGCGGAATCTCATGAGGTCCTTATATGACTTGGAGTCTCCTTTCCATCTAACAAATTTAACTCCCTATCTTAACTAACTCTTTTCTGAAATAACTTGGACTCAATATGTTAATTGACAGTTAAGACGGTGAACCGGCGGTGATGGGGGCCATCGCGCGGCACGGCGCCCCCCTTGTCCTCCTGGCACACGTACTAGGGCACGCTGTGAGGCCCGTCTGGCACGGCGGGGCAGCAGCGGTAGCGCCTCCTCCTTGGGCCAGCGTTGGCCCGTTCTCTCCGCCTAGATTCTTGGCCCACGATGGGTGTGTGACAGGTGAGTGTTCGGCTAGATGTGGAGGTGCTCGAGCTATCTCAAATACGCCTAACCTTCCAAAGTTCGTTTTGCTCTGCTCCATTCACGACCCCTTCCCTGTCATAGCTACAGACACACTGAGGTGAGGATAGGAGCACAAGCTAGAATAATACAGTAAAATGGAGCTCGCTGCGGAGCCGGAGCTGAGCAGTCTGCTCTCCGAGGCTGATGGCGTCTACAAGCTGGGGAGCAGGGTGAAGAGCGACATCCGTCTTGTGCAAAAAGAGCTGGGGAGCCTCCAGGTTGCCCTCTCCAAGATAGCAGAGGTGCCGGCGTATGAGCTTGACGAGCAAACCAAGGCCAATGCAGCGGATCTGAGCAACCTGTACTTCCAGATCCAGCACGACGTCGACAACCTTCGAGATCGCATCCGCGCTCACCGGTCAAGGAAGTCAGATCTGCAGGGCCTGAAAGGTCTGGCTGCACAAATCAACTTGAAGATAGCGAGCATCTGGGCTGGCCGTGAATTCGCCATTAGTATCAGAGAAATGAAGCGCCGGCTACAGGGCTCAGCTGATCGTCATGTGAGGTACAAAATTGATTTGCATACATGTTCCTTTTTGTTCAAACCAGCTTACCCCATTTCCATTTCACCATTGGAGACAGTCGAACTAGTTTTTACTGAAACAGTGCACAGATAAGATAGAGTAAGGTTTGTAGTACTAACGAAAGAGCTGAAGAATCTGGTTCCGAATTGAATAGGGCATCATAATATCAAAATCTGCAAGAAGCAGAAGCCATTCACTTTCTCGTGTTGAAGCCATTCTTGTGTAATAATGTCCAGCACTGTTCCTGTTTCCAAGTAAGAAGAATAATGCCAAATTATTTCACGTTGGTGTTAAATCAACTTCTTATTTTTATTTTTATGGTAATAGTCTGCGTCTGGTTCTTCCATAAACTGTTGAGATATGAATATGATTCATGTTCCTACTCGCAGCCATGCCATGACAGAGGTGCTTCTAGACACCGAGGACCTTGTTGGCATTGACTGTCATCGGGAGAAGCTTGTCAAGATACTCACAGAGGAAGGGACGACATCCAGTCAGCAGTTAAAGGTGGTTGCTATTGTTGGGGAAGGATCTGTGGGAAAGACGACGCTAGCGAAAGTGGTCTACGACAGCATAGCACCACAGTTCGTTCTCAAAGCATGGGTCACAGTATCCAGTCGGCCTGACATAATAAAGATACTGTGGTCAATGCTGCAACAGATTACCAAAGAAGATCAACATGGTTATTTTGAAGAGATGGATCCCAAACAACTAATTGACAAGATCAGAAAAACCCTTGAGGTGAAAAGGTACGGCTCATGATGATACGGTCAAGCATTTTTTTGGATCTAGCTATTGTATTACCATTATATATATCTACCTTATATGGAGTAGTTTATTTTTTCAGGTTCCTCTGTAGTGCCCTTTAATTAATCTATATAGCAGTACTATGAAATTTTTTTTTCTATAGAGACAAATATAGGTAACTAGATGCATATCTTGCAATGTAATATAGGTAACTTTGAATAATTTGGAAGGTGCAAACTTTATATACCATGTAAATGGGTTGATTGAGATTATTTTCATAATGCTGTAGTCACTAGGATATGTTTAGTATTGGCAAAGCTGAGTAACGTATATGTATGTTTTTTTTTTTTTTTTTTTTTTTTTTTTTTTTTTTAAGGAAAAAAAATCCATTGATGCTAAAGCAAGTTACATCCTCTTATTACAAAAGTAAACCAAACTACTCTGCCTCCATTGATGGGAGACAAGAAACCTTGAAAAAGTCATAAATTCCACCATCTAGGATCTTAATGGTGTTATTTTAGATATAGTTTTTGTTAGATGCTTTATAGAGTAAGAGTATTGTTATAATGGGGAAGTTGGTGATTTGTAGAAAATAATAAATCAATGTTTATTATTGTTTTTGACGTTTATATTGCTTCATGGATTTGATGGCTATATGTTTGCAATTTTGTGAGGATTTTTAGGATTAGCTTTTCTTTACAAGAGTGTTTCTAGAGGATGATCTTCCCTTTGTTACATTCACCGTGGTTTCTTATTAACACGGTTGTAATTGCATAATTAAAGTTTTAACTCTTGATTTATTATTTTACTATAGGTATCTAATTGTTGTTGACAATATATTGGATGAACCTGAATGTGAGCTTCTGAAGTGTGCTCTGATTGATAATTACTATGGTAGTGCAGTACTAATGACAAGCCGCAAACATGGTCATATTTCCTATTTTATTAGTAGTGTTCATGAATTACAACCACTTTCAGAAGTCGACTCCAGAAAACTGTTTTACAAACGGTTATTTGGATCTGATGGCAGAGAGCCTTCTTGTGAACTGGCAGATGTATATGAAAAATTCTTAGAAGGATGTGTTGGGATGCCATCAAAAATTATTACCATATCAAGATTATTGGCAGACAAAACATCAATGACAAGGGATGAACTGTATGCCTTTTATGCTTCTATCCACACTGGGGATCTTTTGGATAAAACTGTCGGTCATGATCTACCACATCTTAAAAAACTTGCCTGTTGTATTTGAGTATGTTCCCAAAGGGTTGTGAAGTCAATGGAGAACATTTGATATGGAAATGGCTAGCAGAAGGTTTCATTCATGAAAAGGATTCTGAAGGAAGGACTTCGCTGGAACTAGGAGAGCTCTACCTAAACGAGCTCTTGAATAGAGAACTGATTGAACCTGTTGATGTCGATGCTGATGGTAGGGTTCTTTATTTGACTGTGAAAGAGGTAGTGCATGAACTGATCATCGCAATGTCAACACAAGAGAATTTTGTGACTGTTTTGAGTAGTCATGTGCAAGGTAGTTCTTCAACAAGTGTGGTTCAGCGGTTATCCATCCAGGGGAGCAATGTAGAGCATCAGCAGCTTGAAGGGCAGTTGTCCCATGTAAAGTCACTTGTTGTATCTGGTGATACTAACTGGATACCATCCCTCTCAGTGATTCAGGACTTACGTGTCCTGGATCTAGGGTGCTGTCAATCCTTGCAGAATGATGATATCAAGGATATCGGAAGTTTGTTCCATTTAAAATGCCTGATAATTGGAGGTAAATATATAACACACATCCCAGAAAAGATTGGTGATCTACTATTCTTGGAAACACTAGATCTAAGGGAAAGTGGTGTGATTGAATTGCCGGAAAGGATTTTCCAAATAAAACAACTGAAACGTCTATACGTTAATAGCAGTATGAACATACCAAAGGGGATTGGTAAACTGGAAGCTTTGCTGGAGCTAGGAGATATCAAAATCAGTGAGCCCAATTTTCTGAAAGAGCTGCAGAATCTAACAAAGTTGAGGATTCTTAGAATTGCCATATGGTCATGGGATGATGAGAAGCTAAACATCAATCAACGGCAGCTGCTGGAGAATTTGTGCTCGCTGGTTCAGGTCAGACAAAATATCCAGAGTCTCTCCATCTTGACATCTTGCTCCATAGATTTTATGGATACACTGGCTTCCCAGTGGGCTCCTCCAAGTCTCAAAAAGCTTGAGATAATGCATGGAGCATTTGAGAAATTGCCGGAATGGTTTAGTTCACTTCACCTTTCCTCCTTATCCATCGAAGTCAATGAGCTGTCACAGGATATGATAAATATGCTGGGGAAGTTGGCTAATCTTTCTTCCCTCTCCCTGACATCGAAACATCATCCCAAGGGAAAGTTTGGCATGGACACTGACGGGTTCAAGAAACTAGAAAGCTTACAGTTAGTGAGTAATGTGATGGTAAAATGTTCGAACCATTACCAGATGCCAAGAAAAAGCTCAAAAGTCTCGAGACTTCTCAAAAGGCTCAAACTAAGGTTCCAAGCTTCACTGACAAAAGTTGTAAACCATGGTTTCAGTTTTGGAATCGAAAACTTGTCAAACCTAGATCACATCTTTGTAGAAATAATATGTTTCAATGCTAGTAACAGAGTGGTGAGTGAGGCAGAAGTTGCAATTCAGGCAGAAGTCACAAAAATTGCCCATCATAGCCGACCGGCAAATCTGGATATAAAAAGAGTTCAGGAAAAAAATATGACAATTGGTGATGAGGAAGTGGTTCCCAGCAATGCAGAAGAAAACCCAAAGGATGAAACAACGTCGACGAGGAGGTACTATTTTCGTTACCTACAACTCTAGTTCAACAGATAGATTTTGTCTTTACATCGACGGATGAAAGTACTATTTTTTCATTCACAGATCGAACAGGAAGGTCAGAGTTACTGCAGGAAAGAATCGACGAAAAGGTGAAAGGAGTTGCAAGAAAATATAAGATCGTCTCGCTTCAACTTGAGAGCCATATTTTGACACTTCGAGCCCTTTGACACTCACTGTGTATCATTCACTCACTCAATTATTTATTCCTCGACAACATTTTTTTTACCACTTCATATTTTTTGTATATTTATATGTGATCTATAGAATCTTGTGTGAAAAACATTTGCCTGTTTGAGCCTTGATGATATAGTAGCCCTCCTGCGCGAGGAGCGTTTTTTTTCATTGTTGTGTTTAAACCGCTTTGCGGGACTGTTGGGCTATGCCCCTTGTTATGTTGACTCTGAGCTGTAATCATCCATGATATGGATGTGAAGGCTGGAATGAATTTTCCTTTTCTAAAAAAAAAAAGAATCTTGTAACTAAATGTTTTCATCTTCAGTATATAAAAATAACGTTCTCTAAACAGTTAGAACATTGTGGGGTCTTGCTTCTCTGGTTCCAAGTGTCAGAATTGCCATAGAGGTGAAGTTTTTCCAGGAACAAAATGATAAGTGTGTGCGGCATATGTTTTTCACACAAACAAATCGCATGATTTGTGACATGTGACGATGCGCACGTGCAGCTGCTTGGTGGAGTCTCAGATGTTTTGGAATAACAATTTGTAGAGATAGATAGCTAGACCAGGAGCCGTCTCCACGAAATCCAATATCTAGAGGTGGAGGCGGTTTTCTGAAATCCAATATTTAGAACCTGACCGGTGAGGTCACTGGAAAACCGCCTCTCAAACCAACGATTGTCAAGACAGAAAGCAGAGGCGGTGCCTCTAGTGGCCGGTTTCCTAGACTCCTTTACAAATCATGCCTCTAATAGTCAGTAGATTAAGGACCAAGATGGTTACTTTTTAGTTCGAGGACCCCATGCAATAAGTGATAATTACCAGTAGATTGATGACTCGGATTGTCACTTTTTTTTTAGGATCCATTTGAGAACCCATAAAAATTTAAGGACTCGAGGTGCATTTTAATCTTTTGAAATGTCTGCTTCCGAAATTAATAGGTTCCCAAGACAGGCCATCAGTATTTGGACTTCTACATCGATGATTTCATGAGACATTTGTTAGACTGGTTTGGCTCTAAAAATAAAATCTAATGTTTCCAATTTGGTTGTAGTCTTTGCAAAGATTTTTTAGTAACAGTTCTGTTGGAGCACAGTTTGTAGGCTAGTAAGATATAATCAGGATGAATAGGTTTAGTGCTCAACTCCATTTGACAATAACATTTTAGCTTAAAAATCATCTGAGACAATGGGACATGCGACTCTGTGCACTGCCATACAAGTAACATAAAAAAAATAGTACATAACTCCAACTGAAATATAGCAAGGTAATCATTTTTTTTTTTTTTTTTGCAATCATGCTCGCATATGTTGTTCATTAAGGGAAATGAGAGTTTTATAACGCAAACACAGTCATGGTAACAACAAGGTTACTACGTACACCCAGCACCAACATGTTTATAGCAAGGTAATCAATTAATATGATGTACAATCAAATTTGATGCTCTTTCACAATGATGGAGTACTGCGGTGTTGGAGTCTTCAAACTGTCTACTATCAACTTTGTAAGCCCACTTGCTTGGCCATCAATGGTTAATAACACATCATAATGGGACTTTCCAAGTTTGTCCATGCCATGTAGACCTTCTAATCTTTTGAAGTGCAGTTCAATCCTTTCCAGCTGTGGTATAGCCATATTTGCAAAATTAAGAGATGGAAGAAGAGGAATACTTATGCGAAGCAGTCGGAGCTTTTCGAATCCTCCAGCTGGAACAAAGATATCTCCTCCTGAATCAGACTTATTTTTCTGAAGAATGGCTGCAAAAGCAGGATCCTGCTTTTCACTAATTGAAAATGTGAGGGAAAACAGTGAACCTAGATGGCTAAGAATCTGTAAAGTATCTGTCCGAAGGACTGTTGCTGAAAGTGTCAACTTGACTAAGTCATTGAGCTTCTCCATCCACTTTGGGAGTTTAAGCAACCTGCCTGACAGCTCCAGAGCACTCAGGTCTATTGGATATGAAGACATTGTGTCCAGCTTCTTCAGGAACTCAGATGACTCGTCATCAATTACAAGAGTTTGTAGAGAATAACCACTAAGATACTGAATGGAGGAGAGTAAATCTTTGAATATTTCTTCACTCTTGTGAATCTTGTAAATTGCCAACTTCCTCAGTCCCGTGAAGTAACTGAGGTCTGATGCAGCTGTGGTTGATCCATCTGCAATCTCAATTCCGGACAATATGCGCAACGTTTTCATTGTTCCCTTGAGCTCTTTAGGAAGTTTCAAGGTTTTCCTTGTTCTCTTATCACCACCAAGTATGTTCTTTATTCGTTCCAGCTGTCCTGTGGTTGCAGGTAACTCCTGAACTTCTGTCTCTCTGATATCTAGAGTCTCCAAATACTTGAGCTTGTGAATATTCTGAGGAAGATTCTTTATGTCTGTTTTTCGGAGGCTCAAATACTTTAGTAGAATCATTTCACATATGTCTGAGACCTTGACATGGCTCTCCCTGAAACCTCTACAACCTTCGAGATCTAATACTTGAACAATTCTAGTCTTGAATGATTTGAAATGCAGTTTGTCAAGGCTCTCCAACACTGTTAATGACCGAACATGGGAAAGATTCATGCTATCCACATGCTTAACACGGTTGGAGTCACTGTTGTGGACAGAAAGCCTACGGACCTTGTTGCTATGCGTTGTCATGGACCAGTGGCTACCTATGACAGTGATGAAATCCTCTTCAGCTGCCTTTGAAATTAGGTACTCGAGAACCATATCATGGACCTGACAACTCTTCACCCTCCCATTGCTGTTGTGCTCGATAGGCCTCATTATCTTCCTTTGAATGAGCTGATTAAAGCATGTCTCTGCAACATCCTCGACACTCAACCCTTGCTTCTCACTGACGAAATCTTCAGCTATCCATCTTCTGGTAAGCCTCTTCCTACTGATTTTGCGTCCCTTTGGAAATATGCTTAGATACAGAGAGCAAGTCTTGAGATCACTGTCCAACTCATTATAGCAATGATTGATTATCCTCATAAATTCCTCTGGTTTACGGCATACTTGTGATTCTGGAAACAGAGAATCACAAACCTTAATCCAATCCTTTTGGATCATATGCGGCTTAGATGCCACAAGACCAGCCATAGTAACTATGGCCAATGGCAAGCCACCACACATTTCCCAAACTCTGTGTGGAACTTGTTTATGACTTAGTTGATTATTTACAGCATTCTTGCACTCATTCAAAGTGTTCTGGAACAATTCTTTGGCTTCATTTTCATTTAGCACTTCAACTGGATGAACACGGTCTTGATCTTTGCGAGAAGAGCATGTCGCTGCGACAGCATGAATTCTTGTGGTGATTATTATTCTGCTTCCTTTATCATTATCAGGAATACATTTCTTGATATAGAGCCAGCTAGATGATGACCAAACATCATCGATCAACAGTAAGTACCTACAATGGTATATTAAACAAAAATATATGAGAACCGGTAACATGTAATTCCCGGTGCGCTATCTAACTAATGTTCCTTTAGGGTATTGAGAAAATTCTTTTAATGCCATCATAAGTTGCATACATCTTTTTCATGCAATAGAATATTATAACTTCCCTTCATCATTGCCATTTATATTTGGGTTTTTTCTCCTCCCTTAAATGATATCGCTGTCAATTTCACATTTTTTCTGTACAATAAATGCTATTCAAACAAAAATCAGGAAAACCAGTATATTTATAATTGTTCTTGAGGTTAGTGATATGGTTGAATGAAGGACCAGAAAAAAAATGCTTCCATATGTTCAAAAGGTAAAATTGTTCTTTTCAACTTTCACTTAATAATAATGTTATTGCAAATTGGCATCAGTAGCACACAAGCAAGGAGAAGATAAACTAATAGCAATCAAGGGAAGGATGAAATATATATAGTTTTTGCGGAGTATAACAAATTTTCTCTGGCATACATAATCCTTGCAAAGGATTTTCCCATGGTTTCCTTTAGACATTGTTGGATTGGTAATTAATATCATGTGTAAATTAACCCAGACTAGTCCATGAAACTATGGTCCTCCATTATGTCAGAAAGCACGGTAAGTTTTATAGATAAATAATTGTCCCAATTAATCGGAATTACTTATTTCTCTCGCTCCATTTTGTTCCCTTCTTAGGATTCATTTGTGGAAATGTATACCTACGTTGTGAAAGGGTCTCTAGCCTGGTTAGAGCACCTAAGTAGCACCCAACAGACCTAGGTTCGACTCGGGAGCGAATTTAAAAATGTCTGCATTATTAAAAAAATTAAAAAATATGCTAGGGTTTCCCTGAGTTTATCTTCAAAACCACAGCAATTGGCATTAGTCGTCATGGCGTTATTTCTTTCCCAAGTGTATGGGAAGCAATATATAGTTTACGGACCGATAGTCATTAGAATATATGTATTCCTAGCTTTTATTATTCTATGTTTTTATTGTAGATGCCACACGATTGGTTTTCTAAATTATTGTATTAATTAACTAGCAACATATCTTGTGCAACCTAGCTTAGTGTGCTATGCAACCTTCGATTAAGGCCACGGGAATCTAGATTCAACGCACGGAGTTTGTTTCACTTAAACCCTCCCACCTCGATACACAATGGTTAGATTTAAATCCCATAGATGGAGGGGTTTGTTGGATAATCTTGTGTTCCCCGATGATGTGGAGGCCACAGTGGCGTTGTTGGGCGACATTGTTGGCAGAATTTGAATAATCGTGATGGCGGGAAAATCGGTAGGAGCCGAGGAGTGTCGGGGAGCGGGCTGATCGCGGACACGGCGCCGAGCGATTCTTGAGTGTGTTTCGATCATCTTGTATCTAAGTTAGCAATTGTTTTCTTTAAACAAGAGTGTGTTCTAGCTATTGGTATAAATACTTGGATGTTAGCAAATGTGTTAGCGCCCCGCCACAATGTAATCGTGTTTGGATTCGGAGTTAAGTAAGGTGAAAAGGGGCACCGTCACGCTGGCGGTTCCCGTGTGTGTTCATCCCGAGTTCATCCATTTCTTGCTCAATTTCATGCGCAATCTTGCTTCTAGGTCTAGCCACATCGTGTTCATGCTCATGATTGATTGATCTTGGTCATCACGTGGTATCGAGCTGCAATCACGGCACTTCCACCAAGAGTTCATCCATGGCGCCGGTCGACGGTTGAGGGAGCTCGGAGCGGGAGGCCGGTATATCGGCAGCAGTTTCCAACCCCGACGGCGCCGAACTTCACCCAGCTGGAGCATACGGGTGTAGGCGATCATGGAGGAGCAGGGCCGGTGGGAGATCGTAGAGCCGCCGGAGGGGAGCTCGACGAGGGCATTGCCGAGAGGCGAGTCGCAAGGACGTAAAAGTGCGCACACACTTGTTCCAAAGTGGTTCGACAGTGACGAAGTTGTTGATGCAAGTTGCGAGGAAGAAGACTGGGCGAGAGGTGTGGGAGTCGCTCAAGGCTAGGTTTGTGGGTGTGGAACGCGTCAGAGAGGCGCGCCTGCAAACCCTGCAAACGGAGTTCGATGCACTGAAGACGAGGGAGGAAGAGTCTGTCGATGAGTTCGCCGGGAAACTGACGGCTATGTCAGTTCGGTTTGGGAACTTAGGCGGGAGCTTGGAAGACAGGGCCATGGTGAAGAAGCTGTTCGACACCATGCCCGACCGCTTCATCCAAGTCGTGGCCGGGATCGAAAGCGTAATCAAGACCTCAAGACACTTGCATTCGATGATGCAATTGGTCGGCCAGACATATGAAGAGCGCCGCAGAGGTAAATCCGTGGGTGGGCGCTCTGATGGAGGTCAGGTGCTACTCACTCAAGCCGAGTGGGATGCACGACGAAGAAACTTCGGTGGTGACAAACTCTAGTGGTGGCAAACCATAGGGCGTGGTGGCCGTGGAAGAGGCCAAGGTCGAGGTGGTGGCCGGAGTGGACGTGGGGGGCGTGGTGATGTAGGAAGCACTGAGAGGAAAGACAAGAGTCACATCAAGTGTTTCAGATGCAAACTCAATGGACACTATGCCAACCGTTGTCCAAACCAGAAGAAAGAGGAAGAAGCTCATCATGTTAAGGCTGAGATGGAGCCATCAGTACTGTTTGCTGAGTTGGAAGTGGTGAATTCAGGTAAGAGTTCACAGCCAAGAGTTCAGCGGAAACTGTGCTTGAATGGAGGACCTATGCAGCCAGAGCTTCACTTTGCTGGCAATGGAGAGCCCACTGGTGACACCTGGTGCCTTGATAGTGGAGCCAGCAACCATATGACAGGAGATAGAGAGAAGTTCAGGGAGATCGACTCTACATTCTCTGGTAAAGTTAAGTTTGGTGATGGTTCCACAGTAGATATTACTGGTATTGGTTCAATTATGTTTAAAGGAAATGATGGGAATCAGTGGTTGCTTAGAGATGTCTATTACATACCAAAACTTAGAGCAAACTTGATTGGTCTTGGTCAACTAGCCGAGCATGGTCATAGAGTGGTGATGGATGATGACATTATTTCTATTATTGAAAAAAGTCCACATAGATTGATCATTTGTGTTGAAAGGAGTCCAAACAGACTATACAAGATTGAAGTGTTGGTGAACCTGTTTGCTTACTAGCTAGTGTGGATGATCAGGGATGGTTGTGGCATGGGAGGTTAGGACATGTCAATTTTCATGCACTGAAACAGCTAGTAGAGAAAGAAATGGCAGGGGGAGTACCATTGATTCAGATACCTGATCAGGTGTGTCAGTCATGCTTGGTTGCAAAGCAGGCTAGATTCTCATTTCCTAGAAAAACACTGTGGAGAACAGATGAGCCATTGGGGCTAGTTCATATAGATTTGTGTGGGCCCATTACTCCTACTTGATAAGTGGTAACAAATATTTTATGCTATGTGTTGATGATTGCACTTGATGGTGTTCAGTATTTATTCTTAAATCAAAGGATGAAGCAGTGGAAGCTTTTGTGAAATTCAAGGCTCAAGTTGAGAATAACTGTAATGACAAGATCAAGGTGCATAGATCCGACGAGGGTGGAGAGTTCCTCAATGGAGCCCTACAAGCTGTGTGTGATCAAGCCGGGATCGAGGAGGCGTTCATTGCACCTTACACACCACAACAGAATGGTGTGGTGGAAAGGAAGAACATGACGATTATGGAGATGACAAGAGCATTGATGAAAAGTATGAAGATTCCTAGAAGATTTTTGGGCGAGGCAAATGTCAGACATTTAGTGTATCTGATTAATAGATTGCCAAAGCAATGGGGTACAGGACACCATATGAAGCTTGGAATGGCAAGAGACCACATCTTGGTCATTTGAGAATCTTTGGGTGCAAGGGATATGTCAAGACAAAGTGAAACCATTTCTGAAGAAATTGGATGATAGGTGTGTGCCAATGGTCTATTTTGGCATAGAGGAAGGCAGCAAGGCTCACAGAATGTTTAATCCACAGACTAACAAGATTGTTGTTAGCGGGGATGTGGTATTTGAAGAAACAGTGAAGTGGGACTGGGATGCTGCAGAAACTGAGAAAATTCAGGTTGAGATGGAGATGGGGGAGTGGAACTCTCATTTCTATGGAGATCTAGAATAGGATGTTGATGGTGAATATCATGGAGAGCATCAGGGAGATTAGAGTGGTGGTGGAAGTGAAGAGCACCAGTCAGTTGTAGGCAATTCAGGGGGAGTACTTGTTACCGACGAAAATCTGACAACAGGGGGCAATTCTGCAACATCACACTCAGGAGATCAGAGTCAGGACAATGATCAGGCATGATTGATGCACTTGACAGTGATGACTATGATGAGACACCATTGAGAGTTAGAAATCTAAATGAGATATATTAGCATACAAATGTTGTGAGTCTTGGATCAGATCCAGATGAAGAAGTGAATTCAGAAAATTCAGAAGTGGATTCAGATGATTCAGAAGATGAGCAACAAGAAAATGCAGTGGATGCAACTGCATTGCTCAGTGTTATGGAGGAGCCATCAAATTACAATGAAGCAGCTGATGATCCAAATTGGTGCAAGCTATGGATAGTGAAATGCAGTCAATCTGTAAGAATGGAACTTGGGACCTAGCAAGGTTACCACCTGGGCAGAAAGCAATTGGGCTCAAGTGGGTATACAAGTTAAAGAAGGATGCAGATGGGAAGATTGTAAAGCACAAGGCTAGACTTGTAGCCAAAGGGTATGTGCAATAGCAAGGTGTTGACTTTGAAGAAGTATTTGCTCCAGTTACAAGACTTGACACTATCAGGATGATACTAGCAATGGCAGCAAATAGAGGGTGGCAAGTTCATCATCTTGATGTAAAAACTGCCTTTCTCAATGGTGAATTGGAAGAAGAGGTGTATGTTGCACAACCTAAAGGATATATTCAGAAAGGAAAAGAGAGGATGGTGTTGAAGCTCAGCAAGGCATTGCATGGGCTAAGACAAGCACCAAGAGCTTGGAATATAAAGCTTGGTAAATCTCTGAAGAAGCTAGGATTCACCAAGTGTGCTAGTGAATCTGCAGTCTATAGGAGAGGCATTGGAACAGAAGCAGTGATAGTTGGTGTATATGTTGATGATCTAATTGTGACAGGTGATAGTGTGGCTGAAATTGACAGGTTTAAGAGACAGATGACTTCACAATTTGAGATGAGTGATTTGGGTTTACTATCATTTTATCTTGGGATTGAAGTGAAGAAACTAGAGGATCACATCACAATTAGACAAAGCAGCTATGCAAAGAAGATATTGTCACAGTTTAGCATGGGGGACTGTAATCCAGCCAAGTTTCCAATGGATCCAGGAACAAAGCTAGATGCAGATAAGCAGGGTCAGAGTGGATGCAACTGAATACAGGAGAGTGATTGGTTCTCTGAGGTACTTGCTACACACAAGACCAGATCTCTCTTACTCTAATGGAATTGCTAGGAGATTTATGGAAAAGCCCACTGTTAAGCATAGAAATGCAGTTAAACAGATTCTGAGGTATCTGAAGGGCACCCTTGACCATGGGTTGGTGTACACTCAAAATAAGTCGAAGAGGTGTTGATTGGGTACTCAGATAGTGATGTGGGTGGTGATCTCGTGGGAAGGAGGAGCATTGGAGGTATGGCATTTTACCCGAATGAGAGTCTAGTGACTTGGTTTTCATTCAAGGAGAAGACATTGGCCATTTCATCCTATGAAGCCGAAGTTTATGGCAGCTACTGAGGCAGACTAAGCAAGCTCGTGGCTTAGAACACCGCTTTGAGTGAGTCTGGTGAGTGGAAAACCAAAGAAAGTTGTGTTGTATGTGGATAACAATTCAGCAATTGCATTGATGAAAAACCCAAAGATTCCATGGGCGCAACAAGCATATAGACATCAAGTTTCACTTCATCGAGAATGTGTTCAAAGATGGTCGATATTGGTGAAGAGAGTTTGCACAACCGAGCAAAGAGCGTATGCTCGACGAAGCCATTGACTATGATGAAGTTGGCGATCATGATTCATTTGCTTGGAGTTCGAAAGCTTCGGTGATCATCAAGATTAAGGGGAGACTGTTGGATAATCTTGTGTTGCCCGATGATGTGGAGGCCACGGTGGCGTTGGTTGGGCGACATCGTTGGCAAAATTTGAATAATCGTGATGGCGGGAAAATCGGTTGGAGCCGAGGAGCATCGGGGAGCGTGGTGACCGCGGACACCCGACATCGGCGTTTGCTTGAGTGTGTTTCCGCACATCTTGTATCTAAGTTAGCGCTTGTTTTCTTTAAACAAGAGTGTGTTCTAGCTATTGGTATAAATAGTTGGATGTTAGGAGCACATGTTAGCGCCTCGCCACATTGTAATTGTGTTTGGATTCGGAGTTAAGTAAGGTGAAAAGGGGCACCATCACCCTGGCGGTTCTCGTGTGTGTTCATCCCGAGTTCGTCCATTTCTTGCTCAATTTCGTGCGCAATCTTGCTTCTAGGTCTAGCCACATTGTGTTCATTCTCGTGATTGATTGATCTTGGTCATCGTGGTTTAATTGAAAAAACCTCATACGTTGGATCCGGATCCTCGTGGCCTTAATTGGAGGTTGTATAAGTTATCTTTGCTCTTTACTACCCAAAATCCGACTATAGGTCTCCGGAGTAATTATTCCCGAGTGCTCTTCCACGGTTCTAGTTTCTAGTTTGCTCTTTCTTGCACTAGGAGAAGTGCATATTTTTGGTAGGTGGGGTGGGGGCGGGGGGGTGTAGCCGTTGGGCTCTCATGTTGTCTTGTACGCGAGGCGACTCGAGGCGACCCGAACCGGTCGCCGACCACCACCTCCCCGCCCTGCAAGCTCTGCAGCTCATGTCGCGTCTCTTGACCAACAATGCTCATAGTTCGCCCGCCAGACGCCACCATCTGCCTTCATCCCGGCGCGGACGGTTCGCCGCCTTCATCCCACCACGATATGAGGGCTTAGGTCGCTGGCGAGCTCGGCGCGAGGCCGCCACCGCCATTCGCTAGGAAGCGTCATCGGCCGTGGCAACACCATGGCTCCCAATGCAGCATGACGGCGCAATGGCCCGTGCCGCGGTGAGCCCGGCGGCAGTTCCCGCGCCAACTTCTTGGGCACGTACCAGCACGGGCAATGCCATGGTAGTGCCCAAATCGAGCGTGGTGGGATGAAAGAGGAAACGAATGGGGAAAGGTGGAGAGAGAATGTTAGTGTTGAGTTCGATTCGGACTAGAGAAGGCAAACCGTTCTCAACATCGATTCCAAAAAAGGCCCACCTATATCAATGTTGTTAGGTTTGACGCACACTAGAGGTGCCCTTATATATCTCTCCCGGTGCTTGCCTCCTACGGCTGCTAGCAGTTGAGAGCAGGTGCCCTACACCAATCTGGCAAGACACCACCGTATTCTTTGTAGCCCACAGCGCCCGATCTTGCTCCCATTCTCGCGGCCATGCCGCCCACATGATCTCCACCAGCCCTAGCCATCGGTATGGAGCGCCCCCACCACGGGCAAGGCGGCTATAGCTGTTCTTGTCCCTCTCAATTTTTTTAAAAATTTCACCCGAGGGGGGGGGGTGTTCCCCACCTAAATTTATATATAATGCCCCGAAATGGCCTGATATAAAGAGAGACATTTGTTTACATCGGCATGCCCAAGCACAAGGGCGAAAAAAAAGGCAAAACACCAAAGGGGGAAAAAGAAAGAGCAACAACAACAGCACCACCACAACTACCAAGACACAAACTCTTCAACAATGCCTCTAGGGAGGTGAACGACATCGTGATGTAGTCATCCGGAGTCAAGCATGAAGAGGAGCTCCACAGGGGCATGACAGGGCTTTTACCCAGGTCATGTGCCAAGGTGTTGAGCAGGTTGAACAAGAGACTGTAGCAAGAGCTGAGATTCTTCAGTGACGCCTTCAGGAATGAGACTCATCACTGTACCAGATACATCTAAGCTGGGCTTTGGCTCAGAGCCTTCACAAGTACTCTCGTTAACTCGCCCAAGACGGCGTTGGGACGCACATCAGCAAGCATCCATGCATGGATGTGGTGGGTGGAGGGAGGCCAGTTGCCGCCACACCACGCGGAGCGGAAGCTGGACTCGCCCGCGATAGAGGGAGGCACGCACTGGCAACGTCCAGACCTAGACGGACGGGGGGAGCATGCCAGCTGCCGCCACACCTCGCGGAGACGTTACCGGAATCGCCCACGATAATGGGAGGCATGCACAGGTAAGAGAACACGCCAAGATAGAAGGGGATGTCGGCCGCCGCCACACTACGTGGAGCGATTGCGTGCTCATCCTCGATATTGGGAGGTGCGCATTGGCCAACATGTGCCGCCCGCCAACACACCTTGCGGAGCCATTTCGGACTCGCCCGCAATGGTGGTAGGCGTGCACCGACAAGACAACCACAGGACGCAGCCCCAGCACCAGCAAGCCCACGGCCAAACTGCGCACACTATGTCGTTGCTAGGCCTACAAAAAGAGAGTGAGAAGAAGACGAGGGTGGACACGTTGCCTCACCGCCGGCATGCCCGTGGCCAAACTGTGTGCCCCTCTCCAATGCAAAGACCATCCACAAAACTAGCTGCCAAATTCGTGGGAGGCGTGGCCAGCACAGCATCAATGTCTTGACGCGCCGACCGCCATGGCTAGTCACACACACAGCCCTAGCCCGCCACCTGCAGCCTAGGACCGCGCGACAGACCAGCCACCACGACTCCTAGCCCGCGGCCAAGGTGGGGAGTCGGAGAGCGGCGGATCCGGTGGCAAGCACACGGATCTGACCTGGACTCTAGATGTCAACGGGTACCGAAACCCGAGAACCCGACGGGTTTTACCCGTTAAAAAGGCGGGTGTGGAACGACTTTTCTGCCCGCGGAATACGTTAATGGGTGAAATTCTCAACCCATCGGGTATGGCGATTCTGGAGTGGAACTATACTACCCATACCCGCATACCCGTGGGTAAAAAAAACCCGCACTAGCAGCCAGCAGCCTTCTCATTTTGGCCCATAACGGCCCATGATTTTGGCCCAATCCATTATTTCAGGTCTACTATATATACCTCAATCGGTCGGTGAAACCCTAGTGTCACTCTACCTTCCCCCTCCCCACTCCCCCAGCCGCTACATCCTCTCTCCTTCTTCAAGTCGTTCACACTGGGCGCCAAGACGCTCATCGCGACGCTGGCGAGGGCGACGCGACCGGTCGCTGGACCTCTCGAACTCCGCCATCCACACATCCCTTCCGGTCCGAGACCCATGCGCTGCCGCCTCGCGACGGCATCGCCGCCGCAGGCGCGGCATCGGCGCCTCGCGGCCTCGCGACAACGCACCGCAGGCCGCAGCCGCTACTCCCAAGTCCCATCACCGCCGGGAGTCTAGCGTCGGCGGGCTTGGCCGCCGGGAGTCCGCAGCTCCAAGGCACCTCCGCCCTCCGGCCTCCGGCCTCCTCCTGTCGCCTTCTTGCGCCGCATCGCGGGCTCGCAGCGCCGGGCGGCTCGGGCGCCCACTTCCTCCTCCCGCATGCACACGACCGTGAGGGAGCCGCCATCGTGTCGGGAAAGTTACCCGCTGGGTAACCCGTTACCCGCTGGAGTACGGTATGGAATAGATTTCCTACCCGCCTCGGTACGGTGCGGGTGCGTGTAAGGTTTTGGTTTCGCTGGTGCGGTATGGGTGGCTAGTACCCGCCGGGTACGCACCCGTTGCCATATTGACCCCGACACAGCCGGATCCGTCACCTACCATCGGAGGTGAAGGGAAGGAGGTGTGTCGTCGCCGCCGGTTTCGCCGTTGTCATGCCAATGGTGGGGCGTAGGATCCGCCCCGACGACGCCGGACCAACCGTAGCCGGGGAAGGGGCGGCTACCGGAGCTGTTGCTAGAGCCGAGCCAGTGGGGATGGCAAAGGACGCACAGACCGGAGAAGCCATGTCGTCGCCCACCTTCTGTCGAACTACGGCACGAGAAACACGCCGCATCAAGCCACGGCGCCGCCCAAACCAACGAGGATCGTCTCCGCCTGGAGGAGCTCGCGGACATCCTGGAAGAAGGCATCACCGCCGCCATCCTATTGGGCCGCGCGGGCCTCCCGGCGAGTCTCTCGGGTTCTACCCTCTAATTTACCCAGTTGTACCTCTAATTATGAAGTCACCCCAGGATTGAACGAATGACAGAGTATAGAATTCTTCAAAAGAAAAAAATAACAGAGTATAGATTAAATTGAAGGATCTATTGTACCTATTTTGTTGGAGATAATTCGTCAGCTCCGCTTGTATCTGTCTGTGCTTTTCGTGCACACTGCTGCCATCCTCCTCATCCTTTCGGCACGGCAGCTTAAGCCGGCTCAATATGCTTCCCGTAACGGGAATCTTCTTCTCCATGAAGCTATCTTTGCCTTGCTGGCTCAGTGTACTGGTTACTGGAATCTTCTTCTCCGAGGTGCTTTCTTTCCCTTGCTCTTGCTGCTCGTCATTCTTGGCGTGCTGTGGCTGTTCCCGCTTGCCGCGGCTGCTATCTTCCTTTTGATTTGGGGACGGCAGCTTAAATCTTCTTAATACAGCTCCAATTACAGGTTTGGTCTTCTTCTCAGAGACGAGACCACCGCCAGCGCCACAGAGCTATCACCGCCGCCTCGCCGCTCCCCATTGTTGGGCGGTGGCCTGACCTGGTTGAGCAGACTCATGAGTACCACCTCAGGATCCGAGTTCTGCGACACGGTGACCATGGCTCGGCACTGGAACTCAGGCGCAAACTTCTTATACAGCGCCATGGCGATGGTGGTCTTCCCCACACCTCCGAACCCAACGATAGACAGCACGCCGGGCGCCTTTCTCTTTGTGTCAAAGGCCATCCAGCTCTCCAGATCCGGCACGTCCGTCCCCACCGGCGGCTTGATGCGCACGAGCTGCCGGGCGACATGCTGGTGGTCGGTGGCGTGGTGCTCCGTCAGGCCAGCCAGGCCAGCGTTCCCCTTGCCGGGCTCGGGGTCGCGGACGCCGTACCGGCCGCGACGCTCTCCGACCTGCTGCGCCCGGGTCTTGAGCTCGACGACCTGCGCGGCGATGGCGCGGCGGGGCCGCCACGTCCGGATCTCGTACAGGGCCTTCTTGGCGGCGGTGACCCAGCCGGTGCCGCGCGGGTCCCGGCGGAGGCTGTGGGCGAAGTCATCGATGCAGTCCTCGATGTCGTAGGCGACGTCGCGGACCTGCTTCATCCAGTCCTCCGTCTGGTCGTCGTGGCCCTCGTCGCTCTTGCTGAGGTTGGTGAGGAAAGCCTGCATGCTGGCGAGCTCGTCGGTGATGAACTGGATGTCGCCGCGGACGCCGCGGATCAGGGCGTACTCCTCGGAGAGGAGACTCCCGAGCTTGGTCAGCAGGGACTTGAGGGTCGCCGCCGACGCCCCAACGGCCAGCTCCATGGCCTTGCCCTTGCCTCGGGAGCCGGCCGCTCGCGGCGCACGGGAGAGGCACTACCGGCTGCAGTCCTCGTCGACACAGGGTGGTGGAAGAGCAAGTAGTGGAGTCGTCAGTGATGTATGGATGACAGAGAGCGACGAGCGATGATGAACCTAGCTGCTGGAACTGCAAGAGGAAGCGGCAGTGGCGCAGCCAAAGCGGAATAATCCGCCGGCCGGAGAATGGAGCGGGATCCTCTGGGTAACGGCGAGACTCTCTTTAATGATGAGGGGAGTTGTTTGCCAGCTGCTCCCGGAACTATGCTTAACTGGCTAATGTCTGGTTTTTAGATGAAAATTCCATTACTGACGATTACCTGATTAGCCTATGTTTAACATTTTTTTGCCTGAAAACAACTTTCTGATGAAAATTACTGGATCTAATTTTTAGTTGACAATTTGCTCCATTCTAGAACTATTTGTTTTTGACGGTTCTGATTCGGTCCCCATCTGTCGGCATCTGTTGGCGGAGGAGGTGGATGTCTTGGATAGAGGGAGCAGAGGTGGAGGAGACCTGGAGACAGTCAATGTGAGGCTTGATCTGAGGCCTCGAGGCCTGGGTGGGTGTGCAGGCAGCAGTCGTCCGGCGATGCTTCGACGACGGCGTGATCTGGGCTTCGGGCAATAGATCCGGTCCTCCTGCTGGTCCAAGTGCTCTAGGGACGCTGCGGCGCATGGAGGTGGGGGTGGCCGCATTGCGGTGGCCATCTGGTGCCGCTTCGTTTTAGGTCATTTTTCCTTGTGGTGGTGGTGCACTTCCCAAGTTTCATTACTACGGATCTAGTAGTGGCGTAACAACATTGATCTCGGCGGGACGGTCGCTTTGTCGCGGGACGGTGATGCCTATGGGTGCCATTTACTCGTTGGAGGCGTTGTCACTTCTCTCCACCACTGAGTGTCTTGGAGATCTTTCGGGATGAAAATACAGCATCACCAGTCTTTACGGTCGAGGCGGCGATGGCATCTTCTCATGTCATGCTCTTTGTTGAAGGCGTCGCTTTGAAAGATTCCTCCTTGGTTTGTTAGTGATGGTGTCAGCCTAGTATCTCCCTAGATTTTTATGTTGTTCTTGTTCATCTGGCGGTGTATTCTAGTAGGAAGCCGGAATGTCGCAGATGAGTCTCTCGAGCTTCTAGAGTTTTATTTCCTTTTTATTTCTGGCCTGTGGCCTCAACGTTGTAATAATTGGCCCAACACTACTTTTTGGTAGAAAAAGAAATACTATCCATTATTAAAAAAAGAACTAATTGTTTTGCAGTATACCTTGGAGCATATGCGTAGTATAACTGTCTTGTTTCTTTTTTTATTACTAGGAAATATGCCCGTGCGTTGTCACGGGTGAATAATACATTATATATTTCATAATTTTTTTATCCAAGAATGGACTTGTAAATTATTTGTGCTATGGGCACTATAAATTATTTGTATAGAGGCACATATGGTGAAAAACTGTAAATTAGCTATCCAAAATATAATAAACCTAGCTCCATCCGTGCTCTCTCCACCGAACGGCGCGCCTAACTAAATCAATTGTTCTTTACGAACATGATTTGCTAGTCCATAAAAACACGTGATGAGATCATTATAATTTATATAAGCAGCATGGAATCAAATGTGTATATGACTCACCAGCTAAGACAAGACATGTTGAAGGCCTTGCTACTTCAGTTGAACTGCTCCAAGTAAATTAGGGAAATATTGTAGGTTGAATTATCTACTAATGAACAACTACCGAAGCAGTATTGTCAAGGTCCGGCAAGTCGGCAACTAAATAAAACAACCAAAGACTTCGAACTTCCCAAGTTCCCAAAAAAAAAGTTTCCTGACTAAATATCGCAATAAACTGCGAGCGAGGAATTGCAACAAGTAGCAAATAAGAATTCAGAATTATTGTTTCATTTTAAAAAATGTCAGAATCATTGTAGGAAAGGCATGTAGCGCAAGCGGCCGGAGTACCAGATTGCTTTGCGGTCCCTATGTTGCTTCACCTGCCAGCGCCGTTGCCGGCAGTTGGCGAGCCCGGCGCAGCTGCGCGCCGTCTCCTGCTTGCGGACGCAGACGGCGTGCTCTAATTGTTTCGAGCTTTTTTTTTTTTGAGTTTGACCCATTTCAGTTTTAGGGCAAGCGTTCTTGTCGGAGCGTTGGAGTCTTCGGGGCGAAATCGCAGCAGTCGGAAAGAAATAGGAGGCGGAAAAACAGAAATTTTGGCAATTGAATAGGAGATCAAGTCCGGTTGCACAGGGGAGACCAGTCGGGCTATTGATGGAAAGGGCGGTGAACAGATTAGGCTGAAGGGACAGGCAAATAGATCAGGGGGCAGATTGACAGAAATTTCCGTGTTTTATTATTAGGTATAGATTATTCCCAGGTCCCGCCTGCTATATTATCAATTCAGTGATGGCATTCTATTTTATTTTTTTTTTTGAACCTACATGGTATATTTTTGGAGCAAGACACATCGTAGTAATTTAGTTTCTCGGGGTTTTAGATGATATGGGCTGGGCCAATTTACTTCCGGGATAGAAGCTTGTCACGGAATCATGTCCAGCCCACACGTACGGCCATTGGGCCTCAATCACTTTCAACCTGAAGCTTAGCCCAAAAGACATTTCAGTGCCAACCAACAGGATTAGAGATTCTCCTCCGGCTATGGAGGCCATAGCTGTATAATTGTATTCCCTCTGGTGTGTCATTTATGGCACATCGTTGTAACTTGAAACTTTGTTCGTCTTAATACAAAAGACGAGCAAACCTTTTGTGTGTTCGAGGAAAGGGAATGGAAATCGTAACGAGCGCTGCTAGGGTCCAACCACCCCATATCGCGAGATGCATCCGACCAACCATTTGCGCCTTTGCTCGCATGGCCCACCGTACCACCGTGGCGACCTTCTTCTTCAAACCGCCAGCGCACCCTGCCGCCATGCCGTACACCACCCACACCATCGCAGGCGTGCCAGGGTTCGACGAAGCTCGGTGGCCCCTGTCTTCCCCTCCCTGCCCTTCTCTCACTGCCCCCCACGGTGAACCTCACGTCGACCTCGACGCCCCCACCATGGCGAAGCTCACCGTCGAGCCCAATGCCCCCGCCCCACCCCGCCCCAACTATCCCATCCACCACCAAGGCACTCTAAGCCGCCCATCCTCCATTCTCACTGTCTGTCCTACCTACCTTGCCCGACCGACCGACAATCGATAGTCTACCGGAGCTGGGGTAGAAGGGGGGCTCGCCTGAGCCTAGGTTACCGACATGGGTGAAGGCGGTGGAATCAGGGGAGGGATAGGCCGCACTAGGATTGGGCCGTGTTGGGCTGAGCCGCATGTGGGAGATGGAAGATAAACGGTACGCGGGATCGGGGGTGATTGGACGACGCTGACATTAAGATTTCCGGATCATAACCCGACGTCATTCTACTCCTGGACCACCTTTGGGGATCAAGGCCTAATTACAATGTATATACATTAGTTAGAGAGAAGGAAAATCCTATGGTCGGAGAGAGGACCAAAGTCCGGTTACACGTTCTTCCCTAAGACGAGAAGACGGTTCTTCCCAAAATACTTTCCATATTTTATTTTTTTTAAAAAAGGCTTTGCATATTTTACATGCTACTCCCTCCATTCCAAATTATAAATTGCTCGGACTTTTATTTTATCCTTTCTCTAGATACATAATAACTAAATGGATGAACAAAAAAAAAATCAAAGTAACTTCTAATTTGGAACGGAGGGAGTTTTTTTTCTTTAAAAATATATTTCTGTAGACTAGACTTTCTAACACTGTTCTGGAAAAAAAAAAATAAAATCCAAATAAAATTAAAATAATTAAATTACACGTCACAATAGGATAAAGGACAAAGATGGCAGTTGGTACAGTATTCTCCTTTGTCATGCAAATACTACCACATCACTCCTTGCAATCCAAATTGCCCAGGAAAGTGCAACAGTCCCCATTCAAATAAAACACAAGAAGTTCTCAAACTTCAAACTTTAAGACAGTCATCGCCGGAATGCGACACCGATGGCGGCGGGCCGGGGATACACGGACAACGAGTCGGCCCAATGCCCCCAATTAACTAGATTCGGCTTATAAAAACTGGCCCAAGAAGGCAAATTTGCAAAGTGTTGTAGCAACACTGTTGCTACGACAACTGGGCCCATATAGCACGTTTGGCTGTTTCGTTCCAAATCATCGTGACATGCAAAAAAAAAATGTATCACCCTTCTAATTGAAAGGCTATTGTTGGTCTTATAAACACTTCCTACTTATTATTCGAAAAAAAAAACTTTTCCTTCCTGCATGCTTGCTTTCTCTAATCGCATCCAAATGCTCCATTGTTGCTACTCAGTACCATAAGCAAAGCAACAAATCATGTGCAAGTAGTAGTAGTACCATAGCGCCTACCCACGACAACTTATCTAAAAAGTCAAAGCGCCAACGTATCTATAATGCAAAAATATCTAACAATTTGGAATGGAGAAAGAAGCGAGCAGTAGCAATGCATTTGTAGACGGATGGAGGAAAAGGTACACGGTTCGCTGACAGGTGGGACCTGGCAGTTAGCGATTGCAGGGCATCGTCGGACGTAGCTTGTTGCAGGCGTTCGTGGCCTGGCGATTGGTCATCGATGGTCCAGCTGGAGTGGGCTTGCTGCGCAGGCAACTGCAAGTTGGGCCAAGCAAGGAGATGGCGCAGGGGATGGGCTGCTTGTTGGATTGGGCTGAAAAGGAGGAAAAGAAAACTTTTTTTTCTTGTTTTTTTGCAAAATAACTCTAGCCGTGGCTTTCGCCTCCCTCAAACTTGAATGGGCTGGACCAATTCTCGCATGGCCGAACGCCCGAACCTCAAGTTCGATCGACTCCGCATTGTCTGCAACACGTTTACTCCTAACTCAGATTTGGACATCTATGTAGTCGCGAACCCGTGATCCTATGACGTTGTTTGCAAGGAGTGTTTTTCCATAGGATGTGTTTCTTCTTAGTGTTTTGCCGGGAATTCGCCTGTGAAATCGGCCCGGTCCGTGGCCCGGCCTTTTGGCCCGGTCCGGCCCGACATGTGCGGGCCACGGGCGGCCCGCCTTCGGTGCCGGACGGGCCATGGGCGTCGTCCTCGCCCGAGGCACGCACTTGGTCCGCCCGACGGCCCATTGAATTAACATTAATTTGGAATTTGGCCCACAGCACAGCACACACTGGAATTTGGCCAAACGCAGGCCAGCACCAGTCCACATAGCCCGCGCCCGCTCCTCCGTCCAGTCAACATCGCCCGGCGCCTCACCTCCGCCTCTCTCCGCGCAGCCACCGGAGCGGACGCCCGCGCCATCGCTCCCTCCCGCTCTCGCGCTCCCACCGGCCTTGGCGCCGTGTTCGCTCCCCGCCCGCGCCAGCCGCGCGCAGGCGCCCAGCTGCCCTCCCCTGGCCGCTGCGCAGTGGCCGCCGTGCCTCCCGCGCCGTGGCGGCCGAGCTCCGCCCAAACTACGATCCGGCTCGCCCCGCGTCTTCTTGGAATCCGCCCACGACCTCCGCCAACGCCAAATCCGCCATGAGCTCAGCGCCGACACCGATCCGGCCATGTGCTGCTCGCCCGTTCCCCTTCCTCTACCAGCGCGACGCCGTTTTTGGGCCACGGGCCCAGCGGCGCGTACGGGCCGGAAAATGGCCCCACACGGACCGGACCATGGGCGCACCCTCGCCCGTAGCACGGTGGTGGCCCGCCCCGGTCGGCCTGTGGCCAGGGTCCCGCCCGTGCCGTGCCGGCCGGCGCCCGGCCCGGACAAAGCGCGGCAAAAGCCCCGGCCCGTTGTACATCTATACTCATGAGGCCACCAAGTAATGTCTAGTGAGTAGTCGAAAATAACATCATATGCTTTCAGTTGGCTGATGCAAATATAATAATAAATTTTTTTTTCGAAAGCGAAGCGTTGCCTATATTGTATTAAGAAAAGTGAAAAATTACATCCTACTGGACCCCTCGTGAGCTGCCAGCGGGCCGACCAGGCCGAAAAACACTAAAACAACAAATGAAGAGAATACAAAGGGGAAACTTCCACCACTAAACACTAGGCTACTATGCCCGCAAAAAGAAAAATACATCCAAACAATGGTCGCCAACAAAAAAGGGGAGGGGGAGCCATGCTAGCAAAGCATCCAGCAGCGAGCAACGACGGCAAAGCATCCGTCAACGAACCTAGCGACGACAAAGTATCCCCAACGAAACAACCAACACTCTTCATTCCCGGCAACTCAACAGCCGCCCGAGAGGAGGCCGACGACAGTCATGGCGATAAAAGCATCCGCCAATCTAACCAATCCAGCGGCCATCACTCCCGGCAACTTAGTAGCTACCGGAGAGGCCAACGCCAAAACAGCGGCAAAACATCTGCCAACGAACCAATCCCGCATCCATCACTCCTGGCAACTCAGCAGCTACCCAGAAGAGGCCAACACCAGACACAGCGGCAAAGCTGCCGCCAATGAACCAATCCATCACTCCCGGCAACACGACAACCGCACGGGAGGAGGACAATAATAGGGCGGCAAAGCATCCGCCCATGGACCAACGGCAGTGGCCCCCTCAACCCCATGGCGGACGGACCAAAAGCGAAGATGAAGTTGAAGCACGGCGGACATAGCACCAAGGAAACTTCGTCTCTAGCGGGGTGGCCAACAACGAAGCCTTCAAGAAGGCGGTAATGTCTCACGGACGCCAGCAACGTTGAAGAGGCACAAGGAGGACTATCGTCCTAGAATCGGCCCGACCACCCACCCGGACTAACGAGGTTCCTTCGGCGGCGCCATCATGAAGGGTAGTATGGCGCGGGTGGCGCCATGGCCGCCCGGCCCCCGAGGCAGTGGGATTTTCACCCGTGAACATGCTCGACCATGACCGTACGATGATTACCTTGGCCATGGCCCTTGCCGGGGCAAGCCGATTCGGCCCTGCGTTGGAGATCCCCGCGCGTCCCACGCGAAGTTCCCCTGCCACAGGGAGCCAAGACGGAAGACGTCGTACACCGGCGGAGGGGGAGGAGGGCTAGGCCTCCACAACATCGCACCACCGCCGTAGGTATTCGCGGCCCAAGGCAAAGGCGTGTGCGGCGTTGGCGCCACCACCGCCGCCTGGAGGCACGCGCATCGGGTGACCGGCGAGGCAGCGGTTGCACACGCCGCCACTCCCCAATCGCCGGGTAGCCACACACGGCCCGGCCTCACGCACCCCGATCCAGCGGGTGGGGTGGAGCGGATCCGACGAGGGGAGCGTGGGAGCCGGCTTTGCCGACAAAGCCACCCCGACGGCGGAGAAGCTCCATGCTAGGGTTTGGTGGCGAGGAAGAGGGGCCGGGAAGAGAAAAGGAAGGGGAGAGAGCTGCACGGTGGCACTAGCATATTGAGTGCCGTGGGCTGCCGCCGCCGAGGGCGCCGGCCGCCGCGGCGGGCGGCCGAGATGGGGTGAAGGCAGGCTCTAGGCAGTCTCTTAGACTAGAATCACACATAGAAACAATTGAAAAGACAAGTCATACAACCATGAGACATAGGGTCATCTCTAAGCAATTTAATATGATATCTAAGTTGGTCATGGGAAACTAGTTGGTCATGGGAAACTAGTTAACTGATACTGACTGCCAACTGCTACATCTCGATTGTAAAGTCTTGAGTCTCCTTGGACTAAATACTTCTTTTTTCATATGATGCATTGTATTCAGATGCTGTGCTCTCATTGTCTCATCTGTTTTGACACTGATGAGAAGCTGTTTGTTTTCAGCTAAATATAAATTTGCACTGCATTCTGTTATGTTCCAGAACTGAGACTCTTCCTTATCCAATTTCCCAGCTGCAGAATACATATTAACCTGGGCATTGTTGAATCCCACTTCCCAGGGATTGTTGAATCCCACTTCCCAGGGCAACAAGATCCGATGAGGCACAAGCAGATACCAAGCTGCATAGCCGGAGACGACGGTGTACCAAGAGGACGTCGTCCGGTGCGGCATCTCAACGAACAGGTGGCGGGCCGCGGCGAAATAGAAGGTGAGGGCGTGGGCGGCGCCGTGAGGGGCGGGTGGTCGGGCAAGGTGGGAGAAGCCGGCGTGCCCTTTGAACAACGCAGACGCCACAACAAGCACACAAACTCACCCCCTATGAACACACATACGCAAAAACCTTAACCCTATGAGCACTCCGAAGGAAAGAGCACCGACAGATCTAGACATACTTTACTTGATATCATAAATGTTATTATTTTAAATTCTGATCAAACATGACATACTTATGACTCACCAGGAAAGTAAAAGTAATTTACAATTACATTTTTTAGTTGAGGAGAAATTAGTATAAAAGCTATTTTCAGAGTATGTATTTTTTTTTGAAAATATTTTCAGAGCAGTATACACACATAGCTTTTTTTTTTTTTTTTTGACGAGTATACATACATAGCTAAACAGCTGATATTGGGTCTTGGGCACTGCGTGTCGGCCTATTAAGTATAGTTTGGTTTCTCTCAGCTTTTGGATGAATATGGGCCGGTCCAATTTTATCCGAGCTAAGCCACTTGGAGTCACGGAAAGGAAAAAGTCTACTTTTGGTCCCTCAACTTTTTAAAGTCGATTTTGGTCCCTCAACTCCAAAACCGGATAAAAACGGGTCCCTCAACTTTTCAAACCGTGCAGATTTCGTCCCTCGGCGTTTTTGGATGGTGGTTTCGCTACAGTAACTCCGGTTTGCTACAGTGACTTTGGTTTCATTTTTCCCCTTTTTCTTATTTATTTTTGGCTGAATCTTTCAAAAATCATAGTAAATCCGAGAAAAAATTCATAAAATAGAAAATCCAATTTTGTTGGACTCCACATGAGTAGAGCTATGCAATGAATATATAATATGGTATACTTTAGTACAAAGTTTTTGCTAGAAGGTTTTGCCTTTTTTTTTTTTTATTTATTTCAGCTCAATCTTTAAAAAATCTTAGTAAATTACAGGAAAAATTATAAAATAAAAAATTCAATTTTGTTGGACTCCACATGAGGCGCGCAATAACACGATTACATAGTTCTTGTGGCTCTTTAAACTGGGTTAGGTTAGCTAGGTTTCTTTGTGCTGATCTGCGTCGCACGCATTACCACGAGCTGTGAACCTGATCGATGGATCCTGGCCAATAAATTAAATAGTACACCTATATATCTTTATTGTGTAAATATGCTCATGTGGAGTCTAGCAAAATTGGTTTTTCAATTTTATGATTTTTTTATAGTTTACTAAATTTTTTAAAGATTGAGTTGAAATAAATAAAAAAAGAAAAAGGCAAAACCTTCTAGCAAAAACTTTATACTAAAGTATATCATATTATATATTCATTGCGTAGCTCTACTCATTTGGAGTCCAACAAAATTTGATTTTCTATTTTATGAATTTTTCTGTGATTTATTATGATTTTTGAAAGATTCAAATAAAATAAATAAATAAGAAAAGAAAAAAAATACGGTTACTGTAGCAAAACCGGAGTTATTGTAGCGAAACCACCGTTCAAATCCGCCGGGGACGAAATCTGCACGGTTTGAAAAGTTGAGGGACCTATTTTGTCCGGTTTTGAAGTTGAGGACCAAAATCGAACTTTCGTAAAAGTTGGGGGCCAAAAACCAGACTTTTTCCTCACGGAAACATGCATGTCCAAGCAACACAGACGTTGGGCCCCAATCACTCCCATTTGGGCTACACGCAAGCCCATCCATCCAACTCTCCAGGATGGTCCGTCGTACATGGCTTCATGGTCATGCACCTGCAGACTGCCACAAATGGAAAAACGATACCTACTGTTGTCATCGATGCGTATCCTCAACTCTATGGGCATTCATGCGTATCCTCAACCCACCATGGGCATGTTAGGCTGTATCGTTCCAAATCATCATCGAGTGAAAAATCAATTGTATCATCCTTCCAATTGAAAGGGCTACTGTTGGTCAGGAAGCGCATTTGTAGACGAATGAAGGAGAAGGGACACAGCCACAGGCTGCTGACAGGCGGGACCTGGCTGTAGCGACTGCAGTGCATCGTCCGATGCAGGCGTTTGTGGCCTCGTGATTGGCCAACTGGAGTGGACTTTGCTGCGCGGGCAGTTGCAAGTTGGGCCGATCAATGGGAGGGCGCAAGGGGCTGGGCTGCTTGTTGGCTTGGGCTGAAAAGGGGAAAGGAAACCTTCCATTTTTCTTTTTTCTTTTTTTTTTTTTCAAACTAACTCTAGGCATATACTCAATGAAAACTAAATATCATATCATCTAATAACATGATTGCAGCAAAATTGTTTATATCCTCTTATACTTCTCAAAAATATTCTTTTCACAAATAATCGCATATAAAGTCAAATTCTTAGAATAAATTTAAAATTAGTTATTAATTGGATTTTTTTTAGGATGTTACATTTAGAAACTAATTTCTAGGGCCAGACCACCCACCCACCCACTATATATTTAGATATGCTAAATACTTGAACAAATCGTCAAGCCGCATGTTCTATTTGTAACGGTACAATAAGCTACATGGCGCATTTTGTATTTTGCATAATATGGGGAACTGAACACATATGTGAGTAGCAAAAGTTCTGGGCTTTGCGACAGCAAACATTGGTCCCTTGTAGACTGTATATCTGAAAGGTTGGGTAGAAATTGGATGGCAAGTTGGGAGTGTGGGAAACATCAGCCCCCATGCCGATGCCCAGATTGTCTCTCTCCTCGCTACTCTTTCTTATATGTTGGCAGATTGGGAGATATGGAAACACAGACATATATGGCGTTGTGTTCAGAGGTGTGCCACCAAGCCATCCATGCCTGATTGCTGCATGTATGGAGTCTGCTAGGTTAGGTAGGTGCCAGCTCCCCAGGAATAATGGTCGTGTTTCCTCTTTCTGGTGTAACAATTTGCCTAACTAAACTGATCCCGCCGCTTCTTAAAACTTTCACTTGGAGACAAGCGTGAGCTGGCATCTGCTGATCCATTCCTAAAGGTCTGGAGACCGACGTAAACCACGTACCCAGTCGGGTTCGTTGCCGCTCCCATCGGACTCGAGCCGCATCCAGCAGAGGTCCATGCACCTATCGGAGCCTTGGAACCTGTCTAGGTAGCCATTCTCGAAGGGGTCGGCATTGCCATGGCTCCAGGACTCGAGGTCCGCGATGTAGAGCTTGTCCTCCACGGAGGGGTCTGCACCGTCTGCGCTTGCGAATGTCGCGGCGATTTTGGAGTCGGTTCCCGCGTCCTCCTCGGTTCCTGTCTGCACAGAGATGATGTAAGTGCATGTGTCGCCGTTGCTTGTTTTAGTCGTCATCCTACCAGCAGCAGCATAGGCTGGGAGACAGCAGCAGCAGAGGAGAGCGACGACGACCACGCTACCCTTCATCATGCTAGCGCCGAGTGGAGAGCAAGCTCTGATCCTCTAGACCTAACTAACTTGAGAGTGCAGTGTGAGGGCGCGCGATGGCTAACTGTGTGTTTGTGTGATCGATGCGCCAGTTGGCTGGGTGTTATTTATAGGCAAAGTTGTTGGCCGGATTCCTCGAAGCCCAACCATGTATGTCGCCTGAACAAGTCACTCTACGGGTTGAAGCAAGCTCCACGCGCCTAGCGCAATCGCTTTGCCTCCTACATCACATCTCTTGGGTTTCTAGATGCCAACTATGATGACCCAAGTCACTATCACAGTATTGTTGGAGCTCTACAGTATCTCACTTTCACCCGTCTAGACATTGTATATGCACGACCCCCGGGAGCCTCACTTGGACACTATGAAGCGCATCCTCCGGTATATTAAACGTACACTGGATCTTGGCTTCCACCTTTACCGGACGTCTCCAGTGGATCTCACTGACTACACCAATGCAGGTTGGGCAGGCTGTCCTAATACACGCAAATCCACCTCAGGTTATGCCGTGTTTTTTAGGGACAATCTCATCTCTTGGTTGTCCAAGCGTCAGCCTACGGTGTCTAGATCCAGCGCAGAGGCGGAATATCGAGCTTTCGCCAACGGAGTAACTGAGGCTTGCTGGCTACGCCAGCTTCTGCAAGAACTTCGGTGTCCTATTCATCGGGCTAAAATGGTCTACTATGATAACATCAGCGGTGTCTAAATCTCCATCAACTCGGTTCAGCATCACTGAACCAAGCATATTGAGATCGACCTGCACTTGGTCAGAGAGCGAGTGGCCCTTAGTGAAGTCCGCGTCCTACGCGTTCCCACTTCGTCCTAGTACGCCGACATCGTCACCAAAGATTTGCCGCCGTCCGTATTCATGGAGTTTAGGTCCAGTCTTAATGTTAGTTCAGACTACGAGAGAGTGTTGGATTGTAATATGGCAAGTGGGCCTGTCCACAAGCCTATAAATATATGTACACTAATCAATCACAGTAATTGTTGAGTATTCCCCGTATATAATCCCGTCTAGGGGGTGTTCAGTTCCTCCTACAAGAACCCAAAAAAGTCTTCTGATTCTGTCACATCAAATCTCTTAACGTATTTTTGGGCATTAAATGTAGGTAAATAAAAAACTAATTATATAGTTTGGCTGAAAAAGTGCGAGGCGAATCTTTTAAGCCTAGTTAGCCCATGTTTGGGCACTAATTACCAAATACAAAAGCGAAAAGTCTTCAAATGGCGGCCCAAAATATTTCACCAACTAAACACCCATAGATACTTCTCGATATGTGGACGTCTCATCATCGTGTACACATCTGTGCCGATCCGTACGTTACCTGACCATCTGGGCGCTCGTCCTGTACTGTGTTGTTGTCCTCCGCTGCGTGGATCCATGTGGTGGTGGTGGATCAATCAGTGTTATTGCCGGGGGTGCAAAAGGCTAGTAGCTCGATCACTTTTTGCAACCGTAGGAGTACGTGACGACCTGACGTGCATCATGAGCTTTTATGCACCGACGCTCCTCGTGATGGCTGACGGCACCGTCCCCATCCATGTGCCTCTGAACACTTGTGTCTATCCCGGGCGGTACGACGAACGATTAGGTAGCTGCAGCTCTGCCCCCTGATGGCGGTACACAATGCGCTGGAAAGCACCACGTTCATATCTTGAGTGTCAGTACGGATACGTACCATGTTTCAATAATTGATTGCGATATTAGTGTGGCTAGCTCCTGGTCCATTAATCATTAGTAGGATCCTAACAGGAGTTGGTGCACGTAAAAACTAGCAAGCTTTGTAAACAGAAAATTAACTCAATATAAGACCTGGTTAATGTGACATGATGCAGTGGTCCAAACAACAATTCCGTAAAGTTATCATAGCTTGGCCCAAGGCCAGGAGAGTAACGACCACATGTCATCAGAGTAACGACGCAGTGTCAGCACTATGGAGGACACTGCAGACGCTCCTCGTGATACTACCTGCCCATCCCGTATACCGTACCATGCCCCAGAGGGATATCACATGTGACCCTGGGCATTCAATCTTTACCCGAGAATTCAGGTCAGGTTTTTCGGTTTTTTTATTTCGGTTTTTGATCGGTCTTTGATCTTCTGGTTACTTGAGAAACTAATAGTTCGGTCGTCGGGTTCAGATTCAGTCTGTTCAGGTAAAACCGAAAAGACCGATATGCAGCATCCATCAACACATTAGCTAGTCTGATCATATCAACGTTTTTTATGGAACTAATCAAAAGGGTGATATATGAAACACACATTATTCCTGAACAAGCTGAGGTATGCTGAGCATCCATCTTCTATGATTTTTACTCCAAGAAGGGAAAAAATTCATGACACAATCCATAATTTTAGTTCAGACTGCTGAGGGGAGTGTTGAATCGTAATATGGCAAGTGCGCTTGTCCACGGGCCTATATATATGTACGCTAATGTAGTTGTTGAGTATTCCCCGTAATCTTGTCTATCAGTATCGATACTGCTCGATATGTCTCTGATGGCCATCATCCTTGTCGATTCGTACGTTACCTGACCCTGTGGGCGCTCCTCCTGTGTACTGTGTTCTTGTCCTGATCCACTGTGTGGATCCATGCGGTGTGGTGGATCAATCAGTATTATTGCCGGGGTCCAGGAGAGCTGACGTGCATCGATCATCTCCATCCATGTGCCTCCGTACAAGCTCATGGAAAATGTGGCACAGCTGCATGCTACTACGGCGGTACGAGGAACGATTAGGTACCTGCAGCTCTGCCCCCTGTTGGCGGTACACAATGCGCTGGAAAGCACGTTCATATCTTGGGTGTCAGTACGGATATGTACCATGTTTCAATAATTGATTGCGATCTTGGTGTGGCTCCTGGTTCATTAATCATTAGTATGATCCTAACAAACCTACGACCAAAATAGAAGATGTGGACGTGCAATCCAATGGACAGGAGTAAAAACTAGCCAGATTAACAGGAAATTAACTCATATAAGGCCTGGTTAATGTGACATGATGCAGTGGTCCAAACAACAATTCCGTAAAGTTGATAGCATCGCTTGGCCGAAGGCCGGCCAGGAGAGCAGTGTCTGCACATGTCATCAGTGTATTCGTACTCACCGGGGGCCTGGAGAGCACGACGCAGTGTCTGCACTATGGAGGACACTGCAGACGCCCCTCGCCTCCTCTCGTCCATGTGCCTCCTCTTGATCTGAGAATTCGGGTTCGGTTTTTTGGTTTTTTATTTCAGTTTTTGTTCGGTCTTCGGTCTTCTGGTTAACCGAGAAACTAATAGTTCCGTCTTCGGGTTCGGGTTCAGGTTCAGTCTCTTCAGGTAAAACCAAAAAGACCGATATCGAACATCCATCAACACATCAGCCTAGTCCGATCCAATCAACGTTTCTAATGGAAGTAATCAAAGGGTGATATATGATATGGGAGTATACTAGTAGGCACAGTCGAAGCCCCCGTCCGCTCCTTCCTCCCGGGGGCAACTTGGGCGGTTGCCGACCCGGTGCCACCCGCTAAGATCCGCCGCCACCACGCCTCGCCACCGCTGGAAAGGGACGCCGGAAGCCGGCGAACGCGAGGAAGGCGGTGGCGGGGCCTCATTTCCCGCGCTTTGGGTCCGGGTGGGCGAGGAGGACCAGGCGGACGGGCCGCGCTATCGCCGCCGCTTCCGGTGGTGGGATCCGCCTCTAGCGGGCCGTGGCAGCTTGGGCGCCGGATCGGTCTCAGCGTCGCCCAGTTTGCTGGTGTGGTGAGGCGGTCTTTTGCGCGGGGTTCTTGTGCGGCGCGCCAGGCACGACGGGCGCGCAAGACGGGCGTTGGAGGGGCTGGTGGGTGCCGTCCCGGTGGCGAGATCCGAAGACGCTTGCGGCGGAGCCATGGCCTCCCTCGACAGGATCCGTGGTGGCAAGCTAGCAAATGGTGGTGGTGGTGGAGGTTTTCCCTTATATCACCAATCTCAAAACTCAAGCCAATGAGATCGGCAACCACCCTTTCTAAATCTTTATGAACAGTTATCACAAGGAGGTTTGAGATCTTATAAGTGGCTTGATTAGAGATGGCAATTAATTCGAGAGTTTGCTCACATGAGCAAGAATTGGATAGAATAATTAGGATGTAACTCCTATGCTCATGGATGTTCTCCAGCTATTGATAATGCTCTTTTTGGTCTTCCTTAGATCCTTCGTGATGTCTATACTTGGGATTTCTAAGATCGTAGGTAGAATCAAGAAATAAGAACACTAGAGGATTCATTGGGGTCGAGGATGAGGTTGAAGATGGGTTTGGATAAGTTATCTAGTCTGAAATAGAAGGGAAGAAGATATGAATGGATTCTAGATAGCTTTGCTCTCCTTCTATGGCGTCATTAGATATGCCATCCTTGGGCTCCCAATGTCCTTAGTAAGAATAAGGATGCTCTCTAAGAGACTCTTCTCTAAGTGGTTTCGATTTATAGATACTCAAAGGTCTCCCGTGAAGCTAGAACTCTGTTTCCCAAAAGTCATCACCATAAAAGATTCAAGGGTAGAATTACTTCTCCTTTTGGAGGGGTTTAGAGTATTGATGACTTAGGATTGGTAGCTAAATCAAGGGGTTGGAATGATTATGGTCTAGCTATCAAAACTTCTTCTTTGGTCTAGAGAATGATTCCTTTTCTTCCTTTGGGTGTTCATGAAAATCCTAGGAAAAAGATCACACCCGCTAAGTTTGTAAGACAAACCTTGTATTAGAAAAGAAAGAAAAGTTCCTCCGAAAACTGCATGATGGTCATGCGAACAACTTTTCTAGGATGAGACCCAAATACATTATCCTTTTCTAAAGGATAGGATTTGGCCTTGAGGTTAACTACAGAATTCTCTCCTATAATGGGTTGTTTCATGATCATTTTGATCAACCGTAGACACAACTCATAGCCAAGGGTTAGGATAAGTTCTAAAGATTCTAAAGGCTTGAACTTGTGCTTATGGGTGCAAAATAAGGATAGGTGTGGAATCAAAGATCCCATAAAAATATAAAAAGAAAAACTACACTAAATTATTGTACAAGTTACACTAAATTATTGTACAAGATCTAGTTATACTCAGTGTTTTCTCAACAACCATTCTCCCCGCAACAATTGATGCCGTAAAATGCTTGTTGGTATTTGTTAAACCTCTGAGAAATATTTATAATTTGTATAATCCATAGCGAACAGATACCGGGTGAGCACTTCACCCGGGAGAGGGTTTTAATATCGAATCCACGGAAGGATGGTGTGAGCATAAGTGAGGCATATAACTAATCCATATAACTAATTCATATAACTGAGCCGCAATTAAGGATTGAGAGGATAAAAAGGTAAGGAGATTCCTACGATTGTCTAGTTCTTACCCTTGTAAGCTATGTTGATATTGTCTTAAGGGGACGTACTCAAAGGAAAACATAGACGAAACATGCAATCCTCCAGCAACATGGTCCTGCTTGGCCTATCATTCGTGGGCTGGACTCCAAAGGACTCAACAGAGAGTGTCACTCCCGCGATCTACCACACGACCGGAATGTTGGGTGCATCCAAAAGCAACCTCTCGTCTAAGCATCACGCCTAAACCTAAGCTACTCCTCTAATCTATAGATTCCCACAGATTAAAGTACTCAAATAAGAGTTGTGAACAATAAGAACAATTACTTACTCAAACAAGAAGTTGATCCTGCCTTAGAAGTCTCGTGGATCAGGCCAATAGGCCTTTGATCCCGGAGGTACAAGTGTAGAGGAGTCACCGACAGGTCCGGTGCTTCCTCAAAGAACTCTTCCCTTCACCTTAGAAGCCTCATCCTGTTGAGTATTGAGTTGAATGAATTAGGGTTTCACCACGGGGTCGTGGTCTTCTTATATAGCCCTTGGCGATGAATAGAAACCCTTGGAATCCATTTTATGCCCTTATTTCATGTTTAGTTGACTAGTAATATTATGCTATAACAAAGGTGTCAACAATGACTACGCAGCTTGAAACACCAAGAATTGATGGTGGCGTACGTCGTGGAAGTGAAGAGCTAGGTGGTGGCAGTGTTTTCATTTTGCATTGACTGCTATGTGAAGCAGCAAGAAGCGTTTATGTAGGAGGTAGCCGGACGGTGCATGTGGTGGTTGTTGACACCTGTTATAGCATAATATCACTAGTCAACTAAACATGGAAAAAAAGGGCATAATTTGAATATCAACATAGACTAGGGGTTTAACTAACATAATTCCACGAGCTTTGGTGATTTATGACTTTCCGTGGGACTTAATAGATAATTGCAGAGAATAATGGAGAAGGTTCCGAATATACAAGGCATATGAAGACCAAACTTGACCGTGAAGCAACTTCGACCTGAAAAGTGGACTAAAAACACTCTAGAAGGTACCGAGAGGACACCGAACAAACGAGAACCGTAGAGAGGAGAAGATGACCCGGCGGCCGCCAGTAATTATGGGCGGCCGCCAGCAATTATGCCTAATCCAGCTCATCTTTTTATGTCGGTTTGTAACCGACTTTGAGGTTATATCTACACCGTTGCCAAGGCCGGTTTGATCCAAGGGCTATCGCTCATCGCCAAGGCCTATATAAGAAGACCCCCGACCCCGTGGTGAAACCCTAATTCATTCTATTCTCATTCTAATCATTAGTCCTTCGCTTGTAGAGGTGTCCCAATGTAAGGATAACCTCTCTCTGGGATTAGTGAATTAGATGTAGATTAGAAGAAGATTAGCAAAGTAATTAGAAGTAGATTAGACATGTAATTAGAACTAGATTAGATCTAACTTAAATCTAATCAAGACTAAAGGAGAGATGAACTATACTTTGGTTCTGGAGATGTCTACAGAGTTTGGTATGTTTCATATCTTATCTTTGGATGACTTGTGATTTATATATTTATCTTCTCTATTACTTTATGCTTTTCATATATGGTTAAGTATAGTTGTTATATTATTGCATGGGATCTTCGCCGCATCGAAAGTGCTCTAGTTATAGACATAATTAGAGTAGTAATTGATAGTGTAGACATGGTGTCTAGACTAGAGGTTACCTGAGATTGCACCCAACCCCACGGATTGTTTGTGGTAGCCCCAGGTGGTGACAGCCCTGATGGCCGATGTATTCCACCACGTTCGGGTTGGTGATTGTAGGACCTTGCCAAACCTTCCTAGCCCCCTTCTCATCCCTTTCCGTGGCTAGTGCTTTGGTGTCCCGAAGTGTTATGGTATGATTGCTATCATAGAACCTAAGTAATAGAGAAGTGCATAGGAACCTTGATCTCTCTTTGACCTCTTGTTTAGTTTAGATAATCTTTGACATCTTAGGTAGGTTATTATTTTATGCTTTGTTGTTTACTTACCCTTTAACATTTACCCCCTCACTATAGTCTAGTGGTTTGCTAAGTTAGTATATGCATGATTGTGACTTATTAGATTCTCTAGCCAAAGCTTCCCTGTGGATACGATACTCTAGAATACTCATCCTAGGGAAAAGCTACAATGGTAGGTGTTCTCTCAAGCTGCGAGAATCCTTCATATTCTTTTAGCACTTAACAAATGCCAACAAAGTGGTGTAGGACGTTCTCCTTTCCTTCGCTAGTGGCCTGGTCGGAGCCATGCAGTCAGTGTATAAGCTTGATGAATTAATGGATCCATTTTCCTTAACCAAAGATAGCGCGCGTTGATGGACAGACGCTTTGCCTGGCTGCATGCTGCTAGGCCGCTTTGCTAAATTTCAGTTACCATTGATATGGACCAATGAGAGGCCCGAGAACTCCCAAAGAATTTCTAGTGGGGAGCTCGCCTACGGTTACTTCGAGAATCTCCGGATCTGCCGGCGCCCCAGCCCCTTGGAGGTGCTCATAGGGGTAGGGTTTGCGTGCATGTGTTCATAGGGGTGAGTGTACGTGCGTATTGTGAGTGTGTGCGTTGTACTTTGTGTCATTCTCAAAAAAAAAAAAAAAATATAGAGTTATAGATTGGGTGTATACAGCAAAATTAAATCATTATTATATATGAACCATTTGCATGATTTATAGTTTATTGATTCATTTGTACATTATCTCTTCCAAAATAATGCCGCTGCGATATGGTTTTGTTAGTTGTCCAATATCTTTAATTATGTAGCTATAATAAAAATGACAATATCTACTTCTCGCATCTATTTCTATTTGACTTGCTTTATTTGTTTTATCACTCGTGTTTCATATCTTCTCTACATAATCTATATCTATATCTATATATATTTCATTAGGTATATCTATATCTATTATCCTATAATCCTAAACCTTAATAAAGTTCTATCTTGTGAGTTATACCGATGTAAACTTTCCTAAAGATACCCCTAACACTTGTCACCCACAGTCAAGATCTCTGCTAGGTGCACCCAAAAAATATAACAATAAATAAGAAGATTCAAAATACTTTGAAATTTGAAATTTAAAAAGTTTCATCTATATAATAGTTTGCGATACTAAATGGCTTCAAATAAAAAAACATTTTAACTACAAAGTTGTAGATCATATTGAGAATGTAGACCGTTTCTACATCCAACATTATCGATAATTCTGAATTTTAAATTTTCAAAATTTGTGAATACACAATAATAATTTGAGACCCTAAACAGTTTTAGTTCAAAAACTTTGCAATTACAGAGTTGTAGATCGCATCGAGGGCTACAATATTGATATAAATTGTGTTCATGTGAGTTCATATGAAAAAGTTTTTATATCACCCCTGCTTTTGATCCCGAGGCGGGAGCGACGAGGTGGCGCTGTGGGCGAGGCCGGCCGGGCGAGGAGCGGGGAGGGCGCGGGCGGCCGCCGAGGCCGGTGGAGCAGCGGCGGCGCGATCCGCCGATCCCGCCAGCGGGCCCCGCATCTGGGCCCATTTGAGCCCGGATCCGGGCTTTTAGGGTTTTTTTTTTTTTATTTTTTTATTCCATTATCGGTGGCGGGGCATAAAAACCGCCACGGAAAATCGTGGATTTTCCGTGACCTTCCATCGGGTGGCGGACCTAAAGTCCGCCACGCGAAAATCCAAAAAGCCCGCCATGGAAAATCGGTTATGTAGTGGTGACATTTCGTTGCATGATCTCCTAGTGGTTTCCCTATAGTTGATTCGAGCTCGAGATGATATAGCGGCCTTTCAACGGCTTTTACGGGCCCTCGAATAGTCTTACTCTTCACGCTTGTTGAGGTCGATCCAAAGTGCCGACCTCACGATCCGGAGAGAAATTTTGTTTGAAAGCATGTGTACTTTTGAGGTATGAAAGCGTTGCGGCAACTCCCGATCCATTGCTAAGTTTGGCTTTGCTAGGGACTAGCAAAGGGTAAGCTTGGGGAACTTGTTGACACCTGTTATAGCATAATATTACTAGTCAACTAAACTTGGATAATGGCTTAATATGAATATCAACATAAGTCTAGGGGTTTAACTAACATAATTCCATGAGTTTTGGTGATTTATATAATTTCGGGGACTTAATAGATAAATGCAGAGAAGAATGGAGAAAGTTCCGGAATATATATCCGATCACGATGATAAGACTTAACCGTGAAGTAACTTCGACCCGAAAAAGTGGACTAAAACATTCGAAGGTACCGAGGACACCCCGAAAGAAACACGGCCGGGAAGCTTCGGACCTCCGGCGGCGCCCGAGCCATTTAGGGCCGGCGCCGGGTGGGTCCTCCCCGTCATCCTCTCCTTTCTATGGCGGTTTACCACCGACATTGAGGTTGTATCTACACCGCTTGCCAAGGTCGGTTTGATCCAAAGGCTATCATTCATCGCCAAGGCCTATATAAGAAGACCCTCGACCTCGAGGTGAAACCTTAATTCATTCTATCTCATTCTATTCATTAACTCTCAGTTGTAGAGGTGTCCCAATGTAAGGATAATCTCTCTCTGGGATTAGTGAATTAGAAGTAGATTAGAAGTAGATTAGTCATGTAATTAGAGATAGATTAGCCATGTAATTAGAACTAGATTAGATCTAACCTAGATCTAATCAAGAGTAAAGGAGAGAGGAGTTATGCTCCTGTTCTAGAGATGTCTTCAGAGTATGGTATGTCCTTGTATCTTCTCTACAAGACTTATGATTCATATATTTATCTTCTCTGTTCACTTTCATACTTTTCATATATGGTTAAGTATAGTTGTTATGCTATTGCATGGGATCTCCGCTCGTATTGAGGACTCTAGTTATTCATGGTAGCTAGAGTAGTAATCTACAATGTAGACTTGGTGTCTAGGCTATAGGTTACCCGAGGTTGCGCCCAAACCTACGGGATAGTTGTGGTAGCCCGGGGGGTGACAACCCTGTCAGGCCTGTGTAGTCCACCACGTATGGGTTGGTGTTTCGTCGAGCTTTTGGCAGCCTTCCCCCGGTTACTTCTTCCCAGTCTATTCGAGAACCGGAAAGGTACTGCTGCTCCAAAGTGCATTAGTATAATTGCTATCATAGAACCTAAGTGAAAGAGAATTACCCAGGAACCTTGATCTCTCCTTTTGACCTCTTGATTAGTTTAGTTTTCTTTTATAATCTTAGGTAAGTTATGCTTTGTTATTTACTTACCCTTGACCATTTACCCCCTCACTATAGTCTAGTGGTTTGCTAAGTTAGTGAATACATGATTGTGACTTATTAGAATTCTTTAGCCAAAGCTTCCCTGTGGATACGATACTCTAGAATACTCATCCTAGGAAAAAGCTACAATGGTAGGTGTTACGTAAACTACTTGAATCCTTCATATTCTTTTAGCACTTAACAAATGCCAACAGACATCACAAGATGCCGACGTCTTCACCAAGGGCCTACCCACCTCGTTGTTCTAGGAGTTTCGATCCAGCCTGACCATTAGCGATGCTCCCAATTAGACTCATGGGGAGTGTTAGCATGTTGTAATTAGGCCAATGGTTTGTGTGGTTGTAATTGTGCCTGAGTGGTTGGCTTGCATGCCACCCCGGCTCTCTATATGTACTTCCTCCTGTAACAATGGAATACAATCAACTATTCCCACACTACCTCTGTATGCTTAAATCTATCATTTCTTTATGAACAGAGCCATAATTCTCAGGGCAAAAGCTAGCTTAATTTCTGCCTCAATATCCAGCACAGTGTTCTTATGTTCTGAAAAATCTGATGAAGAGCCAATCCAACCTGCTGTTGCATCTCCCAAGTATAATGGCTCCTCCAGCACTACGCCTTGCCTCAGACCATTCACATATGCTGTTCCACAACGAACACGGCATGTAGTCATATCATATATAGAGTTGAGTGTTGTGCTGTGTGCTTTATATTTTGAAAAAAATAATGCATGCCTGACAGTATGAACAGGTTTCATCACCCTTACCTGTTGACACATGCAAGAACAGCTTTAGCCGATGTGTGAAGCTTATCATCCGAAAGAGGCCCCATGGCATTCGTGTCAATTCTTTTTCGTTAAGCAGAGTGAATTATAAGTCAGCTATATATGAGAGAATCCTCATAGCGCACGTTACAAAACACTAAGACAGTAGCGTGTAACCTGGAAAGACATAAGAACGGTAAAACATACACACATTGAGCGACTACCCTCAACACCAAAGACGTATAGCTGTGCCTCCAAAACCAAATCGCAAAGATTGTCAGCACATAAGACCGTCCTGCAGCACCGACGGCAAAGCATCCGTCATTGAACTCAGGGGCGGCAAGGCACCCGCCTACGAACCAACCAGCAGCCATCACGATCCCCGGTCTGTGGAGACCAGCCCGCGACGGTGAGGAGGAGGGCAGGGCGCGGTGAAGGAGGAGCGACGTGAGGTTCCCGTGCCTGCTCGCGGCTGCAACGAAGAGGAGCGTTTTCTAAAAAGAATCGTCATGATTAATAAAAGCTAAATGCCATGCAAAAGATTTTCTGTAGTAGTGGGATGCGGGTGTGGAGGACACCGGCGAGGGGGCGGAGGAGAGGGCGTCGAGGAGACTGGCGAGGAGGTATTCAGCGGTGCGGTGTTCGGCGCTTGGCAAGGAGGACATTGAAAGGGCCATTGTTGGATAAGACAAAACAGGACCCATACGCCGGAATGGGTCTCCTTTTTGCATTATTGCTCTTGTAGACAATCTTACGGCCGTAAGACAAGGAAAATGTGTTCCATCCATGGGGTGGCGGCAAAACATGATTAGGCTGCCAAATCATGTGTGCACGAAATGTTTGACGGGCAAGGCTGCCAGTGTGGGTGGCCGGGATTAGACGTGGAGAATGCGTTCCCTACACGTCGCGGCAGTGGTGAGATATGGGCATTATTGCCGGGGGGGCGAGGGAGGCCAGGACAAGACAATTACGCAACGTTCATGCTGAGAGCGCATGCAGACACTCCTCGTGATGGCCGTACGTAGGTAGGAGTACTGCCTAGCAACGGCCCATCCTCATCCCCTATACAGTAAGGCGTCGCCATGCATGAACATGGACGCAGCCTTAGGTTCCCCTGATGACCATAAATCAACGTGAACCACGACGCCTGGTCATCGCTACTACTGCTCATCCATGTGGAGACACTGGGCGTGGTGGTCACAGCTGCTAGCACTAAGTGGTCGCTGCAGCTCTGGCGACATGCGTACGTCTACACTGGAGATCATGATGGTCATCTGTGTACACACACAGCAGGCCCCTCTTATTTTCCGACCGTATTCGAGACCGAATTGGTTTAGAGGGGTTTAGGAGACGCGGAACGCGAGCCTGTGCTAGGCAGTTGGCTGCTGGTTGGGTAATAAGAAATGGATAAAGGAGAGGTGAAGAAAAAGAAAAAAATTTTGAAAATAAAAATCGACAAATTGGCTTCGCCCTATTAAAATATAATTAATGAAAAATCTAATGATAATTAGTTGACATCTAAATCACATTATCTTAGCTTATAAATTTTGGTCAATCTGAATAGCTTTGATTCTCCAAGTTTATTGGAATGACTTATAATTTGGGAAAAATGCTGGGGTGGTTCAAGAAATATGTCTATTGAATAGAAAATGCTGGGGTCCATGAGGGAGGTGGGCTGGCTTGCTCAACAAAAATTTAGGCCCCTCCGGTAATGTTATTTGGAGTAGATTCTCCATGAGAAGCACTCGACAAATAGCAAAAACGCTCAAACTCTAGTGAGGAACAGACAAGAATAGCTTCACCGTTTATGCTGGGAGTGGTAGTTGGAGGCTAACTAGCTAAGAAAAGTCACTTGTCCTCATTGCTCATTCAATTCCCATCAAAACCAGTTCTCACTCAGTTGATAACCCTACTCTTCCACGAAAATTAACTAGAATCACTCAATCAGAGAATAATCAAGGGACTTGAGATAAGAATCCGAAGTGGAACTCTACCAAGCGGCCGGGTTGGTTCTATCTGCAATCCTTGACTCATATTACCCAGCCAGGTAACTGACAAAGAAAGGCGTTTGGATTTCTTGCTGAGTTGCAAGCAAGTTTCTCCTAAGTCCTAACTGATAACTTTTAATTTGTTGAGTTCGAATAAAAACAATGTCAATGGACTTTTCAAAAAATATACATATATCACATTCATAAGGTGAACTGCATGATAACACGTTCCTGGCCATGTGCTCTCTGAGTTGAACTCGTCTGGAATGCTCACACATGACACACGCCATATGCAGGTGGTAGGTGGTGTTTCGGCCGGGGCTATAAATAGGAGTGCACGCACGTACCTTTGTTTCATCAGCTACCACACAAGTTGAGTCAAGTAGCACCATCACTAGCAATGGCCAATTTCATGGTCACTCGTGGCCTCGGTGGACTCGTGGAGAACGCCAAGGTGAACGTCGGCAACTTGTATCAGCGCCAGATCTTTGCGAGGTGGGACAACAATCAGTCAGACGTGATAGAGCCCAATGCCGAGACAGCGCTAGGTAAAACTGCTGTGAACAATTGGGGATCTATGATGGCGCAGGCTCTGAGGCGAAACTGGTTGCCAACGGGCAAGGCATGCAGGCACTTGCCGGCAGCTGGAATTCGTTCACCCTGGTGTTTACTGTTGAAAGGTACCTAGAGTGATTCTTATCTTCTTTTCACGTTTTTTATTTTTCCTGTAATAAGGCCAGCAATATTAGCTGGAGGACTGTTCCCCAATACATGGGAGTCTTTGTTTGGGACATGAATTGTGCAGACCGGCCTAATTATTATCTAAAGAGCAAATGTCGTTATTATATATATATTGTACATGCAGGTTCAAGGACTCCACTCTTCAGGTTATGGGAGCAAATATTGCGGAAGAAAATGAATGGGCCATTGTAGGTGGGACCGGTGAATTTGCAATGGCACGTGGCATCATCAAGAGAAGAGTATATAGTGTAACAGGTGGAACATTAACACAAGAGCTTAATATTGAATTCTTCTGCCGCATGAAGGTAAGCGTAATTAATTTCAGGTCGTCCACTTTGCATTATATATATGTTCTAGTCTCGGATCGAAACACTTTGCATTATATTCTTTGTTGTTTCTAATAAAGCTCGGGATGACATGGTTCTTCTTATATTCAGGTCCCAGCACCTATAAAGAGGGGACCATGGGGTGGAAATGGAGGCACCCTTCGTGAAATGGAAGGCAAATCCCAACGTCTAGAAAGTGTGACAATCAACCATGGGGGTGTAGTTCATGCGATTGGATTTTCCTACATTGACGAAAACGGGCAAATCCGCACCGCTGGTATTTGGGGTCTAATTCTGAACGCCGCGCCCGACAAGACAGAAACGGTGACTGGATTTCATACTTTGCCATGCATGTGTGTGGGCTTGTTTTGCAAATCGTGTTAGCTCATAACTGCCTTCATTATAGAAAGGAAGATGCAACTCTATGTATGGTTAAAGTCAAACTTACTTAAAGTTGACTGGTCTTATGGAAAATATTATCAAAGAGTAAGACTCCAAATATTGGTATATATAATGAAAATATATTGCACTTCCAAATACAGGTATATATAATAAAAATATATTCCATGCAAAATAGTGCCCGCTGAGTTTTTTTACATGTCATATTCTTTTTGTTCTAAGTCAAACATTTGTATCTTTGACTATATAGATTCATAACATATATGATTTATGTTTTTTGGATTTACTATCAGAACTACATATGATATATATGTTGTGTAACTATAAGGATGTTCTGAAATTAATGGTCAAAGATAGTAACGTTTGATTTATGGCACAGTGACCCATGAAATAAAAAAGAACAGAGAGAGTGCGAATACTTGCTTATTTAGTAGTATATATGATATAATACATTTTTATATAAATTAAGACAGTTTGACCTAATAACATTATTTTAGAATTATATATTTTTGGGAGGGATGGAGTTAGTATCTATATATACGCCACCCAATAAATATTTTATGATAGATCTTTTTCTCTTCACTAATTCTGCCTGTTCTGCAGATAAAGTTTGGCCCATCAGAGGTGGTCAAGCAGATCGTTGGGAGTAGGAGGCCTGCGACTGCAGTTGGAAGCAGCCTAGTGTTTATCACAAAATTTCAGATCGTCACCAACCAGCAAACATACGGTCCTTTTGGAACTGATGATGGTTCCACTTCATTCAGCTATACCGTGCCCGATGATGAGACCGTGGTGGGCTTCTTTGCAAACACTTCTGATCGCGTCTATAAGATTGGTCTTTACACAATCTGAATCATTCAGTACTCGACCCTGCTGCAGCCTGATATCTGCACGTTCCTTTTAATCATGAGTGTCTGGTTCCATCCGCCCGTTTTTTTTTTTTTTTTTTTCCTTTGCAATGCTCAATGGCGTTTTCAGAGATTGTTTTTCTTCAGAATAAATCAGATGGTAATGATAGTAATAAAGCGGAATGAGTAATCACGTTCATGTGTAATGCCATATCCCAATATATAGCATCTGTGTGTGTCTTCCCTGTGTTGTTTACGTATAAGGTTGCCGTAAAGGTACTACGCTGTGTGCATGCCGCAGCTGATCACCTACACATGGCCCCCGGCCAGTCACTGCTTTCATTGTACTCCACCATTCCAAAAAAAAAAAAAAAAAAAAAAAAAAACACGAGACCCACCATGCCTACAAGAACCGTGACAAGATGATATGATAAACAGGCTTGGGGATTACATGGTAGTTAGCACCAGAGATGGAGGAGACGGTGCCGTGACACCGCCCATCATACGTCGCCGATGAGGGCTGGCTGGGAACAGCCAGACTACGAGTCGGCCCAACGCCACCATATAATGAGATTCGGCTAATAAAAAGAGGCCCAATAAGGCACATTCGTTGCAAGTCACAATTGTTAGTTTTGCTGTGAAACAGGGCCCATGTGGCATGTTTGGCTGTATCGTTCCAAATCATCGAGACATGTGCACACACAAAAAAAAAAAAAAAAAAACAATTGTATCACCCTTCTATTTGAAAGGCTACTGTTGGTTTTATAACCATTTGCTGCCTATTCTAAAAAACACTTCCTACTTCTACTTGCATGCTTGCGTTCTCTAGACTCTAATCGCATCCATATGATTAAGTCAAAACGCCAACGTATCTAAAAAGCAAAAAAAATATATAATAATTTGGAATGGAGCAAGAAGCGAGCATTGGCAATGCATTTGTAGACGGGTTCGGAGGAAAAGGGACACAGTTCATTGATAGGTGGGACCTGACAGTTAGCGCTTGCAGGGCATTGTCCGACGTACCTTATTGCAGGAGTTTGGGCCCCAGCTTGGTCATCGATGTCCGGCTGGTGTGGGCTTGCTGCGCGGGCATCTGCTAGTTGGGCCGAGCAGGGAGATGGTGCAGGCCCTGCAGGGGCTGGGCTGCTTGTTGGCCTGGGCTGAACAGAAGGAAAATAAATCTTTTTTTTTCTGTTTTTTGCAAAATAACTTACTCTTAGCCATGGCTTTCCCCATACTGGCCTCCCTCGAACTTGAATGGGCCGGACAAAGTACTCGCATGGACGAACGCCGGAACCTTTCGATCGATTCTGCATGGTATACTCACTCCTAACTCAGATCTAGACATCCACTACAGGAACTGGATCGTTGCCGAAAGTGTCATAGGCTTTGCCGAAAGTGCCAAATTTCGATACTCGGTATAGAAGTTCTTTGCCAAGTGTCATGTAGCCGACACTCGACACTTTCGGCAAAAAGATCTCTTTGCCGAGAGCAACTTAAATACTCGGTAAAGAGGTTTTTTTTAAAAAAATGACAATTACTTTGCCGAGTGTCATATAGTTCGCGACTTTCGGCGAAGAGGGGTTTGTCGAGTGCCAAATCCGACACTTTCGGCATAGTAAATTTCTTTTTTTTATTTTAACCCCCTTTTTTTTTCTATACTCCTCTTACAGTACGACGACAGTATAAGAAATAAATAATGTTTTGTCGGGAATCTAACCATGTGGCCACCATGTGAGATGTCTTAGGCCTTGTTTAGATAGCAAATATTTAGAACCAAATGTTACATCGCATTAATCAGAAGCACGCGTTTTGTTTGTTAGTGGTAAATATCATCCTACCATGGAGTAACTAGGCTCAAAAAAGAATCGTCTCATAATGTACATCTAAACTGTGTAATTAGTTATTTTTTTTTATCTACATTTAATACTCCAAGCATATGTCTTTTGGTGTATTTAATGTGATGTGATGGAGAGAAAGTGAGGAAAAAGTTAGAAATTTCTGCCAACTAAACGTGCCCTTAGTCAGAAATAATATCGCCGAAGTCATGCCTGCACATGCCCACTGGGCAGATATTTATAGATAATGACAGAGTGGGTTTTGTTGCCCAAGTTTTGAATTGGTGCATTCAGATGCGTCAGGCAGCATACATAGTTTAATTTATGAATAAAGAAAAGATAATGGAGCTAAGAACTTGAGGCACAATATCAAAATTAATCCACTTGTGCCTTGGACCTTGGAATAAGGCCAGGCGTGCATTAATTTACAATTCGATTATTTTTTGAAAGCGTGCATTAGCACGTGCTTCATTAAGGGAATTTACAATTCGATTACTAAGTTTTGGTGCGAGCCCTGATTTGTTTGTTCCCTCTAAAGTTTAATGATTTTTATAAAGTTTAGTGACCCTAAACACAATATTACGCCATATTGCATATACATGTTATGAGTTCAAAAGTTGTGGAAGACAATCCATGCATATATACGCCAACATGCCTGCCGCGGCATGAATTGGCATATTTTAAAAGTTGTGGCCGATCCCTCCATGATATGAGTTGTGTGGCTTTGGCGAATATTTTATTTAGCTCTAAACTCAAAGAGAGAAGCGTAACAGTGCGAGACGGAAGAGGAGTGACAGACATGTAAAGGACACGACAATGCGCCCCTGGCCTAAGGGTATGTACAGCCGGTCTACGCGGCCCGTCTTTATATACGGTAAATTTTATAAAATGATTCCGCTTTTGGAGGAGATGAGGTTGACCGGTCTCTTCATGAAGCTCGTGGTCCAAGAAGCCATCGTCTCTCTAGTGCCGCGCTATACCAAGGAGTCGACGAGCGGCGGGATTCGGAGTGCAGGCGCGGGTAGAGGAGATTGATGGTGTGTGGGAATGGATTTCACGCGCTGAATGGACTGTCCTCTCCTATATATTCTTCTTCTCAGATTCCTTCAACACCTGCAAGCTGGATTCAGGGAAGGAGAGTTTGGGCATGGCAGCGTTCGCGACAAGGCGGAAGGGCAAGGTCTTTGTTTTCTTGTGTGTGTGAAATCATGTTGTAGCAACACAAATGCTGTAATAAAATGATACTCATGATAGATCATGACTACCTTCAAGCTGTCTGTGATGTGCATTCCAAGATCTCGTAGACACTCGCGTGTATGGGTTGAACATGCTCTAATAAAATAAACAACATGCATCCAAGATACAAATGACGCGGCCCGCGCCCTTTTATAAAACAAAGGGACAAACAATATGCATCCAATATTCAATTTTCCAAAACATATTGAAAATAAAAATAAAATAACAAAAACATGCATCCTACATGCAAGACTCAGAACGCGATCTTCTTCTGCTACATAATATGTGTATCCCTTTCTTCGGCTCAGGCTTTCTGCTCGAGATCCGCCACAAGACCCTCCAAGCACGCGCCGGCATCCTTATCCATGCGCATCATCAGATGACCGGCGACGTCCGCCGGAGACATTAAGGCCACCTCCAGCAAACGCTGTATCTCGCCAAACCGCTCGAAGAAGTCCTGTTCGTTGATATTCAGGTAGTTGTTGGCCAGCACCTTGAAGGCCTCGTAGGTACAGTAGGACATCTTAATGTGCATGTCCAACCGACCTGGCCGGACCAGTGCAGGGTCCAGCTTGTCCTTGTTGTTAGTGATGAAGACGATGATGTGCTCGCCGTCGCGCACTGACCATAGCCCGTCAATGACATTGAGCAGCCCAGAAAGGGTCACCTGCTGGCTGCCGTCATCCTTGTCGGCATGGTTTTCCTCTGGCGTCGTTGGCTGCATGTTTTCCCTTTGCCTGCCGCCGAAGCGGTTAATGTCCTCGATGACGATGATGGACTTTCCGGATGGGTCGATGAAGAGCCTCCGCAGGTCGTTGTTGCTCTTGACCGCCGTGAGATCCAGGTCGTAGATATCGTAGTCCAGGTAGCTGGCCATGGCCGACACCATGGTGGACTTGCCGGTGCCTGGTGGGCCGTACAACAAGTATCCACGCTTCCATGGCCTGCCCACCCTGCAGTAGTAATCCTTTCCCATCTTGAAAGCATGGAGGTCATCCAATAGTGCCTGCTTCTCCACTGGGTCCATGGCCAGCGTCTCGAAAGTTGCCGGGTGCTCGAACGGCACGTGGCTCCAGAAGTTGTTTGCGTTGTTGGTGTAGAGGCGGCGCTGCCGGCTCTTGGCGATGACGTCGCGGCCCTGTTCGATGACGTGGGGCAGGTACTGCTCCACGATGGACATGCGGAACTTGCGATGGAAGGTAACTCGGTAGAAGCGTCGCACCTCTTCACCGGGTCTGTAGTCGACGTTGGCTGCTGCTGGCTTCTCCTTGTAAGCGTGCCACCAGATCTTGCAGTCCCTGCCACCGCTGGGGAAGGTGTCAGTGATCTGCTGTCCGTCGTCGACGTTGAACTGGGCTCTCTTTGTGTGGCTGCCGACCTCGGCCTTGAGCTTGCGCACCCCATAGGCGCAATATTCGGAGATGTAGGCCTCGATCGCGACGTACATGTCGCTGCGTTTAAGATGCTCGGTGGTGCCATATTCATGGATGGTGATTTCGATGTATGGGCTGAATAAGTCTTGGATCTTGTTCATCCACAGGGTGATTGTTGCGTGGTTACTCAGGGTCATGGAGAAGAGGCCGAGTATGAAGCCAAGAACTGATCCAATCCCGGCCCACACTTGGACAGACGGCATGGTGGTCGGGTTGGGTGGGTAGCTGCTTAATGGCTTGCTAGGATTATTGGGAATGAAGCTAACTAGCTAGAGCTCTCGATTAATAGGAGTCCAAACCATTCATATGCATGGTTTGGTCCCAAAGCCAAAGCGGGTTTGCTGGTTTGGTTCTATCTAAATGGTTTGGTAGGTGGGAATAGGTTGGAAAGTCTTATGGCTGTTTTGGTGTGGGCAGTAGGTAGAGTGGATTGATTGGGTTTGGATTTGGATTCACGTACACCGCGCCGTGCCGCCAGGAGCCTGACGGTCGTTGCGTGCCGGAGGTGCAGCCCGGGCCGCGGCCGCCGTGCTCCTCAGCTGGCGCGACCGTGTGCGAGTGCCCCGTCGGCTACCTCCTCTCCATCCTCATGCCCATTTTCGCAATGGCCCTCGACTCCACGGATTCTGGTCAGCGCCTCCTCGCTGCTGCTGCCAGCTGCCCGCCGAGGCCCGGAGGAACGACGACGCGCTCGAGGCTAGTGGCGGTGATGACGCCGTTGGTAAAGTAGCCGTGGCCGAGGGAGCAGATGACGCCTAGCTGGGTGATGGTGGTCCTCGGCTGCTGCTGCGGCAGCTGCTAGGACGACGGCGAGGCAGAGAGGAAGACAGAGAGCATAAATCTCCTGCTCCCCATGATGAGCTCCGGCTGGAGGTGGATCTGTTTCGCTGGGACGATAATAACTGGGGCTGTGTGGAGTGGTTTCTGAGGACACAGCGAGAGCATGTTCAGTGTGGTTTTGGACCCTGGACGATGATGTTGGAGTGGGCTATATATAAAGAGAAGATGCAGCTCCTTTGGATGATTGGATCCAGGTGTATTCACTTTAACTCACGTCTGTTGGGCAAGACGGCAAGTACATTGATGTTGTCTTATACTAGTCTCATATAGTGTTACATAATTTGAGATAACTTCATAAACTACACGTACAAAGCTTGTCTTTATAAGTTGTCTCATAGCAACTAACATTTCCTTAATTTATAGAGATGGTAAAAGTAGGATTGTGAGGTGCATAACGATAACAACTCATACAATGGTAAAATAGTTGTCTCATAGTCCTAAATTTTAGTTCATGAGACGGTTGTTTCAGCGAAGCAACTACCTCATTCTCTCTCACCTCTCTCTTTTCTCCACATCATCAAAAATCCTATGTGGCGATGCATGAAAACGACGGCGTGAGAGACCCCTCACGTGTAGCAACGTATTAAAATGAAATTTATTTTAATCACACTTTAATCCACTTCAACAGATATGGATTGAACGGTATAAACTTTACCTCGTAGGAGGTAATATTTCAAATCCAGCCATTCATTTCTTGTATTTTTAAAATTAAATTAAATAATATATTAAAAAATTAGGAAACAAAATCAGATATCGCCACATCCTCATCTGAAGGGTGGGAAATCCATTAGACGCGTGCATCAAACGATCCCCCGTGCGCGATTCCTATAATCACGGACCAACCCTCGCTCCGTGGCAAAATAAATAAATAAATAAATAACCGACAAAAACACAATACCGTCTAATCAAAATAAGTAAACGGTCCATAGTTATTTGACAACGATACTATGGAAACTAGCTTCATATGCAAAGTATGGAAACTTCAATTAAGCCTACACGATCTAGATTCAACGTGTGAGATTTTTTTCACTTACACACCCCACACATGTGGGTTTTAAATTTAACCGTGCGTATCCAAGTGAGAGGGTTTAAAATGAAAAACTCACCTACCTCCATGAACGTTGGATCCAAATCCTGTGATCTTTAATGTAGTTTTCATAATTTACCCACGGAGTTGGTTTCATAATTTACCCCCACGGTTTTCATAATGTGCAGTTAGCATTCCCAAATCCTTGTTTGTTTTTAGTACAAAAGGATAAATAAGCATATGGGCGCCCACCCAAGTCAATATACGTATAGTTTTCTGTCGGCTTTAAATGATATGGGCCGGTCCAATTTACTTCTAGATAGGACACTTGGAAGCATGTCATAGTAATCATGTCCAACCCACGCAGACGCTGGGCCCCAATCACTTCCAACCTGAAGCTTAGTCCAACATGCCTTTCAATTGGGCTATACGTTTGGCCCATGAAGAAGCATCTATACTGCGCTAAAACTGAATTTTGAGCGGTTCATGCTTCACGTACATTCAGAGTCAACCCTTCCGAAGTACAACCGTACAAGTTACGGCAGGTCGCTGCTATAGGGTGCAATATTTGCCGGACGCTGCGAATATGTTAGCCTCCACTCTACGCTCAGCAAACATCAACCTTCAGAAATCAGTTTTCTCCAGAACTCCAGAATAGCAACGCCAAATAAGATTTACCCGCACCGAGCCGCGAAGAGACTCGTCCTCGGCGTCCGCCCCACGCTGGCGGCCGGGTGGAAACCCTACCGCCGCCGCGCCGCTTCCCTTCCGTCCCTTCCTGCCCGCGCCGCTGAGCACGCCGCCCGGCGGGCTCGCGCTGCTGCCGGGATGGCGGCGGCGGGCGATTTCCTTCCTGGTGGTGTGGTGGCGTCGCGGATCCGCGGATCGGCGGCGCGCTCGGCCGCAGCCGCGTGGGGCTCGGGCGATGGTGATGGGACACGACCGCGGCGGCGCCGCTAGTGGCAAGACGGGCGCGGGGCATCGGGCGGCCGAGTCTTCTACCGCCACCGCCGCCATGGTGGTCGGGCTATGCAGGCTCACGGGCACCCGACCGGGTCTCATAGGCGTCGCTCCCCCGCTCCTAACACCTCAGCGCTTCACCCCCTCTTTGGGACCTCTCCGTGACCGGCAGCGGCGTGCATTTCTGATCCTGCCGCCACCGGTGCGGATCCGCCCTCCCTCTTGCCGTTTGTGCTTCGGGAGATTGGTGGCGTCGCCATGGCTGGCCAATTCAGGGTACGCCAAAAGCTGATCTGCCACCTCTTCTCCCCGTTCGCGCTCGGGAGACAAGCTTCACCGCCGTGGCCAAATCAGGCTACTTGGTGCTGGAGCCGCCGCAGCCTCGTCGTCATTTCCCGTGCGGCGTCGCTCACAACTACTGAGAACAACCACATTAGGGGCGGTTGACGGGGCCGCCCCTAATGTGAACACATCGGGGCGGGAGCGCCCCTAATGTGAATCGCAGATTTCACATTTTCAAAATTCAAAAAAAAAAATTATTTTTTTTTAATCGGGTAAGACCCCACCGGCCAGCCACCCACATCCCCTACACATGGTGATTCTTACAGGCTTTTTGCAAATGTTGCAAAATGCAAGATTCGAACCCACGACCTCGAGCTCGCGCATAACCCTCCCCTCCACTGCGCTACACACTTGTATGTGTCCATATCCCATTCCGCGTCCTCATATATTATACAAATCCGAGTGTAAATTGACTATTTGAGGCCCTAAATGGATTCAAACTAAAAAGTGTTCAACTACAAAGTTTCATAACTTTTCAAGATCTACATTTCATATTTAGGAAGTTTTTTTCCGTCCGAGGTCGTTTCTGAAATTTGAATTTCAAATTTGAGACATTTGAACACAATTTTTGCATGACTAGATGATTTCGAACTAAAAAGTGGTCAACTACAAAGTTTCATAACTTTTCGAGATCTACATTCCATATTTAGGAAGTGTTTCCGTCCGAGGTCGTTTACGAAATTTGAATTTCAAATTTGAGACATTTGAACACAGCTTTTGCATGACTAGATGATTTCGAACTAAAAAGTGGTCAACTACAAAGTTTTGTAACTTTTCGAGATCTACATTTCATATTTAGGAAGTTTTTTCATCCGAGGTCATTTACGAAATTTTTAATTTTTAGTGTCTCATTTTAAAATTCGCAACCCACTATAAGGGTGGCTCAATATAGAGCCGCCCCTATTGTGAACCACGATAGGGGCGGCCGGTGATTGAACCGCCCACGATATGATAAGGGGGCGGCTCGTAACATCAGCCACCCCTAATGTGACCTCGCTAGGGGCGGTTTGTTCCCGGTACGGATTTCGCACACATTAGGGGCGGCTCAAAGTATGAGTCGCCCCTAATCAAAATGGCAGCCATCCTCTTAGTAGGCTTTTGTAGTAGTGGCTGGGGGCGTCTCGTCCGATGTATGGACGCCGTTGGCGCCCTGATCTAATGGGGCGTGGTGGTCGGGCGCCACGATCCGTAAGACGACGACATCCACAAGGCCGCCATCAACGCCGAGTAGATCATCCCCTTGAGGCAAGGTAAACGGCAGATCGGGTGCCCGAATCTGGGCATCTCTTGTTGTTCAACGACAGGGTGAAAACCTAGCCTGGTTCTCTAGGCCGGCGGTATTGCGCAATCGGTGCATCGTCGAAGTTCTTTGTTCATCAAGGCCAGTCTGGGTCGAAAGACCTCTGGTGCTTCTTCCAGCGGTGTTGGCGTCTGCGGATGTCGATATTCTTCCTGAAGGCATCGCTGGAGCACCAACTGCCGCACGGAGAGGAGGTCTTCACCGACACGACGACGGCGGCGGCCGTTGCTCACACACTTGTATTAGTGAGCAATGACCTCTTTTTCACGGGGAAAGGCTTTATACCAATTTGCCTTCCCGTTTGGGCGGGCTGGTGGGGTGTCCATGGCTCTCAATTCTCCGATGCCATGGACGTTAGTTGGTCTAGTACACTTATCTTCATGTACTAGAAGTTTCTTTGTTCTTAGTTATTGTAATAAGTTTGGCTGTGTGTGGTCACGCAGAGGCTTTTGGCGTGTGTGCGTTACCACGTGAGGCGCAATTATATTCCATTATCTAAAAAAGATTTACCCGCACCTCCGTTTTTTGTTTTCAAATGAACAACACATGATGGTGCATGTCTTGCTCTATCCGGTAACAACAATTTTTTGATTTGAATTCGTCTAGGGTCTTAAGCAAGCAATTTACACTCGATTTAGTAATATATTTTTGGAATCGAAACGGAATCTAGCTAGAAATACAAGACGGCAGTAGTGTAGTGGTAGAGGACGAACACACACTTGTGGGAGCGGGAGGTTGCGGGTTCAAAGTTTCCCGCTCATGCAAGTTTAGCAAAACCGTTGGGGCCTCCCTAGAAATTTTATATATGTACTAGCAAGCATGCTCGTGCGTTGCAATAGAAAAACTATTAATTTTTATATAGCAATCGATGATGCGAAAATGGTACCTATCTATTATTTTCTTTTTATCCTGTTCATGTTTGTTGTTTATGATTCTTTTCTAAGAAACAAAAAATTTCACTACCAAATTATTCATTTAAGTTTTGATTGGAAATAAAACATGTCGTTTGTTGGCCCTTGGATTTCTTTTTTTTTTTACACAAATAAAGGTTTTCTACTTATAGATTTCGTGGAAACCACTTTAATCATGCAATTTGAAAAACAGCAGGCTCGTGTTCCGTTGTGGTCCGTTGTGTGCATTTTTTATGAATATAGAAATGTGGACAAGGAATAAAGAGCTGAAAACTGAAATGGACGCAGAAAGGAGCATGTATGATATTAAAAGGATCGAAAAATGTATTTGGATTAGGATTAACTAGTCCACCAACCCGTGCTCTCGCACGGGTTAGAATCAAATACTAACTAATAAGGATTACTTATATTAAATGTCTTATTCTCTTCACTAATATTCTGAACTAATAACTATATAAAAGGTACTCTATAGTTTATATTTAATTGAGAAAAAATCTCTCAAACTGGTTCATATGTTTTGCATCAATATCCATAGGTTTTTGTTTTACATAGCACCTCATTGTACTTAAATATACATTTAGTTAAATCATTTGATTAAACAACAATAGTTTTTAGCTATAAAAATAATTATCTATACTAATGTAAGTTTTAACTTATGGATGTTGAATTATTGTTAGTAATAGCTTGTATTAGCATTTTCATGTATATTTGAGAGACTTTTTGTTAGTTTATTATAATGGTTGAGAGGTGGATGTTTATGAAAACGAATTATATAGGTGTACATATATTTCATTATATTATCTTTCATAATGACATTTATTGGTAAAACATTCATAATGATAAGGATGCATAATTTATACAAAAACTATTGGATTAGTCTAGTTATATTTTATAAGTGTGTTGAATAATTCCATACAGTTTTATTTTAAACTCAGCGGACCAAGGTCCTCGAATTTTTAAGCAAAATTGGCATGACATTCGAGGTAATTCAAAGATGTTTATTAAGTTGTGAACGGGCCTCAAGCCTAGTTGTTGGAGCTTCTCATTAGCACCCCGAAGGCCAGTTCGAATCCCCATAGAGACCAATTTATAGATTGGGTTAGAAAAAAAAAAAAAAAGGGGCTCTTCTGCCCATGGTTCAAAATCAATTAGTATTAAGTTAAAAAAATTATACATGATGCTCAATATGTATTGTATCAAAACTTTTTTGTGCGGAAGTAATCAAGGACATTTATCTTGAAATGAAAATTATGCCTAATGGTCAATAAGTATTATATCATGTACACAGCAAAGGAGACAAAATAAATTGTAATTATGGGATGTAGGATGATGCCCATACCTTTTGTCTACAGGTGTGGCCAGTGCTAGCATTGATGTAGATGTTGTGGACGCTAACGCTATGGCATTGACGGCCTACGTGTTCCCATGTTTTCTTTGTTGACGTAGATCAACTTGTTGTCCCCATGATGCTGGCACACGATCGTCGTTCCATCCCCCTCGGATGTGGCTGGATCTAACATCTGTATTAGGTGCAGAGCTGGACGCCGCTTCCTCCATGCCAATGCTAAAGTGATGGATGGAAGTTGTAGCTTTATTAGCAGCTGATAAATTTTCTCTATGCCTAGTCTTTAGAGTATTTTTGTTAGTGGCCATGGCATAGACATTGCCCACCTCCTCAGCGTCGAGTTGTGTGTGCTTGTAGAAGTAGGTGAACTTGGCTTGGCGTAGCTAGAACATCAGCTCGACCACCTACACCGTAATCATGTTGGCGTTAGCGAGCTGGTGTAGTGTGAAAGTACATGGGGTCGATCCAGCATCATCTTCCTCTTCGGTATTTGTTGATCGATAGTCGTTGTAGGGTTGGTTGCCTCGTCGTTGGTGTTAATTAGCCGATAGTGTAATGTCACCTTCTTTGTGTGGAGGCATCGTTGGGATAGGAGCCATTGTAGATGGTATTCGTGATCCTCTCGACGTAACCTGGTGCGCCAATGTTCATGATGTAGATGTGCATCTATTCTCGTTGGAGTCATCCCTGAGTCCATGTATTCAGATAATACACACCAACATACATGCAGTCGTACAGGAATAGGTACAAAAATTAAATTATTTCTGACCTATGAAGGACAATGCGCACAACATCACCCTTCTTGCTTCTGGAACGCGCCGTCTCTGATCTCAAGTGATCGACACAAACCTTGCGATGATACGTGGGAGCTTGGCATGTTGATCATGCAGAAGCTAGTGCACATCGTTCGTATCCATCTGGGTCACGCACAACCTGCCCATGCTGCAGTTGGTGCCGATGATTGATTTTGTCTACTCCAATCTTTAACAGCCGACCAGCAAGCTCCATATGCCGTTGACGGAGAACCAAGGCCTGGCGTTCCCATGTAGTCGCTTTGATGTGATCAGCTCTCGGGCCCTTTTATGTGTCAGCGTCAGATGAGGCGCTCGTTTCTTCCTTCACCCGGTCTTGAGATCCCTTGAAACAAAGAAAAAAAAAGTCGAGGGCTCCCTGTCATGTGTTCAAAAAAAGCATTATTAATAAGTTAATAAAAGAAATACTTGATGCTCAATAAGGATTATATCAAAACTTTTTGTGCTAAATAATCCAAGCATGTAAAACTAATGAAAATTATAGGGTCAATAAATATCATAATATCATGTATGTGTGGCAGGAGACAAAAGTATTGAAAATAAATAGCAGAAACGTGTAGTCGTGTATGCTTCAGACTAACTCTACAATTGATTTTGCATACATGTAATACACTACAGTATTCAGCTTTAAACATTCATCCATGGTGATCACTACGACCCTACACGCCACATACAATTTCATCATGCAAGTTTAAGCAAGCATACGTTACGTTGAAAGCAGGATCACCTGACACGAAACCTTGTTTGGATCTTGGGGTCGCCAGAAAACATCAAAGCGCCTCGATGTCAAAGGAGTTGGCGCCCAGGCGCCGAGATGTACGTGTCTAGATTGGGTTGCCTTCCTCTTTGCTTGCTCGGTCGGGCGGCCACAATTCAGCTGCCCGGCGGCAGGGTTGCCGCGTGGAGCCGCCAGAGGCGGCGCCCTCCACAATCCCTTCGCTCGATCGTGGTAGAGAGAATGCTTCCAATACGTAAATTTTGATATAATAGATTTGTTTTCTTTTTTTACTATAATAAAATAATAATAATGACAATTTTTTATCTCTCCTCAAGGTTTTCTCCGAAGATGGCAGGGACTTTGTTCTCTGTTCCAGATTTTTTCAGGCCAGGCACGTATGGACGGGACCATGAACCCAAGAAAAAAAAAAATCCCGTGCATTGCAATTTATTAACCAATTTTGTGAATGTCGATCGAAATGTTCAAGATCTTGTTGGCACGCAAGATTTAGGCCTTTTATTTTATTATTATCTTTACTTTATCTATATCTATATATATAGAATGGCAGTGGTGGGTAATTTGTTTGAAAGTTAAAGTAGATCCAACGGTTGGAGATCTCTGCTCTATGGTTTGATCGTCAGATATTTCTGATTAATGTGAGAATTTCTAGCATTTATCTTTTTTTTTAGCGCGTCCGGTGAGAATTAACGTGGAGCCTCCAATTAGGCTCCAATTAGTAATAGTATAAGATTACGTGGTATAGATAGAAAAGGGATCTATCGCTTTTAATTAGTGAAGGGCAAGGGAGCTTTATTTATGGTCGGACCCACATTCATAGAGTTAGTTAAGAGAGCTTTATTTAGAGTCGGACTCACACTCAATAGATTTAGTTAATGTAGAACTGGATGAGAAAATGGATCAAATTTAGCCTCTTTATTATACCGTAGTTTTTTCTCCGGTAGCAACGTATAAACATATTTAGTAGTACATCTAAAACGTTTGAAGCACAGAGATAGATATCAGAGAACATAGAGAGAGAAAGAGATAGTCAAATGACGATGCATATCCTCATCTGAAGCGGCTATATATAGATGTGTTGGAGCCGAGCTGAGCCACGCGAGCGCACAATTTCCATTGGGACAAGCGTCAGCAGATGGTTGGTGGCCGTACGGATCAGCACGTACGGCACGGTCGTACACAAGTTTTTTCCTCATTGTGACGCCTCTGCTGCATGCTGTCTTTGCTTGAGAACATGCTTCCTGAGCCCTGGGATTTGAACGTTGGTGATGTAGTCCATCCAGTCGATGCTCCTCAGGTCGAAGTTGAACCTCGCCCTCTCCTGCGTCGACATCTCCGCAAAGAGTGCCTCCGTGTTGGTGCTGTCAAACCTGCCCTGGCAGAAGGTGTACCCCTCGTAGACGCGGCTGAGGCGGATCATATGCTCCTCCATGGCCTTGCGGAGGCGGCTGTGTCGTTGTGATGATGACGACGACATGCCCTCAGTGCTCCCTCCTCGTGGCAAGGTGTTGGACTGCATGTACCTGATTAACTCCTCCACACTGCCCACGGTAGACGCCGGCTGCACTGGGATGGGCCGGCCAGCTAGGTCAAAGATGGGTGACCTGGAGAAGTGCTGGTACATGAACCGCAGCTGATCGCCAATTAGCATTGGGTTCGCCGTTGATGACGTCGCATGGTACACATGGTCCCCTGACACCGTACCCTTCCCAGCTCCATGCTTGGCCATAGCCGCTATCATTATGTTTACCACCATGTCGACAGGAACCTTAACAAGATGATATAGAAAATTAAGAAGATTTGCCAACGACGAAATGCATATTGCAATAAAATTGCGCATTGTCCTTTGTCTGTCACAATCAGTTGTTTCAGCATTTACATTATAGCTAGCTAGGATGTTAGAGCATCTCTAGCACTACTACCTAAAACACTTTACCTAAAACTCAATCTAGCCGACATGTTTTTTGGTAAGTTTTTCCAAATATTTATACGATGTTATCTGTTGCAATGTCCTTACTTCTTACAAAAAGAAATTGGCAAGCATCTTCTTACCACGTCCATAACGCAGTAAGGATCGGCGAGGAAGCACTTCATCTTGCCTTTGCCATAATACAGGATATTGGGATCCATCATCCTGATTTCATTTTCAATGATCTCTCATGAAATCAAGAATTAAGGAGCATGATCATCGAATGCATATATAGTACACATACTTGCATCAGATTAACTGACTTGTTGACTAACCTATTCCCTTGTATCCAACCTGGGAAGGGCTCCTTGAGGGTGCTCTCAATGGCACTCGGCCTGATGGTTACCACTGGTATCTCTCCTCGCATGTCATTGATAACCATCTCCCCCATGGCCTTGGTGAACGAATAGGTATCATGCCAGCCGTGGAGTTTTGCCCTAGCATGCACCAATAAAACAAAATAATCATCCTGTCTCGATCGGTTCGCCAAATCTAGCTGTAAATATAAGCATCGTGTACTTTATTTATATGTACCTCTGTATGCCTAAATCTATCATTTCTTTATGAAGAGAGGAAGAATTTTCAGATTGTCTTCTGGAGTCAACAGCTAGCTTGACCTCTGCCTCAATATCCAGCACATCATTCTTATGCTCTGAAAAATCTGATATTGAAGAGCCTGACCAACTTCTTGTTGTATCTCTCATGTATAATGACTCCTCCAGCACTACGCCTTGCCTCTGAGCATTCACATATGCTGATTGGACGCAAGCACCAGCACGTAGTCATATCATATCACATATAGAGCTGAGTGTGTTGTTAGGTGTGCTTTGTATTTTTGAAAATACCATACATGCCTAACAATATGAGCAAGTTTTGTCACTCTTACCTGTTGACACATGCAAGAACAGCTTTAGCCTTGTGAACCGCTGTGCGAGGCTTATCATCGAAGAGGCCCCAAGGTGTTTGTGTCAATTGCAACGTCGTACCTATGATAAGGAGTTCGGCATTTTAGTTGTCAGGGGGTGACAAACGTTTGTTCTTTTGTTTCCACCTATATATATAAAAGTGTATTAGCAATATGAACCTCTCATCAAAAGTTGTACTTGCCGCCATGTGCACAATAACATCAATTTCCTCTGCGATCTCACTGGCAAGCTTCTCGTCAATTCCGGCACCAGACTCCCCTGACATTGCCGACCAAAGGAACCAACTTACTTGCAACAAAGGCCTGATAGTCTTTCCCATGGATTTCTTGTAAGCGTTTGAACAGTTCTGTGTCTAACACCTGCACATGGCCATAGAGTTTTTTTTTTTTGGGTCAAATTTAGCCCTTTTGATAAATTTTACTCCTTCTATCTATCCTGATTCAGCCTGGGCATTCGGTTTAAGTCGAGCAATCGGTGCGGATTCCTGAAATACAAGGTAACTAAACAATTTGAAGATCCAAGAGTATGGCAAAAGACTAACTTGCCCCTCACACGTTAGTTGTTAAGTTGTTTATTAATTTCTTAGTAAAAGTTTTAGAAAAAAAGCAGGAATATGCATGTCACTGATTTCAGGTAGGGCAATATATATACTAGTTGTTTAGGAGGCATGCATGGGAAAGGTAGGCAAGTATGTATGAAGTCGTGCAATCCAATATTACATTATAATTCATAGCAAGTTTTTAAAACCACTACAGGAAATATTTTTAGGGGTGTTTGACTCCTTTTGGTCACCACATACTATACTAAACCGAGAGTAAATTATTTGATAGACTTCTTCAGCTTAGACCATTTGATGTTTCAAAATGTTGTTTGAAGTTGACATTTCTTAATTCAAAATTCGAAACATTCACAAGAAAAAGAGGATCAAAATAATAGCCTTAAGAGCAATTGGCTTGATAGGGCATGATTTTAGATAATTTTAGGGAAAATCATCACATTGAGTCAGTATGAGCAAGAAAAACTAGTTACAAGATCTAGCCACATATTCAAAAGAGAAATCAGATTTCTTCCACAACTGAAACTTATTTTTAAAAATGATTCTGGAGCATCAAATCAACTCTAGTGCAAAAGTTGCGGAAAAGTTGTCAACCATAAAGTTTCATAACTTTATTTTGTTCATTTGTTTGTTTTGAATAATTTATATTTTAGTACTTAATTTCTAATATTCAACATCTATTTGTAGGAATGCCCTAATATAGAGCCACTACTATAAATCAATTTTTAGGGGCGTCTTAGCTGGTACACACGTATTTATAGGGGTGGCTCGTAACAAAAAACTGCCCCTACAAATGGAGTTGTAGAGGCCGCTAGTCTAGTCGGTAGCGACACGGCTACTATAGGGGCATCTGGCGGTAGAACCACACCTAAAAAAGCGGGGATGCTACAAATCATTTTTTAAAATTAATTTTTATTACTTAGAGAAACCTTCGATACTTTACATATTGGGATGAAGGGAGCACTTACAAACTTGCCTACCTTGCCACATGGTTTTTAGAAATATTTTCACAAATAATCTATATAGAAATGTCTAGATAATAAAACCACATGTGCCCCTTGCCACGCAGATAACTGTTAACTTCCTATATATGTTGGTAGGAAATAGTGTTAAGCATGCCACAGAAACGGCACAGATATATACCTCATTTTGCAACCTCTTGAGAGCCGATTGCATGTCCTTGGCCTTCACCATCACGTATATCTTACCGATGTCAGGATTCGTCCTTAAAATCTTCTCCAGAAGAGCTGATGATGCGAACACAAGCATAGGTATCAAACAAACACAAAAGACGAATGTTATAACCCAAGGCAAAACGTACGTTTAAAATGAATCAACAATTCTCTGATTGTAACCGTACCTTTGCCTAGGAACCCAGTCCCCCTGTGACGAGAATATTCTTGCCACTGTAGAACTCTGTGATCCCAATCCCGCTGGAGTTATCCGTCGTCGCTAATGGTGCACGAGCTCGGACTGCCGTCTGGATGCTTGACGGCCACCGCCATCCACCTGGAGATCTACGTGATGATGCAGTACCGTTTAGGTGGCTGGAAGCGACGATGAGAGCACGGCTGGGGTAGATAAAAAAATGGATTCCTCAATGGAGCCAGCAGATAGGTGTGGTGGCTGTTGCAAGGTGTAAGGGAAGGCAAGCCCGCCATGGACTAGCCTCTGGAAAATGGATTCCTCACAGGAGCCAGCAGAGAGGTAAGGTGGCTTTTGCAAGGTGCAACGGAAGGCAATTAAGCTCGCCATGGACGACTGGCCTCCTACTAATATACAGTTATCAGCAAATGACAGACAAACTAAGAAAAGAACGTCTCACCAGAAATTTATAGCGCAATATGGGCAGAGATTAAATGTGAGGTAGTTGGAGCAATGCTAAATTGCTAATACGTACTTAGAATTTGGAAAGGTCTAACAACACGCAGGTGCTGGCCAAGAAATGATTGGTATAGAGTGTCGGCATTGATGGAGATGGCAATTAATGCACTATATGCAAGTACCGCAAAATTTAGTACTGATTGATACCTGTTTTGATACTTTGAACCAAAAAAAATGCCAGTAGTGATGGGTATTTTAAAAACCCTAGAAACGGAACCACAAAATTAATCATCTCTGAGGGACCTTGTCATTATGCAACTTATATGACTGCCACTTATCTCTTCACATGTTACATTTTTTTTTCTACAGTCTGGTGCACCATACGTGTTGACACCATCTTTGACTGCTATGGATCTCACTGCTGCATATTGGTTCGGTCACTAACAGCACCACTAATAGTATGATGCCATCCACATACTGTGTCTCTCTTTTTCAACGACATAAAGATATGAGTTGTCTCTAATATATTGGGACGCCCAGAGAACATAGCTCCTCTCTTCATGCTACCTCAAATATTTGTTTAATTTGATATCTCGCACTTCCACCTACGGAGTACCACATAATACTAGCTTATTAAAACTGGCCTTAATATGGATGTAAACGGATATCTATGGACAGGACGATTTGGATTTGGATATGGGTCATTGGATATCATATGAACGGAGGTATCGACATGATCATATAGTTTGCACACTAAATTGATCTTCGGATTCGAAAATTATATGGTACTAAAAACATGGATCCGAAGCTCTAGATACTCAATCAGAAAAAAAAAATCAATACCATTTACAGCCCTACGTACTCACTGCAACCCATATGCATCTATTATTCCACAACATAAGTATGAAACTAATGCTAGTGGACTTTTAAAGAGAAGATGCAGGGAGCAAAATAATACTCCTGAGTCCTACTGATCGAATAAAAAGCTCTCCCATTTTTTTCTTGTTCCTTTTGTTTTTGAGAAGCACGCAGCAAAGTTTTCTTATCTAATAATAAATCATGTAGAGTTGTGATTTGAAACTTCAGTCATGTAGAACTATTAATTTCACACATGGTGGAACTATTAATTCTAGGCATGTGGTAATGGTGGAACTATTAATTTCACTCATGGAGCACCGTGGCTATTTTGCAAACCAACAAAAGCAAAAATAAAAAAAGAATATTCCAAACCTCGTGCAGCAACTTTGACCTGGATCGTGGCACTCTAATATCCAGACGATGACTTGCACACAAGTAATGTACGCCATATAATATATATAATCCAAATTATGTAATCGTGTCACACAGTGGAGAAGGCTGGAAAATAAAATATTTCGAACCGGCCGCTATTGCAATTTTATATATATACGCCAAGTTTGTATTTTTCCTTTTACCAGAATACTTTTTGTCAAAAATAAGGTTTCAAAACAAGCGGACCGTTCGCCAGGCGGCGGCGGTCTTCCTTGCCTCGATGGCCCTTTGGGCTGCGCGAGGTGGTTGAGACCGCTGCCTCCCCTGGTCAGTGGTTTGGTAGTCCTAGTAGGTTTAGGTTTTGGTGTCCGACGACGGCGTCGAGCCGGCGGTGGCGGTGTCGTCTTCATGGAACGAGGTCCTCTCGTGCTTCTCCCTGTCTCGGGGGCGCTCTGCTTCAGAATCGTCGATTGTGCAGGTGGAGTCCGACCTCGTCGGCTCGTCTACAAGAGTCGGTCGGTGGCGGCTTTTCATCTCGTGGTGAGAAGGGGTCGTCGTTCATGTGTTTCAAGGGTACAGAGGATGTTGCAAGCATCGTGGAAGATAGGGGGATGGATCAAGCTCGCAAATGTCCCAACGGTTGTCGTCAATAGTGAGAGTGCATCCAAGGTCGACAGAGTTCAGGGTGTGGACCTGACCTATGGGCATTGAGTAACAAATTCTGCTCGTCTGAGCATTTGAGCGCCTACGACAGTCCACATCAAAGCCGCTGGGCGGAGGAGCTTCTTTCGCCATGGGTTCGATTTAGAGTCGGGGTTCTTCGGCGTCAAGTTTCTGGTTATGCATGTTGCTTTGGGCGGTTATCCTCCGTATCTTTTTACGGTATCTCTATATTTATACTTTTCTATCTTTCTTAATTAATATACAGGTACACTTTGTCAAAGAAAAACAGAAATGGTTTTCGTCAACGCTAAGGGTTTTTCACCGGCGGATCATTAAATATATGTGCCAATATATACCTACGATTTTTCGTCGAGTTTTTGGTTATGTGTGTTGGCTGCCAGCGATTGCAGGCCGGATATTGCCAGCACTGAGTCATCAGACCCAAGAACCCGGACTGATTGGAGCGGTCGGATGGTAAGGAGGCGCATTACCGGAGAGAAAGTGGCGGGAGTGTGGACGTTTGATGGGAGCAGGTCGCCGCCGCCTTGCCACCCAAGCGGTTGCCTCGTGTCGCCGGCGCCCTGTTGCCCCTCCGAATGAATCCCGAGGGTGGGATGTCAGGGTTCGATCCGAGTGGGAAGGAGGTAGAATGAGGCTGAACCGGATCCATTTCTCCAGGCAGCCCAAACCGAACAACGTTTGCTACCCATACCTGGTTACAAACCGGCCCACCTCGTTCCCGCCGTAAACAGAGCCCGTTCCGGGCCATTCCTGGTGCAACCGAACCAGGCCTAAATGGGAACAAGCTAAGCATGTCGAGCGGTCGTCGTGTTTGACTTCAAAATGCTTGCTGGCAGTCTAATCTCCTGGAGATGGTTGCCGTGAACTGGTGTGATTGCACCGACGACCTCTCGGATCTAGGTGAGATGTGGCAGGCGACCAAGGCTTGCCCCATTGGCATGTTGGTGCAGGACTACACGCGTCAATGGCTTCCACAGCACTAGCGCCGCTTTCCCAATGGTGATGTCAAGTTATCAAGCCAGCGGCGACATGAACTTATCTGACGGTGATCAGGCTTTTTAATCTGACGCTGGTAAAGAATGTGTACAAGTAGTAGAGGGATAATTTTCGATATGAAAAGTGAAATTTGGCTAAATGGGGGCATCAAGCTAAGGACGTGGAGCAGTCGCCATCTTTGACTTCAAAATCCATGCATGCTAGCACACAGATGACATTGAGAACAGCAAGAAGCCGATTCTTATTTCTCAAGCAACCTCATGTACGTGGCCCGATTGATCATTCCATCCAAATCGAACTTGACAAGTCTACGTGCATTGCCCTATATATACACACAACCAGATTACTCGTTGAAGTAAAACCAGCAACGCATCAACACAACACAACCAAAGCTGCTCAAAACCAAGCGGCAAAAAAATGTGGAACCCCAAACCCCTCCTGCTCGTCATCGCACTCTGCATCTCGGCGTTATCCTCACCATCACCATGCACGGCAGCCGGTAAGCCTCTGGTGACCGCGGTCACCAAGGACGCCTCCACCTCCCTCTACACGGCGCCACTCAAGGACGGCCACCCGCTGCTCCTGGACCTCACCAGCCCAGTCATCTCGCTGACGACGTGCACCTCCAAGAACGGCACGGTCACCACGCTCTCCGCGAACGCCACTGACGGCCAGAACCCGCTCTTCCCCGTCTCCTTCTCCGCCGTGGCCTCATGCACGCCGCAGGCAACGGTCCCTGCCGGCGCCGTCGGCGTCGCGGGCCTCGCACCGTCGAGCCAGTCGTTCCCGGCGCAGGTGGCGCGAACGCAGAAGGTCGCGAATAAGATCGCGCTCTGCCTCCCCAGCGACGGCAAGTCCACGACCGGTAACAGCGTCGGCGTGGCCATCTTCGGCGGCGGCCCTTTGATCTTCCCCGACCGTGGCGACTTCACCACGATGCTAGCCGGCACAGCGGCGCTACAGAGCTCCACCGGCTCGCCGGGGTACTTCGTCTCCGCCACCGGTATCGCCATCGAGCAGAGTCGCATCAGCACCTCCAGCAGCGGTCCACTCATCGTGTCCCTAAGCTCAACAACCCCATACACATCTCTCCGTCCCGACGTGTACACTCCATTCCTGAAATCATTCGACGCAGCAGCGACAGGGCCCAACTTCCCATGGATGTCGAGGGTGCCCGCCGTCTCGCCATTCGAGCGGTGCTACGACTCGACGAAGCTGCCACCGACGCGGCTCGGCTACGCCGTGCCGCAGATCGACGTGATGCTGCAGGGCGGGCAGAACTACTCGGTGCTTGGTGGGAACTCCATGGTGCAGGTGAACGGCAACACGGCTTGCCTCGGGTTCGTTCGTGCGGCGGCGGCGGGTGGTGGGCAGGCGCCGGCGGTGGTCGTTGGTGGGTTCCAGCTTGAGAACCACCTGCTGGTGCTTGATGTGGACAAGAAGCAGTTTGGGTTTACCACGTTTCTTAATGCCGTCGGGCTTTCTTGCAGTAACTTCAATTTCACTCGTGCTGGCTAGTGGTGAGGGGATGTGCTGTGTTTGTTGTACGTATACTGTAAGAACAACTTCTACTACTATACTGTGTGTTACTAGACTGAATAAGAATGGAATAAATTGAGTGGAGTGTTCCAAGTTCCAACAGATTGTGCCTGCCAGCTATACCGTTCAGTTTGACTTTGACTCCATACATGGCAAAAGTTGCTTCTGCATGGAAGAAAACAAGTACAGTGTCCTAGCTGGACAGATAAGATGAAATAAGCGTCGGCAGCCGTCACATCAGCAGCGTCCCTGTCGGTGATCCGTTTTTGGAATGATCAACGCCGATCCCTTGTCGGTAGTCAACGAAAAGTCATTAACGTCTCTCTTTGGCTAGCTGTTTCTCAGTTAGTGCATAGATTTGACGTGCATGCAAGCACGCCGATTTTGCACATTGATTTGGTGGAACATATATGGAAGGTGGAGCTCAGAAAATACCAGGACTAGGTGTGCGCCCAGCTCTTAGACTATCCGCACTCATGTCCTCTATTTATTTCCTCTATACATTCTAGTCATCAAAATTCTCTTATTTACAGTACTTTCTCCTGTACTCATCACTCATTTATATCTCTACTCTATATCAACTACCATTAGTAGGACTTATTTGTAATTTTATCTAACTATATCCATATGAGATCTATAGGTTTGAAGGATTTATTACAACGAATTTAATGGTGTAATCGGAATTTAATTTGATTTTATGATTTACAAGTTATAACATTTTTTTAGTAATTTGCAATAGTAGGACCCGCCCGCTGCAGCTTTCCCCTCCCTCACCGCTCTCCAGCTCTCTCGCGCGCATGCATGGTAGGACTGGCGCCGTTTACAGAGAGCCCTGGACGCCGGTATTCTTCCAGGGGACTTGCACTTCCCGGACGTGGTGCAGTAGCCTGCTGCAGCTTGTTTCTGCGCTAAACGAAGGACGTGGCGACGTGGTGGCGATTACCGGATGTGGTACAGTAGCCCGGTGCGAACAGTCTTATCTCCTGACGTTCATTTTGCTTTAAGATTTGTATGTCAGTGCTTTTTGGGTTGGGCAAACCCATGCAGCAGCGTGCTTTTTTGGAAAGTGGATAAGAGTAGGTCGGCCTACATGAATCAGGGAGCAAATTAAGCCGTTGGATAATGGGTGTGCACCCACCTCGTTATGGAAAATCGGAGTTAGGTGGAGCTGCTGGATGCTATATCTGGCAGTCCACGTACGTCGGCAAATGATGCACGCTCGCACAGGGGTTGCATTGGTTGTCCGTGGGCAGCTGCCAAAGAGTTTGGCTGAGCATCTCCAAATTCCCCATCTTCGATTTTTTTTTAAAAAAAATAATAAAATCTTATGCCTCTAACAGTATTGGGCGTGTTTGGATCCTCTAACTTGGTTAGAGTTAGAGTTACTTTCTAACTCTAACTCTAACCCTCAAGTAACTCTAACCCATAGACAGTTTGGATGGCAGGGTTAGAATAGAGTTAGAAGCACTTTTTCAATCACTTTTCTAAGTTAGTGTGCCTTTGGGTTGGTGGGCTCTACCAAAGTAACCCAAATATCACCCCCTTAAGGGGTTACTTCTTTTTGGTGGGTTAGAGCCAAAATAACCCAATCTAACCCATGTGTTTGGATGCTTTTGGGTTATTTGGGCAAAAAATAACTCAATCTAACTCTAACCCTAGCATCCAAACAGGGCCAAATTGTGTGTTACTAGAGTGAATAAAAATGGAATAAATTGAGTGGAGTGTTCCAAGTTCCAACAGATTGTGCCTGCCAGCAATAACGTTTGGTGGTTTGACTTTGACTCCATGCATGGCAAGTTGCTTCTGCATGGAAGAAAACAAGTACAGTGTCCTAGCTGGACAGATAAGATGAAATAAGCGTCGGCAGCCGTCACATCACCAGCGTCCCTGTCGGTGATCCATTTTTGGGACGATCAACACCGATCCCCTTGTCGGTAGTCAACAAAAAGTCATTAACGTCTCTCTATGGCTAGCTGTCGTCTCTCAGTTAGTACATAGATTTGACGCGGAATGTCAGTTAGCGTGTGCATAGATTTGACGTGCATGCATACACGCCGATTTTAGGCATTGGTCCGGTAAGGTATATTTCCCCAGGATTTTTAGTTTCCCTTTTAAGTTTCAGTGAAAACAAAATGCACGAAAAATTATAATATAGGCCTTGTTTAGATTTTAACTTTTTTTTTCAACTCGATGAATAGTAACTCTTTTGTTTGTATTTGGTCACTATTGTATAATTATGGACTAACTAGGCTCAAAAGATTTAGTCTCGTGATTTACAACCAAACTGTGCAATTAGTTATTTTTTGTACCTACATTTACTACTCCATTATGTGCCCAAAAATTGATGTGATGGAGAGAGAGTGAAAAAACTTGGAACTTTGCACGTAACTAAACAAGGCCAGAATCCCTACACGGGGTCATCGGATTGGACTGTCGGCACGAATAATCCATGGACGATCTGCGATCTCCGACGTCGCGGTCGATCTCCGACCAACTAAGCCTTCCTATCTACGAAACCCTCAGTCCCGGCTGTTTCTATGTTTGGAAATCTACCATCCTATTTAGGAAACCTCTCCATCCCGCCTGCCTTTTTTTTTGGGACGTAGAGACGCGGTTTCATTCATTCGCACAACTTTCATATCTAGGAAACCACTCATTCCCGTCTATAACTTTTGTCTATAACTTATGCGTATAATCTAACTTATACATCTGACTTATGTGATCTTTAGCGTTACAAAATTACACACATAACTTATATATATAACTTATTACATGTACCACATAACTTACACGGGTTACAAAGTTACGTGTAACTCATGCGAGCCCTTCTCGAGCTACCGGCCCTACGCCTCAGCCTTCTAAGACTCCAGAGCTCTTGCTCAATGGGTCTCATAGCCAGGGCCAGTTTTAGATTCTACCTCAGAGCCAGCTGACTACTCCACCACACCAGAGCTCTACAACACCTACCACTCCAGCCTACTCCCTAATCCACACTTGGTTTTACTCCTAGGCCTCGGTCTAACTACACACTTGGCATGTCGAGCATGTCCCTAGAGTATCACCTCAGTGCTTCCTACAGTCTGGCTACGCCGACTGCTCCACTTGTGTCAGGCTCTTTAGCGGCAACTCTTAGTGCTCCACCTCAAGCTACTCTGACCGTGCGGGAGAGGCAGTCTGTGCTAGTCCCTACTCCACGGAGTCAGAGCATCATGCTTACTTTAGTGACACAAAGTCTGAGCATCCCGATTCTTTCAGAGCTATAGGGTTAGGCCATTCCTACTACTTCTGAGTCACAGCCAGTCGACCCTGCTACTAAGCTAGACATGCAGACCTTGACAGCTTCACTACCACCTCATTCTATAATGGGCCAGCCAGCTTCAGAAGGTCAGTCACTTGAGAGTACCAATTCAGGTGTTCACTTGACTCAGTATGAGCTTTCCCAGCGCACCCCATAGCCCGTCTCCTCTGCTACACTGCCTCTTGTTGACCCTTAGGTTTTGGTTCTTCGCTCCAAAGGGGAGAGGGTTCAAGTATGATAGATTTAGGGGGCGTGTGAGATGGACTCGTTTTTTTTTGCGTGTGAGATACCTTCATGCATCATGTTTACTTTTCATGCACTTGTGATATAAGTGTGATGCATTGTAGATCTTTAGGACATGCGTGCTCTCTACTTTCATATATCTATATCATGTCATCCTGTTAATGCTCATGTGTTGTGCTTCTGTGTTTTTACTCTGTTTCATATGAACATTACATTATCGTACCTGTACTTAATTCCATATCTTAGGTGTACAGATTGTGGTCTTGACTTGCATGAACTTGCTATAACCCCTTGTGATCCTTCTGTCACAAGTTCATGCAATCCAAGCGGTTGAAACCATCATCTCTTTCTCATACTTGAGGTTGTTGTCATCAATAATCAGCAAAAAGGGAAGAATGAAGGCATCTAGGCCCCTAACGGATTTTGGTAATTAATAACAACGTAAGATTATTGTGACTGACGTGTGTTTTGCAGAATTAGGTCCAAATGATGTGTTTCGTCCCCCGACGATGTAAATCATTTCATTTTTGAAAGGGTGGACGACGAGGTTAAGGATGGACTAGTTCAAGTGTTGGTTGGTGATGGAGAGACACATGTAGTAGTTTAGGACTTTGTTTTTCCTTTGGCTGTACTATTAGGGGGTGCATGAACGGGTAGCTTGACCTAGGTCAGTCTAATGATGTAGTGTGGTGCTTTTTGTCGAACTTAGCGCTAGGTAGCTCGAGAGAGAGTCTAGAGTTTGGCTGACCATCTCCAAAAGTTTAGTAAATTGGTTCCTCATCTTCGTTCTATTAAAAAAATAATAAAACATATGCCTCCAGCAATTTTGCATCCAATTTGGCAACTTTTGCCAACTTCCCAAATGCGGTGGTAGCCATGGACTGACAGATGCATGATCTCCATGGACCACCTCGCTCCCGCCTCGGCGGCGTAGAACGTGGTGTCCCTGGCACCTGTCTGCGGCGTGGCGAGCATGACCAGGGAGGTGCTCATCGTCTTGGTGCCTTCTAGGAGTGCATGGGTGGCAGTAGCATCGGCAGATCAGAGGTGGGCCGCCCATGGCTGCATAACTATGGGCTATGCTTGCTACTCGATTGTCTCACTGTCAGTTTTGTGCCCCAACCTAGATCTGGAGGAGGAAGGACCCATATATAAATAGAATTTTTTTTTTTGCATGATCACTTTGCATAAATGCCAAACACATTGATGTACATATATGGTCTTGGTTAATTTGTGAAAAGTTTTGTGTTCACTTTGCAAATATGATTTTTCTTTATTTTTTTTCTTTATTGAATTTAAACAGCTGAAACTTTGATTTTAGGAAGTGAATTACACCAAACTTTTAGACATGAACTCTTTTTTCCTTCCCATATTAGTTTGGGAGTTGGCAATAAACAACATGTTTTGGAAAACAAAAAATATTAAACTGTTGGAGATGCTCTCCATATTTTTAGATAGGCCTATTCCTGAAAAAAAAGGTTTATTTTCAGAGCACGACCTTAATAGTCTGTCCCTATTAATTAAATTATTATTTAAGTTCTTCTACAAAACAAAGTTAAATTATATATAGTTGGTTGTTAGAAAAAGTGGAAACAAGGACGTTTAGACAACCTCAGAAAATAAAACTTATTGTCTTAAAAATATAGTAGTGCTATAGAGTTTATAGGCCTGCGCTGTTTTTTTTCTAATAATCTTGATTTTTCATTTCTTCTTATAACACTATGGCAAAGCTATAGCTTTGCCCTTTGTTAGTATCGATGGTATTCTTAGTTTCTATGCAATGTTATAGCATGATAAATACAATGCATACATGTTGTACTTGCACATGACACACAAACATCAACAAGCAACCAGATCATATCTGTTCTTATTATCGGTAGCAAATACACCCAAATCAATATAGCACAACTGAAGCACTAAGAGCGCAGCGCTGTACATTTCAAAACAAAAGCTACATGGATCTCGAGGTACTAGCGCTGACCAGCTCAGCTGCTCTACATCCATGAGATTCTGTATAGGAAGAGGCACTGCATTTATTTTAACATCCTCACAGCACATCATCTTGCCAAATAGTACTGATGAACCACACATACGTTGATTGGAATGTTGATATATTTAGAGGTGTGCAAGCCTTACGGGTAGACTTCGATAACACCTCGAGCTCCGATTTTCTTAACAATCTTATAGTCGGAGAAACCAGCTTTAGTGAAGATCTGGCGGAAGTCATTTTCAGTACGCTGCCGTCCTTTCGTATTCACCATCATCAGCATGTCCATCAGAAGTTGGGCTTCATACATTATTGGGTCCATGTAAGCCCCAAGAAGTATTTCTATGATGATCACTTTGCCTCCCTCTTCTTTGGAAGGAATTGCCTTCTTGCATTGCTCCAGGATCTTTACGCAATCCTCGTCGCTCCAAAAGTGCAGTACAAGCTACAGAACACAACACAATATACAAGTTGAACAATTAATAACCCTTGAATCTACCAATTTCAATGCTGTAAATGGTGGGTTACGAAATTTAATAGTGTCCTCGATCTGCACCAAATTTGAGCAAAATTTGTCTATACTTATTTTCCGTACACCACCCCCTAACTACCTAGACAGTAGAGAGTTTCTTCCACCCTATTTTCTTTTAATTATTCAATGTCAGCCCGACTCATGGCTCATAATCATACGAGTTAGAACAACAAACATTTTTTTTTTGAGGAAAAGAACAACGAAAGTCAAACGAGGAAGAATATGGAATCCAATTTCAATATGTATTGGGCCATGCTCTACGTATCTCTCGTATGCGACCCATACTTATATCGTGTGCCTACACATATCGGGTTTCATTGCAACATACATGGGCATTTGTAAGCTATAAAAACTATAGCTGGCTATAGTAGAGGCTATTTAATTTAGAAATCTATAGAAAAAACATCAAAAGTTTTAACAAATTATGAATCAAAACATTTGGCTAAAGAAAAATTCAAAAAAAAAAAAAAGATACTGGTTAAAAAAATAAGATTCTAATTAAAAAAAAAAGAAACTACTACTATTTTTTACAGAACAATTTAATCCATACCTTGAGCATCACAGCCTGAGCAGGCGGGATGGTGTGGAACAAATCACCCGTGACATTGCTAACAGTACCATCAACAGGTGCTGCCACAGCCACAGGTGTTGTCGTCTCAACAACCCTTGGAAGGTTCAGAACCGTGCATTTGATGTCCGGGAACGCCTTGATGATCGCCGCGGCGCCGGCATTTCCCTGGCTACCACAGCAATAGGTCAGCGAGTGAAGGCCACTGAAAACATCACCGCACTCCCTTATGATCGTCCCGATCGCAAGGTTGTCATGTGCAGCGACACCTTGTTCCACGATCCTGTCAAGCTCCTCGTCGAGGAGCTTCGTCTTCTCATGGACCAGAGGCACACCATGTAAATCCTCGAACGGTGACGGCACCGTGTCAGGCAGATCCTTTTTGAACCATTCAGCCAGGGACAACCCGGCCTCAACGTAGTGCCGTGAGCAGGTGCCGAGCACGAAGTACTTCTGGTAGGTGTGGTCCTCCGATTCCACACCTTCTACCAGGAGCCAGGACAGTGGGTTGAGGCGGTACACGGCCTCCGGTCCATCGCCATTGTTGTCAGAAGCGAAGATACGGACGTGACCAGCAGCCGCATGATCCGGCCGAGGAATGGAAGCTTGGTCTTGGGGAGGGAGAGCTTGGTCACTAGGTCTGCCAGCGTGGTTGAGCCTCCCAGGTCATGTATGGCGGTAGGGATGTGGAGCTCTACAGCACATTTGAGTGCCATGGATGTGAGGTAGTAGAGGCTGTGGCGCCATAGGTCGGCTTGTGCCTGCAACAGCTCGGCATCGGTGGGAGCTATGGCTTGAGAAGGAGCAGCCATTCTTGGTATCTCTCGCTCACTCGCGGTGTATATCTTTCTTGCCCTATGTGTGTGCGTGTGTTGGTTTGGTGCTCCTAGCATGTTCCGTACTAGGGTTTAAATAGCTGCTGTCTGAGCGATCCAGTTACACAAGTTGTGCTTGATTAGGTCCAGGTGTAGGTCAAGGTAGGTGTAGCTGGAGCAGAGTGTTACCATAGAAATTCAGACAGGATTAGGATCGCGTATAGAGAAAGTTTGACTTGGTGATTGAGCTTATCGCATATAAATATTCTATGGATCACGTGGGAGGCAAGGTTTGTCATACCAGTATTAAAAATATTATCTGCCGAGATTAGAATCCTTGTGTATCTTTCACAGTAGGGATGGGTAAACTTACAGTTATTACATATACATAAAACACGTCAGAATCACTTACTGTTTATAGAGAGAGTAGTAAGCAGTAACACTTGTTTATTCTTGTCCATAGCAAGAGCTCGTTGTGTGCACACAAGTAGCATACAAACACACTAAGGCCTTGTTTAGTTCGTGATAAGTAGTTAGAAAGTTAAATTTGAACTCCTATAGCACTTTCGTTTGTATTTGGTAAAATCCAATAATGGAAACTAGATTTAAAAGATTAGTCTCGTGATTTACAACTAATCTATGTAATTAGTTATTCTTTTTATGTATATTTACTGCTCAATTTATGTGTCCAAAAAATGATGTGATGGAGAGAGAGTGAAAATTTTCTAACTTCTGAAGGGAACTAAACGAGGCCTAAGATGCTATAAGCAGAAATTCGTATGTATGCTTTAGAAGTAGAACGTAAACAGTAATTCAAGAGTAGCATACAAGTACAACACGGCAGAGTATATTACACAAATAAGAAGCTCTGCATTATTGATGCATCACATGACACCTAGAGATCGACAACCTGATCCTGACATTGTGTTGGCCACAAGTAATGCTCTACATTAATTATGATGCATCGGATGACACCTAGAGATCGGCAACTTGATCCTGACATTATGTTGGCTGATCTATAGTATTGAAGAAGACGGTGTTACTGATTTAGAAAAAAGAATAATCCGTGGTGTTACTGATGCTTTAGATTGCTGGGAAAGGCGAGGTGGTGTCAGTATTAAATTTAAAATTGGAATTTGTACGAATACGGATCCTTATGTGTATCGCGGTAAAGAGCAAAATTATGACGCATAGAGCTGCCAGGTATTCGACTCCCTCGGTTTCAAAACACAAGTCGATAAGTTTGTTTTTTTCTAAATACATAGCTTTCAGACACAGGGAATAATGCACGAAGTAACACGGGTTTACTCCTCTATGCCAAGAGCTCGCAGTGTGCATAGGCAGCCTGTCCCAGATATAAATTGCTATGAAAAAGCAGCATACAAATACACTAAGAGCATATTCAGGAGACTAGTTAAATGGTTTTGTAAAGCTAAATTTAGCTATTATTACGAAAATACATCCTCAACAAAGTCTTTTAGAGTACTATAGTATTTTGTTATCAACTCTATTTAGTGAGTAGCTAAAACAGTAAATTTGGTAAGTCTTTTTGACTAGTCTCACTCATAAGAAATAAATTAGTATCCATTGCATGGACCGGGTTATTAGTAGTTACTCCCTCCATCCCAAGATATAATTGGCGTAACCACTTTTATTCTTGTCCCATGATAAAATTAAATGTGTTTTTTGGTCTTTGAACTAGAGGTAGTTACGCCTTATATCCTGAGACGGAGGGAGTAATAAAGAGTAGCATAAAAGTAGTACATCATAGAGAATACTATAAGAAGCAATAAGAAAGAAATTAGTACAGTGTATCGTTTGCAGCTTCGCATGGCATCTTGAGTTTGGCACGCTTACCGTGGCGCTATGTTGGACACGAGAAAATTCGACGTTTCAATGCAGAGAGTCAAAGTCTTGAATTTGTCGTAAAAAAAATCTGTGATGTTACCGGTGCATTGAAAATTTTGGGATGACAATCTTATCTTATCTTAGTCACCTCCATGACCATCGGTGGTAGATCAACAATGGAATATAGCAGTTATTGAGGCGAGTGTTATGGAAAACACAAATGAACATGCAAATTAATGATGACTGCAGCCAATGCCGGATCTTGGATCCGCCTCCTTCTGCTTTGTATTGAACGCCCGTCCAGTCGATTTACTGCAGTACGTTCTAAGAGATCGACTGCAGCATGCCAGGATGGCTGAGCACATCAAATGGTTCCTAAAGTAGCTACTCCGGGGCTGTTTGGATTCCCACCGTTGGCAGCCACGCCATGTTGTGGCACGCCATAGTCATGTGGCGGACCAAAAAGCTCGCCACAGCTTTGGCGAAAAATCTGGAGCAAATGAACGCAGATTCCTGTGGCAAACCTGTGGCGGCCTCATCCAACACAGGAAGCAAACATCGTCCGATTTTAGTGGCGAGCCACATCGTGGCGCGGCGACTGAAGGCTGAAAACCAAACACCCCTCCCTCCATACTAAAAACACGCTTAGGACATGTTGCAGTAAGCAAGGAGTGTTTCATTAGAGGTTAGTTTTCCATCTCTACCCCTAATAAATATGGTTGTTGTTGCTCTTTATAGGAGGAACTAAAAGAGCCCATGTGCCTAGTGGAGGGGGGCATGACACAGTGGCCACTTGATGTCGATTTCTGGCGGACGGAAATTTTGTGCACTAGGCTTAGTAGAATACGACGAAGTGCGCGCTGTGGAGGCTCGCTTCATGCCGCATTGTGCTCCTTGCTAATTCTATTTAAGAGACGTTCATCTCTTCATCATCAACTAGTACACTACTCCGGCACCTTGCTTGCTTTAGTTTCTCCTAGTAGTACTACTTCGACATGGTTTGCTGTGGCACGTGAAGGCGTGCGGCCGGCGCGAGCGAGTTACGACGTGCGGGGCGAGCCAGCGGATAAGAGGGCGCACATCTAGTTAATGCGGCGGGAAGCGCAATCGACGGAATCGCAACCGACGGGGACATTCAGGTCAATTTTCAACAGCACTACGCCAGGACGTCTAGTTTCTTGAAAATAGGCCAAGAGGCTAGGACGTCAAGAATTTAGGTATGGAGGGAGTATCTCATCTAACATGGTCGTCCAAAATAACTCTCACAAACAAGGGTGTGTGGCAGAAACCCGGTGACCATTTCCATCTACCACTTCCATCTACCACTTGAGCATAAGCATGGAGAAACCCGGTGTCCACCGGTTCACCGACGACAACGTTCGATCCGGCAGCACGGAGGACAGGTGTGTGGCAGCATCATAGGGACAATGAAGAGATTTAAGTTAAGAAAGGGAATACGGCAACACGCAGGCCACCGGTGCCCACGGCATGCGGCAACCATGACATCTACATTAATGTTGGCAATGACCGCACCTGTAGAGAAAAAATGTATGGCCATCATGCTAGATCCTATCAATTACAATTTAATTTGTCTACTACGATGTATGTGATACGATACTTTTTGACCATTAGATATAATTTTAATTTTAGTTTTAGTGTCTTTGGATTGTGAACACAAACAGGGTAGTATAGGACCTAGATATTTTCTTAATAAATAAAACATAAAAAAAAATGAGTAAACAATACAATAAGCTTTAGAATTTCAAATTAATACATGTAGAAAAATATTATAACAACTGGATCAAAAATCTATGTTTAAACGTAAAGGATAAAGAAAGAGTTTATAAACTTCAAATTTATTTATGTTTGAACTAAATAAATATGGTTTGTGTGATAAAAATTGTTACTCCCAAAAAGTAGTATAAATAAAAAGACTAATCATACAAATTGTTAAGTACAAAAGTAGTAGAAATAAAATAGGTAGATCCAAAACTCTTACAAAAAATCAAAAACATTTTTCCATCAATTCAAGAGACTATAATGAGCATTATAAGTAATTCTATTGTATATGAGTAAATAGTAAGCTTAAATTTCATGGAAAAGGATCAAAATTTAATGTTATGTTATAAAAATAGACACAACTAAAATTATCATAATTTAAGAAAATATTTCAACTAAATGTATATTGGAGAGACACGAGAGGGGCTATGTAAAGAAAGAAACTATAGGAATTAGATTAAAAACAAATAAATCAAGGGAGTTGCTATATCTCTTTCACAAGAAAAGTAACAAATATTTCTTGCAACATGATAGACCCTTGGATCAACATCCAAGGGTGGAATCTGTCATCATCGTCATCCGTCAAACAGAACATCCAAAGCGTGCATGCGGTGCAAAGTGCGGTGCCAACTACTTCCCCAACGGGCCCGCATACATTAACGGGCATCGATGGAACCCGTTAACCAACCCACGGCCCGACCGGTAACTTTTTCGGGATGAGGACAAATTGATAGTAATTACAGAAGTGCCATTGAACCTGTCGCAGAAAAAAAAAAGACCAAGGGGAGATGGCGATCCTTGCGAGCCCGATCGATCGGATCTATGAGAAAATCGAGAGAAGAGGATCAAGCTGGATTGGTATGTCCCCTTTTACGTTCTTGTTTCTCCTCTGTTCTTCCTCCTTCCCCCACGTTTCCTTACGTAATCATAGATGATCGAACATGCTTGTCCTCTCAGACGTGGATTTGTACATGCTTTTCCTCTGTTTCTCGTACAAAAGAATTCGGTTATGAAAAGCAATCCAGTTATGAAAAGCAATATGTAGCTTACACAAAATTCACAAATTTAGAAACCCAAATTTGACAAAGATTGATTTTTCTTTTTGCTTTAACGGTAGTTTAGGCAAAGATCTCCCATCCACTTAATATAATCTAAATCCTTCCAAACCACTATGTCATCACAAACATGTTTAACAAACTGCTAAAAACCCTCAACGACACCAATTGAGTTGTACTACTTCACATGTACGATCTGAGCAATGAAACAAGGAACTAGGTGTCACACATTACAAACCACGAAATGAAACCGGTATGGAACTTGGGGCACCTAAAAATATGCACAAAGACCACGCTACCGGGCTAACACCAAGTTGTATTCTCTAGCAACAGTTAGCTCAAGCAAAAGAGCAGTAAGCGATTACTAAGCACATATATGATCTCACCAGGCTAACACCAAGTTGTTCTGTAGACTTACAGTAGCCTTGGACAAAGGAACATGTTCTGCATTGCTATATCCATGTTCTTCATTCATAATTGATGATATCTGATGAACACATTAACAAAATTGAAAATATATTACAAAAAACGAGAAACATAGTGACAAAATTGCACTTGTCAAATAGTGCAATTTCTAGTATTAAAAATAAAATTACTACAGGAAAACAAAAAGCTCTACTAGCAACCTGCATCTCACTAACACACTAGAACCAATAGATATAGCAACCTTGCATTGCACCAAGCATGTTAAGGTGCATCCGCCTCCAACTTCGGACTTATCTCTCTCAAGCCAACATGGCCAATACCCACAAAGGCGAGAACAAGAGACAATTTGGTCCAATTTGGAAAGAGAGCCATTTAGTCTCATTGATCATGCATTATGGTGTTCAAGGACACGAGAACACGGAAATATCTGTGACTAATGGCACTGTCCTAGCACATATTATGGTGCTCAATAGCATATATAGAAGAGGGCCATTCTTTAAGACTTACAACATCATAATTCTTGAGCCCTCTTGGCCCCTCTTTTGGTTGTGACTCCCGCGGTTGGGGGCACACATCAACCACATCACATTACCTCATGGTTCCCTGAAAAGAAGGAAACAACACATGTTTTACAAAGGACAAGGGGCAACAAAGAAAAAAAAAAGACATGGCTTACCACAAGGGACAACAAAGAAAAAAAAAGACATGGCTTACCGGCAATTTAAGACAATGGACAATGCACAGAAGAATTTTCTTATAAATGACAGTTTAAAATAGACTGATGTGTTGACAAGGGACAATACAAGGACATAAACAAATGATAAGCCGGACAAAAGTACGAAGACAAGGGACATTACAAGGGACAATCCAAACACAATTCGCGAGGTCCCTGTGATGACTTCACGTCTCGACCTCGAGGGCCTAACGGCCCACTTCGGCCTCGAAGCGAAAGTGTTACTTTCAAAAAGCCTTCAAGCGCAAGGTTTATATAGGCAATCAAGCGATGTCATTTTGTACTTTGTTGTCTTGTATCGCGGGGTCCCTGCTTGTTTAATTTTAAACAATTTGTTTTTATTACAAGGGACAATACAGGGACAAAACATCGAGACATAAACAAGGTTCTGAGTTAACAATTTTTTTTTCGAGGTCCACATCCGAGGAGTTCATGAAATGGAAGAACCAGATTTTTAATGCAGATTGGTCTTGGAAATGATGATAATGCCATCCAACTTACTCAATTGTCCGAGTTAACGGCTTCCATAGATTGTGACCAGGTCCATTTGACCTAATTTTATGTTATTGCCCTTGAATGTTCAAAAGAAACTAGTTAGGTCTTTGCTAATCAATGTAACTTTTTATATGAAGACCGCTTTGGCAAGAGATTTTGAACTCAATGTTAAGTTGCACACACCGACGGTTCAACCTAAAAGCTTAAGCGATTGGGAAGAGGTGGGCAATGCACTTATACACATTTCAACACTCAATCCTAAAAGTTACTACACTTTTGATTCAAATAATACCTTCACATAATTACCAAGAACTGCGGCACAACTAGGCTAGAGTCCCCAAGTACACGCGAGGGTGTTCTAACTACATCAACACCCAACAAACAACCCATTATGCTTTGTTACCGCATGCGAGTTAGCACAGATTACAATTAACAGATTTCAAGAGGTGCATAAACAAAATTACTTGAACATAAATATAAAAATTGCACATTTGGAGCGATTGCAAGTAACACTCATTGTTATTGCAATTATGTATACGATTTGTTTATTAGCATTAACAAACTAGTACTTGCCAGCAAGGATGATTTGTTTATTAGCATAACACAAAAGGACAGTGTAGGATTGGTGCATCTCAAATTAACCATGAAACTTGCCTGATTTCACATTCATTAAAATTTCATATATTGCACATGCTCATAACTAAAATTGCAATGCCCGTTACTTGCAATTAACATTATCGATGATTGCAATAAGTGTCTTTGATCAAGTAAGCAACCCAAGATCAATATTCAAGTTTTTTGGTTAATTTTCTGCCCTCTTTGGACAAGACAACTTGTATGTATAGTGGACAACATATTGTAAACTATGTTCTTCCAGCAGCTCATCCTAGGAAGCCTAAACAAGGAGATATTAACATGTGTATGAGCATATATGACATGTTTAAACTAGCATCCACTCGTGGATAGCTCTGGCTGGTAGGTAGCGGTCTCATTCATGCATCACTAGCATCCACTCCACGACATGTGCTATGCTACTGACAAGGGAAAGAAGAATCGGCAGCACCATGCAGATAGCAGCACAAAGCAGCAGTCAATTGCTGCGTGTAGCACATGATTGACCAACATAAGCTAGCAGATAGAAGTCAATTCCAAAACAATAGTTATTAAAAAGAATGTCATATTTTAGTGACAAAAGGCGAGCTGAATTGATGATGCTACCCCCTCATGATTCTAATCGCGGACATATGCGGTTTGCTATTAAAAAAACACCTCGCCACGCAGTAATTGGAAATCTATACCTAACACAAAAAGAATTTCTTTGGGAATGACCAAGGTATACATTGGCTCCATCACGGCCAAGAAACTACAAGCAACAACTACCATTTACAAGTTCCCCTGTTAGTACCATCGGTAGCTGAAGTCGCCTACTAGTCAAATGCTCCCATCTGCTTTTGAAGTAGCGGAACGACCTTCAACCGACTTGGCATGCCGAACGGCCTCACTTGAGCACAGCACAAGTCACCCCAAAATCACCGGCGCACAACGAATAAACTCGCTCATCCCTATACCACAAAACACCGCTGCAAATATGCGAACCAAAATACCACCAATCCCTAACCCCATGACCTCCTCGAGCTACCTACCAATCGAGCTAATCGAGCACACAAAGAGTTGGGTATTTTAAGTTGAATACATAATACTACCTCCCAACATGCCTTCTGTGTGAGTGCAAAATGTTCTACCATATCAAGGATTCCAATTTTTGGTTTCACAAAAAAAAAAGGTTACAATATTTTAGTTGACTAGTGGGAAGACAAAAGGAGTTGGAAATAAAAATAAGAACTGAATAAAGAATAATCTCTACTAAAGGATTTACCTCGGATTGTGTATATGGAATTTATCCATCTCTAGTAAATGAACAATGATCTTGGGGTATCACCTTGATGTACATCAGACAGTAATAGATTGCAAGAACCAAGGGTTCCAAGCTTTGCACTATGAAAGACATTTAGATGGTTACTTCAAACAACATCCTGGTACAGAGATATCTCAAGATTTAGAGTTACCGTGTCACTTACTTTGCATGCCCAATAGCATTGTGGCACAAAGCTAATACGCGCACCATTGCTAGATCTCGAGCCCTAGTAGTTCCATATCTTTGTTGGCAGCTCCAATGACAGTTTCAACAAGGTCAGAGCAACCTACATATACCCAAACAACAACAACAACAACAATAATAACGACGGCGACTGAAATCTATAATTTAATTTTCAAGAATGTCTTTGGTGTATAACTTTTTTTGTATAGTGGCAAGTGGAATCAAACCAAAGTGCCTCATTGGTAATGCTATACGTAAATGCTTAAGTAAACAACGATGCCGATATCCGGAATGAAATGCCAAGCTCGAGACAATATTTAACTCAAGTAATATGTAGAAATGGCCGAGTATATATCATTAACAATTCAAGACAGAGTACATATCAAAATATCAATTTTCAGCCGTCTCAAATACATCATTTGAATTTACTTGAGAAGAACAAAGGTCGCTTTTGAAGGTTGCTACCCATTAGCACCAGGGTGTTTATTTAACAAATGCTGAACCCGATTTGCATGATGTGGCATGAAGTCAACACTTATGTAGATAAGTGTCGTTAACATTACAAGACAGAATGTAAATGTCACCTTTCGGAGAAGAAATCTGCAAAATCATCAACAATGACTAACGGCGGGAAGTCGTCAAGAAGGTGAAATGCAGCAAAGTACTTTCTGATTTCATCACCGTCTTCAATATATCTAGGAGCAACAACACATAATTCAAGCATAAATTAGCCATCGTTGCATGAAACGGCTACCATTTTAACTAAACTTTACACAATAAACGAGCAGGTGGATAAGCAAGCAACACAATCCATGAAAAACACAGCTCAAGCATTTTCACACCATTCAGAATTTAAATTCATGACATGGGAAAAAAAAATCAGAACAAGAAACACATCCACGAGTCGAATCCCTCTTAATTGATTTGTATCCCGTGAAGTAAGCTCATCGATGGATCGACACCCTGAAATCAAAGTAGGCGTGGATTCGAAACGAGGAACAGCTATCCATCCATACAACAGCTATCCATACAAAGACACGGGGACGACCCACGCACCGAGAGAATGTTATGGCGGATCCTCGATGCGGACTGCTAGGGAGTCGCCGCCCGGCGGGGATGGGCGCCGCGACGCGATCGCCCAACGCCCCCGCGCTGCGCTGGTCCACTCAAGCTGCCGCGCGTGCGCTGCTCCTCCACCGGGGGGCACTTTGGTGCTGAAGCAGAGGAGAAGGGGATGCGCCACAGCAGGCGGTGCTCCACGCGCCTTGGGATGCTGCCAGGGAACCGGAGGAGATGGAGAAGCCGGCAGATCTGGGACTGGGACTGCGAGAGGAGAGAACGGGAGGGAGAGACAAGCAGCGGTGAGACACAGGCGGCGGTGTTAGCGGGTGGCCGGATGCATCTCGGACCCGACAGCCGCACGGACCCGACAACGAAATCGCGCTGGCGTCGCCTTCCCTCACCTCGAATCCGCGCGTGACGCGTGTTGCAAGAGATGGATGACAAATTTCTTTCAACAGATGTATAGGAAAATTGATAAATCAATATACGATATATTATAAAGTGCCCATTATAACTCTTGTTTTAGAATAACGTAATTCTATGTCCTGTAAGTTTGTAACCCGTGTGAGAGCAATAAAAGTTAATTTATGGAGTAATATTAATTCTCTAAGTATACATCAAACATGAATTAATATTTCTTATATATCTCAAAGTTAGCCTGTGCGAGAGCACGGAAGCACGGATTGATGGACTAGTAAATAACGAATCAGAATAAATTCGTTGGAGTGTTCCAACTCGCAACAGATGGCCAGCAAACCGATCACGTCGGCAGCCGGCAAGATCACCATATCCTTGTCGGTGGTCCATATTTTTCCCATCAATATCCCTTTGTCGTTGGCCAACACAAATTGCTGTACTAATTAGTGACAGTTCACACCGGAAATGCAGAAAATAGCATTCCGGACTAAATAACCAATACTGGAAGAACATCATCTTATCTTACTATTACTAATTAGAGGCTCCAACGGAGGCTCCACGTTAATTCTCACCAGACGCGGTAGGAAAAAAGATAAATGGTAGAAATTCCCACAATAATCGAAAACATCTGGCCATCAATCCCAAAGACTCTAATAACAATAGCCATTAGATCTATTTTCCTTTTCTATAAAATTACCCACGGCTGCCATTATAAATATATATAATAATTCTAAAATAAAACACCTATAATAATTTAAAGGAAAAACGATCGATTGCTATCCTATATACGTCATTGGGCAGGGTTAAAATAGATCTCGATCTCCTATCCTAGCGGCGTGCTCCTCCCTTGAAAAAAAAAAAAAAAAAAAAAAAAAAACATAAATCTATTTTAGCCGCAACACATCCTCTAATCCAACCGAGAGGATGGTGATGACTTCACGTCATCTATAGGCCCTGGTCTCGCAACTCATCTTCATGGGGACCCAGAGCCATGACCAATGCCGACGATGGGGACTAGAGCGAGGAATCAAGAAAGAGTGATGCATGGATTCACGTCATCTTCAATGCATGATCGGTAAGAGTACTAATCTGATTACTACCTTCACAGTCTTGCACAAAAAGCATAAACGTTGGCATGGTGTCAAAGTAATTCGTGTCCTTCCAGATGATGCACGAATGTCGCAAGCAGCCTTCTACCGTATGCATGCAGATGTACATACCTGTGATGTGTTAGCTTCCTGGCTTGCTTGCTTGGCCAGATGCCGTGGATATCCATCTAGAAGGGATCGTAACATGCACCCGGGAGGAAAAAAAGGAGGGCGTCGTGCCGCAGTTTCAGCACCTGCCGCCAGGTACGATGTGCAGGAGATATGTGCACGCATCATGTGTATCCCCTAGATGAATCAGTTTCCATGCACTGCCTCATCACGATTGGTCGTCACTGCAGAAACTGAGATGCTTAGCTTGATCTGAAGATTAATGAATCATCACTGGATATGTATTGACTTGACGACCTCCATGATGGGCAAGGACGATGCACGGATCAAGCAAAGAGGAAGCCAACACAGCGTAGGCATGTACATCTACACCAGTGTCTGCATGCTGACTGCTTCATCTTAGAGGCACGCGTGTACCGACACCAGATCCGCACTCCATCCGCAACAAGTTTTTTCGTTGATCTGCTTGCGGCTCTCAGTGATGAGGAGGTTTTCATGCTATCACCATGTTAGCCAGTGTCAGGCTTTGTCGTACTTTCGCGTTGATTGCTTCCTAGCCAGTGTCAGACGACATGCATACTCTGCTTTCTTCGTATTGCTTATATATATATTGGGGCTTGCGAGGTCGTAGTGATGAATCGCTTTGCAGAATTAGTCTGAAAGGATCTATCATTCACGACCACATGCTTGACCATGAGAATATAATTTTCATTTAATGTTAATGTCCTTTAAGTACTTCGCACAATAAGATTTGATATATTCCTCATTGCGCAACATATATTTTTATTAACTTAATCTTCTAACCATTGGCAGAGAAGTCACCCTATTTTTTTCTGAAGGGATCTAAACCCAGAGAGCATGACAAAACAAGCGCCTCATCTAACACTGACACAAAAAAGGGCTCCTGTTTCTTTGATCGCCACGGGCACACACGAGCTGGCTACATAGTGAGCGCTAAGCCTCGGCTCTTCGTCAACGGTGTACAAAACATGCTGGTGGAAGATTGTAGCAGGCGAATTTATCAGCAACACCAACTACAACACGGATGATGTTTAGCAGCCTTTTCATGATGAACACCTCCTCCATCTATCAACCTCCGAGAAGCTCCCATGGATCATCGCATGGTCTGTGCCATCCACAGGAGATCAAAGACAACACATTCCAAAATTCAGGAGGGTAATGGTATGCACGTCAACCGAGAAACTAATTTGTTGTTTTACCTATTCTTGCATGGCACCATACATATTGGCTGGTATTGTCTGGATTGACGGAGTTGGCAAGAACTCCATTCAGAACAGCCCCACACTTACTAACAAAAATACCCTAAAATCAAGATATCAAGAAAATTTATCAGTTGTTAAAGGAGGTGACTATTCGCCTATTTCTATGCAGCACAGTATGCACATAGAGGAATTCAGTGTCCGGCCATGCGCCTAAAACTGACGCTCGATCTAGCCGCATCGGGTGGATGGAAGGAAAGTCGTGTCTTTGGCATCATAGGCACGGCAAGGAAGTCTATGTCAAGAAAGGGCATGTAGCAACATATAGGCCACCGATGCCACGGCGTGTAGCATCCACTACAACACATGGAGACTAAAGGTATGGCCTTTTTGAGAGATCCAATAATTACAGTTTAATTAATCTACTGCTGAGGTACAGTAAAGGAAAAACCTTTAGTGCCATGGTGCATGCTAAAACAACTATTTATGACATTGTCAAAACTAAGAGGGTAGCCTAGGACCTAATATATTATTTAAACAAAAAATATAAAAGAATGAATAATACAATAAGCATTAGAATTTCAAATTAATACATGCAAGGTTAAAGTGTAGATTTTCATGATATCATGTAATGGCGAGAAATAAGAGTTTATTGGTTCATGTCATATCTTGATTTTCCAAGATGGCTGAGAATACTAATATGATTATTACTACCTTCACGGTCTTGCTCAGAAGCATGAACGTTGGCAAATATCAAAGTATTTTTGGCCTCATGAATTGTTGGGCTCAACATCCAGATAATCGAGATGGTGCAAGACCGTGAGAGGCACCCACGGCATGAACGGGTCACCGACTGCGAGAGGCACCACAGCAAGAACAGGTCACACATCGCCCAAAGACTCCGACCAACGGTGGGCATGCCTGCGACGTGAAAATAGGGGGCACGATGTTGGCACAGTCGGCATCACATACGTGCGTGACCCAAAGCCATCTGAGCTATGTTGCTAAAAAAGATTAATTACATTCATGAAAATAGTAGAAATGCGTAATATAATCCTTTCATACAAAAAAAAAAAAAAACATTTTAACATCAATTCGGTAGACTATAATCAACATTGTAAATAAATGCTATATAAATAATGAATAAGCTTTCAATTCGGGGAAAAGAATCAAAACTTAGATTTATCATAGTTTAAGCAAATTAATCTTTCAACAAAATTTTAGTATTTTTTTTTCAAAACTAATTTAAGTAATTCTTTTTATCTCATAAGATTTTAACCCGTCTTGGGAGCACGGGTTGGTGAACTAGTATTAAAAATATAAAGCCACAAATTCATCAATTTTGATTGCATTTCCTGTCTTGTTGCCTGCCAGAAAACAGTATGCAATATAAGTAATTAATGGGTGAGTTGGCTAACTTGAAATATGCTGACACATCAGCAAAATTGTTGACTTGGCAAAGTTATTAAATGAGGGAGTTTAATCGATGATAGAGGAGTTTCATCCACATGAAACTCATCCGACCCGATTACCAGGTTTGCAGTCTTGGTAACTGTGCCGTAAAAACTGTGCATCGAGACTAACCTAAATGCACTCACAATGTAGATTCTATCATAGAGTGTAAGACATTTATTACCTCAAAGCTAATCATAGACTTATAGTCTAAACAAGACTTCGAGTCTTATTTTTTCTCCCTCTCTCTTCCATAAATATACTGTCACATCATCAAAAATACAATAAATATGAAGGTAAAAAATATGCCTCAAGTCTATGGTAAAGTCTACATTGTGGGTGCCCTAACTATACTGTTGCCAAGCTCTTGATGTACTTTTTTGTACCATGGTACCGTGGTGCTATGCACAATGCTATAGCATGATAAAAACGTTGCATACTTGTTGCACTTGGCCATGATATACACATCAACAAATAACCACATTAAAATATGTTCTTATTATGAATACCAAAGAAATCCAAATCGGCAGAACAATGGAAGCACCAAGAGTGCTCCAGTACAATTAAAGACAGAAGCTACATGGATCTCCCATGTACATAAGATTACCAGCCCAGCAGTTCTCAAATCTATGAAACTCTGCATAGGAAATGAGGCACCCCCGTTTATTTTACATTATTACCTTCACATCACATCATCCAGCAAAATAATATTGAACCACACATTTTATTTTATTAGCATATTCATATTCAGAGGTGTGCAGCGCTATGGGTAGACTTCAATGACGCCACGAGCTCCAATTGTCTTGACAATCTTATAGTCAGAGAAACCAGCTTTGGTAAAGATCTGGCGCCAGTCATTTTCAGTACGCTGCCGTCCTTTCGTATTCACCATCATGGCCATGTCCATCAGGAGTTGGGCTTCATACATGATTGGCCCCATATAAGGCCCGAGAAGTATTTCTATAATGATCACCTTCCCTCCCTCTTCTTTTGAAGGAATTGCCTTCCTGCATTGCTCCAGGATCTTCACACAGTCCACATCGCTCCAGAAGTGGAGTACAAGCTACATAAAAAAAATGTCATACACAAAGTTTAACAACTCATAATATATATTTGACTCTTTTAAATTCACTGTTGTATATAGAGCACATGATTGATATGCAGATTATACTCATCTATGGTAAAAGGAATATTGACTTGGCCGCGATTAGTGGTGCTAAACTATTTTATGGCTAAGAAACTAAGCGTTGCTTAACATAGCTAAGACATCATTAAGACCAACAACAGAACAGGCTGTAGTAGAGCACTAACAATGCTATAGCAGGATATTTAAAACAATGGTAAATATGACAATATATATGCAAAAGACGAGTCTGTAAGCTCAAACATAATTAAATTCAGCTTCTAGATTTTTTTCTAATGAAGCATGCGTGTGAGAAAGAATTCGCCCTATTTTTGTTGCCCAATTCATACCTTGAGCATCACAGCTTGAGCAGGTGGGATTGTGTGGAAAGCATCATCAGCTGTTGCTGTCTCAATAACTCTCGGAAGGTTTAGCACAGTGCATTTGATGTCAGGGAAAGCCTTGATGATCGCGGCCGCACTGCTGTTTGCCTGACTACCACAGCAATAAGTCAGTGAGTGAAGACCACTGAAAATATCATGGCACTCCCTTATTATGGTTCCGATTGCCAGATTGTCATGCGCCGCGACACCTTCTTCCACCATCCTATCAAGCTCTTCGTCCAGGAGCTTGGTGCTCTCATGGACGAGAGGGACACCATGTAAAGACTCGAAAGGCGATGGCAACGGCTCAGGCAGATCCTTCCGGAACCAGTCGGCTAAAGACAGGCCAGCCTCAACGTAATGCTGGGAGACGGCGGCGAGCACGAAGTACTTCTGGTAGGTGTGGTTCTGGCCTTCCACACCCTCTACCAGGAGCCAGGAAAGAGGGTTGAGGCGGTACATGGCCTCCGCACTATCTCCATTAGATCCATCAGACGCAAAGATACCTGACGTGACCAGCAACCGCATGATGCGGCCGAGGTATGGTAGCTTGTTCTTGGGGAGGGACAGAGCGTTCACTAGATCCGACAGTGTGGTAGCACCTCCTAGGTCATGTATGGCATTTGGGATGTGGAGCTCAACGGCGCACTTGAGCGCCATGGATGTGAGGTAGTAGAGGCTGTGGCGCCACAGGTCGGCTTAGCGCCTCGCGCAGCTTCGCATCGGTGGGAACTATTGCTTGAGAAGATGCTGCCATTGAACTATCTGGTCACTCAATTACGGTGTATCTTTGTTGCCGTGTATGTGTGTTGGTTTGCGATGATCTATGTCTTGCCCCATACTAGGGTTTAAATAGAAATTCTGCTAACCAGCTTCTGATTGTTTTGGCCAGTGCCATTAATTTAAGCAACGCGTGGAGGGCGTGATTTAGCGTAAATCAGAAAACTATGGAACACGAGGAAGGCAAGTTCCAGTATTAAAATTGCATATTATTTGTGGGAATCACAATCCTTATCTCTATCTTGTAGAGCAAAATTACGACGGTGCATGGAGCTGCCATGTATTCTAGTAGCACGTCCATGGTAAGAGCTCGCAGTGTGCACGTACGGAGGCATGGCTAGTTTTTTTAAATACGATCGTGAAACTATGTAACAAGTGCAATTAAAAAGTACTAGCATATATACAAGTACAGGGAACCCAACAGTACTGTAATAAGATCTAAGATGCTTTCTTCTGCAGGTACAAATGCTCAAACTCTAAATTATGCATCCCATGCCACCTAGAGATATATTGGCACCGTTATAGTGGAAGTATGTAACGCTTCTATGGAAAGATGACATCCTACAATACAAGAATGCAATGCAACAAGATAGATAGGGGAAGTGGTGTAGCTGGTGGCGCTTAAGCTTTTTGGTAGAGTCCTGGAGGTCCCTGGTTGGTTCTCTCTTGTTTTTCTCGTTTTTCTTTCGGTGGAGTGCCTGTGTGGAGCTAGTTGTCTGGTTTGTTGTAGTTGGATAGACCAGGACCAGGATCTAGGGACCGTGTTGTATTTTTTCTTATATGTTTTTCTTGTTTTGTCGTCTAATAAAAATACGGCAAAAGCTTTTTACCGCCCTTCTAAAAAAAATCCTGGCAGTATATTGTAGACCAGCAAAATACCCATTTCAAGGCAAATAGTTAAAGCTTTAAATTAGGGGGTTTGCTATATATCAAGCGCCTGGTTTTTTAGTTTATCTCAAGGACATATCTCAGCCTTTCACGAATGTTCGAGAACAGAGAGGTGCAGGTGTACGTTAGCGCGCATGGGGTGCCTGCCCAAGCACCGCCTGAACAGGATCCTAGTCTCAGCCAACTGAGATATAAGAAACGTACGTTGAAGTACCCATTGGAATGAAAATTATTGATGTTAGTTGGTGCTAAAATTTTTGGAAAGACAATACACACCATATGAAATGGATGTTGCGAAAGTCCATGCAACCTAGAGTTTACCTCTTATCGTGGGTTGACTCTCCGTGGCAGCAAAAATTCCAAATTTTAACGGCGTTTTGCTTTCAATGGTAGGCGATTGTTCCTGTCAATAGCAAGGTGTTTGTAGTGACTGTAAATCTTGAGGGTCCAGATTTCAAAGACGCTCATAGGCGTATTGTTCGCGTGACTGTATTCAAAAGGGTGAGTGTGTGTGCATTGTGATTGTCTGTGTTTTGAAGTCTAATTCAGAAAAGAAGTGAAATGGTTCAAACAAGGTAGATAGGTGTGTGCCCCCCTTTTTTCCGTGTTTCCCTTCGATGTCCTCTCGCCATCGGGGCTTCCATTGTATTTGCATTTGGTTTTCCATCATCTTAATGAAATACGGGTGAATGGCCCGATCGAGAAAAGAAGTGAAATGGACTTTATTGATATAATATTCGTTGAATGATTAGTGTATCAAAATCTACATGTCAGATCTAAATTGATTGTTGACTTTTATAATGTTGTATATATTTATATCAAGCAATCAAGAAAGGCACTATATATCAAACATGTCCAAAAACTGATTTTCTGCATTTTGCCAACTTGTAAAATAAAGATGCTCTGATCTTCTGAATTGATATCATGCGTCATGGATGACATCTCGAAATACTATTTTTTATCTACAGTGGATCGAGTTAACAAAATTATGTCAACTTCGTTCCGGCCAGTGATAATATAATATTATTACAACTACACGGACGTCATAGTAGTTGGGTTTATTAGAAACGGCTCTGGAGTTCTGGCATGTTGACGAAGAACCCCTCCCTCATCAGGATGCAGCTTAGCGTCTCCTAACACTATCTAAAGCTATCATTATTAAAGGAAAATAACTATCACAGCCGGCTATGTCACTGTTAGTTACGTTGGAGCCGGTAATGATAGTTCATCACCACAACTAGTTGTTCTTGAAGAAGACTAGCAATGGTACTACCCGTTGCACGTGCCGTGGTGAAAATTAAGAGCCGACAGTGAAAATAGGGCTAGACCTGAAATTTTCTTTCAATCTGTTTTTTATGGCATATCGTCCAGAGCATATGCACACTTGCTATCTCCATCTCCAGGGTCACATGTTATCGACCTAGAGGCGTACTGTTGGTCTGTTGCACGTGCCGTGGTGAAGGCTGGTGCGGTCTGGCTTTTTTTTCTTTTTTTGTGTTTTTAAAGTATCTTTTCTATTATTTTTGTGGAAGAGGGTAACGCTGCTGGCTGAGTGAATCACTGCAGTTTCCACGGTGCCGCTTCCCCGGTAACAAGAGGTTGCCAAGCACTAGTCATCATAGGTTACGCCATTCTAAAAATAGGATCCCAATATAAGAACATATGAATGAACGGGAATAACCACACTTTCATAGGGAACAACAGAAACCACATGCATAATGCAATGTCACGTCTACCACTACTACCGAACTCATTTTAGGTGGCGGTTAAAAACGTTTTTCGGTGGCGGTTTTTATGACCGCCACCGACCAGAGGGTCACGGTAAATCAACCATTTTCGGTGGCGGTTTATATGCCCGCCATGGTTAATAGAAAAAAATAAAAAAAAAGAAAAAGCCCAACCCGAAACCCTAACGGGCCCAGATTGGGGCCGCCACCGCTAGGGTTTCGGGGCCCGCCGCCGCCGCCGCCGCCGCCGGGCTCGCCCGCCGCCATACGCCTCCCGACCAACGGATCCGGCCTCCACCGCCGCTCCGGAGCCACGAATCCGGCGGATCCGGCCGCCACCGCCGCTCGGCGCCGCTGATCCGGTGGATCCATCCGCCACCGCCGCTCTAGGCCGCGGATCCGGCGGATCCGCGGCGCCGCCGCTTCTCGGGCCGCGGATCCGGCCGCCACCGCCCGCACCGAAGCCGCGGATCCGGCCGCCACCGCCGCTCGAGGTTGAGAAGCGAAGCGCCGCCCGCCGCCGCTCGACGCCAGCGTGGCGCGGCGCTTCGATCCGCCCGCCGCAGCGCTTCTCGGCACCGCCGCTCGACGCCCGATGTGCGCGCCGCCGCTTCGCCGTCCCCGTCGCGCGCCGCCGCTGGCTTCCCTCGTGAGCGCCGTCGCATCGTCATCTCTAGCCCGGAGGAGCGGGGTCGAAAGAGTGGGGACGTCCGTGCGCGCCGGAGGAGTGGGGAGGGAGTGGGGAGCGCCTCGGGAATGAGTAGAGAATGGAGTGGGAGCTGTTGGAAAGAAGTTAGGGTTAGGAAGAAATGAGGAGTGGTTCTTATATACCGGAGCCCGTTATCGGGCTGAAATGGGCCAGCTGCTGGGCCGCCATTAACAGTGGCGGGTTTTTAACAAATAACCGCCACGGTTAATCGATTAACCGTGGCGGTCATTATAACCGCCACGGTTAATAAAAATATCCGCCGCAGTTAATCACGGTATTAACCGTGGCGGTTTTTTAAAAGCCCGCCACGGAAAATAACCGCCACGGTTAATAAAAAATAACCGCCACAGTTAATCAGGGTATTAACCGTGGCGGTTTTTTAAAAGCCCGCCACGGAAAATGATTTCTAAACACCATGCAAGTTCAATTCTGTAGTAGTGTACAACATGATCAGTTGCACGAATGGTCGAAACGTACGTATCGAACGAAGAGGCGTACCATGCATATAGCTACTAACATACAGCATTCATGCTTCTTGTCGATCAAACAGACAATGTCGTTAGCATTTTCTTGTAAAGCAAACAATTTTTGTGGCTTTTACTTATAGACGATATAGTTGCCGTTCGTAATCTCCCAGCTAAAGGGGATGGTCACGGCCTGGCTTCCATGGTCAATCCCGTATTGATTTTGTACCAATTGCAAGAGTGGGCTGCAGCCTGCAGAGCCTGGGAGTCCTATAAACCCATCACTAGACCAGGATAAAGGCCCATCAACACAAGCTCCAGTACACAAACACTGTCCCTACTTGAAGTCTTTAGAGATTGCACCAGACTGAAAGTAAACATGTCCAAAACTGAAATCTTCCCGATAAGGATGCAATTAAACGAGATGGACAACATTGTTCGAAATTTTCCAGGTAAGATCAGCACTTTTCCTGGTAAATATTTGGGTTTACCCCTACACACCAGAAAATTAAGACACATTGAGGTACAACCACTAGTGGAGAAGTTGGTGCAAGGTTACCGAGATGGCAAGGGAAGCTACTGTCCTCAACAGGAAGAGAAACATTGGTTAAGTTGGTACTGTCGAGCCTACCAATTTATCACGTAAAGGTTTCCATGCACAAAAATGGCTCATCAAGAATGGATCACATTAGAAGGAGTTTCCTATGGCGGACAGAGGACCCGGATAGAGTGAAAGAGGGACATTCTTTAGTAAATTGGCCCTGCCTACCAAAACCAAAAGGATGGCTAGGTATTTTGGAACTCGAACGCTTCGCAAGAGCACTATGACTGAGATGGTTGTGGTTCAAGTGGAAAGATAAGAAAAGAGCCGGAATCAACTAGACATCGCAATTGACAAAGTAGATAGCGATCTCTTCTATGCATCCACCGTGGTAACAATTGGAAATGGTAGGATGGCACTGTTTTGGTGTTCAAATTGGTTAGGTGGAGCAGCAGCAAGAACCATTGCACCACTCTTGTACCAAAAAACAAGAAGGAAAAAGATCACAGTAAGGCAAGCGCTAGATAACAACAAGTGAATTGATCACATTTATCCCGCGACGTCGCAAGAGGAAGTAAGACAGTTTGTCAAGTTATGGGAAGCAATACAGGGAAGAGAGTTAGATGATGATGCCGAAGATGATATTACATGGAGATGGACAGTTGATGGAGTTTACACCACAAAAAGCGCCTATCAAATACAATTCAATAGAGTTTACAGTGGATTGAAACTAACCCCAATTTGGAAGGCCAAAGCTGAACAAAAGTGCAAATTCTTCACTTGGACACTAATGCACAAGAAAATTCTGACGGCAAACAATCTACTAAAGCGAGGATGGACTGAAGATACGGATTGCAAGTGGTGCACTAGTAATCTGGAAACTCCGACTCATCTTTGTATGGATTGCCCATTCACAGGTTTGGAGTTATATAAAATAGTGGTATAACCTGGCTATTCTAGACTCGGTTAATGAAGCGGGGATCAATACATGCGTTTTGGTGGAGATGTCGGCGTAAGGTTGATAAAAGTACCGGGAAGGAACTTGTTGGAGTCTTAATTTACCTATGGTGGAATGTTTGGAAGGAACAAAACATGAGAATTTTCCAGCATCAATAGCTGCAGCCGATGCAAGTAGCTTTTTTATGCAAGGATGACATAAGTCAATATCGCCTAGCCATGTCCACAAATTCTCGTAGCAATCAAGATAGTTAGAGTAGTATCCCCAATAGCTTTTGTCGTGGTGTAAAGTTGTGGTGGTTGTTTTACTCCTTTTTCTTTATATCCTCTAATAAAAACCAACGGCAAAGCTTTTGTCGTTCCTCTGAAAAAAAAAAAAGATTCACTACTACAGGATTGATTTTGGGAGGTGTTCAGTTTTGATTTTCCGTGGCGGGCATTTTAAAAACCGCCACGGAAAATAGATGGCCCCGCAGCCCCGGCCAGTGAAAAAGCTGCCACGCGTTAATCGATTAACCGTGGCGGGCATTGTAAAATAACCACCACGGTTAATCCCTATTAACCGTGGCGGCATTGTTAAATAACTGTCATGGAAAATTGATTAATCGTGGCGTTTATTGTAATAAAACCGCCACCGTAAATGTTTATGCATGTGGTGGTGGGCCCGCATACCAGCAGTTGCAGTCTGTTGCATGTCCTTGGGCGGTGAGTGGAAGTGGGGCGCATGTCCTTGGGCAGTGAGTGGAAGTGGGGCACATGTGTCGGTGGCTGAGAAAGCACAAATGTGCCATGTCATCGATCCCGATGTGTGGTGTTTGGCCACTCGTGACTCGCCATGTGTCCCGGGTCCATTTGTCATGGGCACAAAAGAAAAACACAACCATGGACCTCTCTCTCCCCTCTAAAATACTCGCATCGCATCCATCCGTCTGCAGGTCCATTTCCTCTCTCCGTCTCCATCTCTCTCTCACCATGCATCCATCCATCCATCCTTCTCTCTCTCACGCCATGCATCCATCCATCCATCTCTCTCGCTCTCTCTTGCCATGCACGGTCGGCGGGCGCGGGCGCGTGCTCCAGCGCTCAGGAGGGACCGACGGCGGCGCGATCTGCGGAGACCCGCAGCGCTCCAGCGGCGGGGGGCCACGGCGGCGGCGCGGACGCGGAGGGCCACGGCCGGTGGCACAGGAGCAAGGATCCCAGCGGCGGGGAGGAGGAGGACCGCGAGCGGCCTCGGGCTCGCTGAACCACGGCGAGGTGGAGCAAGCGGCGCTTGGAGTGCGCGGCGGCGGGGCGATGGCGGACAACGGCGGCGACAACGGGCGCGGGCGGATCCCAGCCGGGCGGACGGTGAGCCCCTCCATATCCAGGCCTCCCTCCATCCGCTCCCCATTCCGGCCGCGGCGAGATCCCGGTGGCCCCCCCCCCCCATCCCATCGGCGGCGCGGTGGCTCCAACCGCGGATCCCGCCGGCGGCGGGCGCCGGTGGCTCCAACCGCCCGGATCCCGGCGGCCCCCTCCCCTCCCATCCCGGCATCCCCGGCGCGAATCCGGCGTCGGCGGTGGCGGGCTTTTAAAACCCTAGCAGCGGCGGGCCCGATCTGGGCTTTTTGTATTTTTAATTTTTTATTTTATTTACCATAGCGGGCATTGTAAGAAGACCGCCCGCGGTTAATCCCTATTTTCCGTGGCGGGCATTGTTAAATAACCGCCACGGTTATCGATTTTGCGTGGCGGACATTTGCCCGCCACGGTTAATCGTTCGACTAACCGTAACCCTAGCTGCGTGGCGGTTTTAATGTCCGCCACGGAAAATCAAAAAAGTCCGCCATGGAAAATCATTTCAGTAGTAGTGATTGTCTAAGCCCAAGCAAAGAAAGATATTACAAACGGTCTGAATGGAAAAAAAGGAAAGAGATTATATATGTGCCGCGGTGAGAGATTATGTAATGCCGATGGGCATGTTCGAATTAATTATCAACACGATTATTCGCAAACTTCCGCCTTTCACAACCGTTGGTCCCCATCCTTCTCCTCTCGGCATCTCGCTGAGTTGGGTCAATCGTTTTAATATGTTTTCTAGTAGATATATCGAGTAGTTAGGGTTAGGGTCTCTCTATGCGGTTTCTTTGTGTTGGGTATTTACCTCCTCTTGGGGCAGTGTGAAATGGTTTTCTCCACGGCGGTGCGGTTGAAGATGAGGGCGACAACTACATCGTTATTAACTTCATTGGCATGGCGACATGGAGATATTTTTTTCCACATGGCGACATCAATGAGGAGATAATGTCGCTGCCAAGGAATAATTTTCTCTAGCCTCTTCTAAATTTCCTTGAGGTTAGATCTGGCGGCGATGAAGAGCTGTGGTGGTAGAAAAAAAAGAAGAAGCAGGAGGACTCAAGAAAGAAGAAGATTCTCAACTCCGCCTCCGGGAATGTCGGTCATCATTCATTGGATATCTGTGTTATCACGCCTTTTGCCGATTGTTTTCCTATAAAATCATGCATATGAACCGTCATACAGGTTTGGTTTTAAGGATTTGAGCTATTCACAACGCGGATACAATTTATTTCAAATTCGGTTTCTAGATAAAGGTAGTGCATTCCAGTGTGCTTGTAGCCTGTTAATATACCCAACTATTATATTAACATAATTCTTCTTTCATTGAAGTGTTTTTGCTACATTACTCCCAAATAACCGTGGACCGTCGATCTAGGTGGCAATAATCAGATATTACCTTTTAAGAGGTAATATGAGAAAGATATTGAAGTATGTTTTAGAAATAGAAAGTAATCAAATTTAAGGTAACATATCTGTTAATCAAAGATCTAACAGGCATGCCAACATGTGACCATAAATTTCGGCATGATAAGTCGGAGGTTATATATGTGAAGCCATGCAAATCCGTAATGTCCACATACACGATAAATACGTTTCATATATACATGTTATGCTTGTGTATGACATAAACATCAAAAAGCATGCAACCACATCAAATATGTTCTTTTTAGCAGTACCAAATACATCCAAACAAACCACATAGCACAAAGGAAGCACCAAGAGTGCTCTAGTACATTTCAGAACAGAAGCTACATGGATGTCGAAGTAATGAAGCTGAACAGCTTAGTCGTTCTCCGCGAGACTATGTCTTGGAAATGAGACACTCCATTTATTTTAGTTACATCAATCCTCACATCATATCACACCATCCAGCAAATACTGAACCACACATTTTATAACCATATATTGATATTTAGAAGCGTGTGCAGCCTTACGGGTAGACTTCGATGACACCGCGAACTCCAATTTTCTTAGCAATCTTATAGTCAGAGAAACCAGCTTTAGTGAAGATCTGGCGCCAGTCATTTTCAGTACGCTGCCTGCCTCTGGTATTCACCATCATGAGCATGTCCATCAGGAGTTGGCCTTCGTACATTATTGGACCCATATCAGGACCAAGAAGTATTTCTACAATGATCACTTTCCCTCCCTCTACTCTGGATGGAATTGCCTTCTTGCATTGCTTCAGGATCTTCACACAATCCTCATCGCTCCAAAAGTGCAGTACAAGCTACAGCACACAAAGCCATATACATGTTCAACAAAACAACTATCTACCTGACACGTGACATGGCCTCATGCTTACACAAAATAGAAGAACTTGTGTCTGGCGGCTCGATCCTACATGTATCATGTTCTGTTGCAATGCAGGGGTACACTTGCTAGTAAGCTATAATAAAAATTTCAAGCAGGCTATAGCCGGAGCTATTTAAGTTAGTATTTTTTTTGTAGAAAACATGAATTTCTTAACTAATTATGCATCAAAAAATTTTAGCTAAAGAGAATTTCCTAAAAACAGATAGTCAAGTACATGTACAAGCTCTAGGAGAGCATGTATATTCATTTAACACTCAATATCCAATGATTTAATAATTGTTTTATTGTTGTTAAGTAGAAAACATGATGGATAGGAATAGATTACACTTCTCCAGTTAAGGGATGAAGATTTGCCTTGCTTATGATTAGCAGTGCTAAAATGTTACAAGGATAAGCTAAATAGCGGTGGAGAAGCCAATGCATAATTGTTGTTAATAGTGGAATAATTTGTCAACATCGTTGTGTAAAAAATTAGAAGACAAAAATATTTAGCGAAACAATAGGAGACTATAGATGGGTATTTACAGATTGTGTCTGCATGCCACAAACAAAACTATACTTCTAATTATCAGTTTTACAGTGAAGCATGCATGAGTGTGAGAGAGAATTCTATGATATTTTTGTTGCCCCATTAAATTCATACCTTGAGCACCACAGCCCGAGCAGGTGGGATGGTGCGGAACCAATCACCCGTGACATTGCTAACAGCATCATCAGCTGGTGCTGCCACAGGTGTTGTCGTCTCAATAACCCTTGGAAGGTTCAGCACAAAGGCATTTGATGTCGGGGAACGCCTTGATGATCGCCTCTGCGCTGGCATTTCCCTGGCTACCACAGCAATAGGTCAGCGAGTGAAGGCCACTGAAAACATCACTGCACTCACGTATGATCGTCCCGATGGCCAGATTGTCGTGTGCAGCGACACCTTCTTCCACAATCCTGTAAAGCTCTTCGTCGAGGAGCTTTGTGCTCTCATGGACGTTGAGCACACCGTGTAAAACCTCAAATGGTGGCGGCACTGGCTCAGGTAGATCCTTCTTGAACCACTCGGCGAGAGATAACCCGCCTCAACATAGTGTCGTGAGCACGTGCCCGGCACAAAGTACTTCGGTATGTGTGGTCCTCCGATTCCACACCTTCAACCGGGAGCCGGGAGAGTGGGTTAAAGGCGGTACACGGCCTCCACTCCATCGCCATTGCTCCCGTCGGATCGCGAAGATACCCGGCGTGACCAGCAACCGCATGATCTTTGGCCGAGGAATGGAAGCTTGGTCTTGGGGAGGGATAGCGCTGTTACTAGGTCTGGTAGTGTGGTTGCACCGCCTGGGTCATGTATGGCGGTTGGGATGTGGAGCTCGACTGCGCACTTGAGCGCCATGGATGTGAGGTAGTAGAGGCTGTGGCGCCATAGGTCAGCCTGTGCTTGCAGCAGCTCGGCATCCGTGGGGACTATGGCCTGAGAAGACGCGGCCATTGTTCTATCAGGTCACTCAATCACTGTGTATCTTTGTTGCCGTTAGCCTGTGTTTTGCTGGTTTGCGTTGCTCAATGTTTTTCCAGAGTAGGGCTTAAATAGAAATTCAGGTAACAAAGCTTCTGATTGGTTTGGTCGATCTAGGTGTACTAGGTATATCACAGACTAAGACGACATTAATTTAGGGAACACGTGGGGATGATTGTGGAGGAGAAATTAAGAGAAAAGTAAGTCTCACCAGAAACTTAATAGCGCAGCATGGCCGGCGATTGTTGCTGCAGGGGAAGGTAGTTGGCAGATGGAACCGATCAATGCTAAAACTTTGTGTTTCACACGTGCGTAATTGCACTGACAGTGATAGACATTAGTGGCGGGTTGTGTTACCAACCGGCAGTGATAATATCCATTACTATCAGTTGATACAAATCCGACAGTACTAGGCTTTTCCTTATGAACCGGCAGGAATGCAGCAATCAACTTCGGTTTTAAAATTCAGATAGTGATGTGGCCGGCAGTGATATTATATTATGTAGTAGTAACCTATCTATTTTACATGATCGTAGATATATCTGTTTACTATTTATAGAGTGTAGACATCTAACATGATCCGATTCCAATCAGCAGAAGCCTGTTCATTATTTTACTTTAATTAAGTCGTTTGGTTTTATATTTTATTACTTAACTCACGAGGAACTTCTAAATTTTTTAAACTTTATGAGATATATGTGTGATATTCAGGTACTAGAACAACTTACTCCTGATCTTCAGCTATGTTTCTCTAGCTGTATACCTGCAGCTTTGTTTATTACTTCCAGCTCGTATATTTCTCTATGGAACTCGAGGAACCCAAATGGCAGTATTAAACTTAATTGTTATTAGTAGGAATCCTAATCCTTATCTCTATCATCTAGAGCAAAATTACTACGGCGCCATGCATTCTAGTAAATTAACACTGGTCTATTACAGCGACATGTCGCAAGTATAGTAACATCTAAGATGCCATAAAAAATCTGGTTGCAAATACAAATACTCAAGCTCTATTTTTTTTTTTTTTTTTTTGAAAAGACTCAAGCTCATCGTGGCAGTATTTTGTCCACCAGTAAAATAGCCTCCTGAATGCAGAGAGTCAAATCTTTAAATTGGCCGTTGTAAAAAAAAAGTCAGTTATGTTCTGATCGAGCTCTGAATTCTTGGGAAGAAGACAGTACACACAACGTGAAATGGAAAATGGATCTAATAGAAAATTTTGGTGGATGATCAGTGCATGGAAAGCTACATGTCGGAATGAAATTTGTTGTTGTCTTTTATAATGTTGTATATGTATGAAGCAATAATAAAAACAGTCGCTATCAAACATGTCAACAATTTGATTTTCTATATTTCTCGAACCTTCTAAATTGATATCATGCATCATCATATCGGATGACGTCTCCAAATACTTATTTTTGTCTAGTGGATTTAGTTAACAAAGTTATGTTAACTTCTGGCCAGTGATAATATTACAAGTACATGGACGTAAATGGTGTACAAGCGCTTTTGGTGCTCTAGCATGTTGATGAAGAAACCCAAAATTTCCCGAGTGTCGCAGGCTTCCAAAAGAGTTAAAAACAGGGCACTCGGGGACTCCAATCTTCCCCGAGTGTTGCTCCTGGGGAAACATTACAATTGGGGAACAGACGCTTTCCCGAGTGTCGTGGCGTGCCTAGCACTCGTTAAGGAGCGGCACTCCGCAAAGGGCCTCTTCTCTGAGAGCAACACTCGGGCAAGAGCGACACTCAGGAAAAAAAAGTTACTTAATGTCCCCTCCCCCCACGCCGTTAAAACTTTAATGGTGTACAAGCGGTTCTGGTGCTCTAGCATGTTGCCGAAGAACCCCTCCCTCATCAGGATGAAGTGTAGCGTCTCCTAACTGTTACATGTTAACGTACTGTTGCTTGACCAATCGCTTTACTCACTGATTTTGTACCAATAATAGCTTGAGTGGGTTGCAGCCTGCAAGAGCCCAAGGAGGGCTATCAACCGATCACTAAACCAGGCTAAAGACCCATTAACAGAATGGTCCAGTATAGACATTTTCCAAGCAAGCAAAGAATGATCACGAACAGTCTGAAAAAAAAGGAGATTGTGTGCATGGCGTAATGTGGGATTATGTACTTATGATGGGCATGTTCTAATTAGGCAACATGACTGTCCTCAACTTCTGGACACAGTGCAAAAGTCGGAAGTGATGCACATCCATAATTTCCACATACATACATGTCCAAGTGGGCCGGGGGAAGCTCAGATAAGAGTACCAAGCCCCACCAAATTGATGCAAGAAGACGAAATTAGCGCACCCAACAAATGAATGGAGTGCGAATTGGCTTATAGTCCAATGGTAGGATGGTCCAGTGGGACGCTACCTAGCATGGTTCAAATCCTGGTGCTCGCACCTTTTTCTGGGATTTTCCCAGGATTACCGACGTTATGCATTAAGTGGTAAGCGACGTTCCCGTCGACAACGAGGCGCCTATGGTGACTTCAAGAATCTCCAGATCTGCCGGGTGCTCAGTCTTTCGGAGGTGCTCATAGGGGTAGGGTTTGTGTACGTGTTTTCATGGGGGTGAGTGTGCGTACGTGTTGTGAGCGTCTACGTTGTACTGTGTAATTCTAAAAAAAACAAATGAATGGAGTACTGTTATATTCCACTATTTGAAATACATTACTCACTGTGTCTCATAACAAATTATTCCTACAATCGTGCCGAGCCAAACTATCCAAATTAGTTTAACTAGCTGTATAAAAAAAGTCCAACAACATCTATATGTACCAAATAAGTACATATTATTAGCACAATCTTGGTGGAAGTGTCATATAAATTTTATGGCCATTAGAAAGGGAAAAATAGTGATTTATACCATATAATTGACTGGAGAGAGAGAGAGAGAGAGAGAGAGAGAGAGAGAGAGAGAGAGAGTTTCATAACGATAAAACATCTAGCATTATTTCCAAGATGTTTGAATTGAACATGGACAAAACCCACACCTGATAAAGTTTGGCCATTTCACTTTGTTCTTATATAACACTATGCCCAAACTCTTTGTGTCTTTTTTTGCGATATTTTTTTTTAGAAAAAGATCTAGTATCAATGATATACTGCTGCCAGGCAATATATGTTATAGCATGATAAATACGTTGCATATATACATGGTATGCTTGCATATGACATACACATCAGAAAAATTATGTAACCACACATTAAATATGTTCTTATTGGGGTAACGTAAGCTCATTGTATATGACATACACATTAAAAAAGTATCCAATTCAACATAGCGTAATGGAAGCACCGCAAGGGCTCCACTACATTTCAAAACAGAAGCTACATGGATCTTTAGCAAGTTGATCAGGAGTGGTAACATAGGACCCATCAGGGTTAAGGAAGTGGGTAATGGTGTTTTTCATGGCTCTTTTAACTATTGACTGACGGAAGAACCTAGTATTTCTATCTCCTACTATAGACCAGTTCTTCTTGTATCTTTGTTTGTGGTTCCCTTGCCAAAAGATTCTCATGTTGGGTAATGAGAAGATTTTGGAGACTGGGATTTTGCTGGTGGGGTTGACACAATTGAAGATATGGAAGATTTGGTTTTCAATGGCTTTGAGCTGGTCAGAGTTTTTGGGTTTGGACCTGTGCCACCTGGTAAAGATCTTTGGCTAGGAACAAAGTCCTCAGGTGAAAAAGGGCGGTTGCAGGATTTGTGCCAGCTTTGGTTGGCAATGTTTTCATAACCATCCTCCATAAGCCACCAATTCTCGAACTTAAATTTTTTGAAGTGGATTTCTTGCAAGAATTTAAAACAACAAGAATAGGGGCATGATCGCTCTTCATCATTGGCAGATGGTAAACCAAGGTAGAGGGAAAGTTGGACACCATTCTGCATTCGCTAAACAATGGTCAAGACACTAATAAGTAAGATTAGTAATGAAACACTTGTTCGTCCAAGTGTATGCAGGGTTATTGTAACCAAGATTGAATAAACCACAATTTTTAATCACGCAACAGAAATTAGCTATGCGTTTAGCTTGAGCTAGATTAGGACCCTTGTTTTCATTGGCATGCATAATGTCATTAGACCTCCCATGCAAAACATAGGCATATCAGGATAAGATTCAATAAATAATTTCACCTCAGACTAGATTATGAAAACACAGAGCAAGAATGAAATTGTGGTTGGAGGAAAGAATATTAATATCCATTTTGTTGTTCTAGAGAAGTCAAAGCCCCCCAGAAAGCATTGGGGAGAAACACCATGAGCATGATCAACTTGAAAATGATTAATAAGCGCAACTTTTGTTACTTTGGAATTTCTCTTTGACAAAAATATTACCTGCGCTTTTGTGGAGGTCATGAGGTGGTTGAGATGTAACATTTTGGAACTGCCAGGATCCCCTCCAGCACCCTGGCAATTCCATGCCAAGAAGCTCAACTTGCCCACCAACGTTTTGGTGTGAACATCGGCAAAATGGTATTGGGTATTTAGCAGCAAATGAAGGTGGCTTTCCTAACCCGCCAGCGGCCCGACGCTCGAAGATACACAAACTATAATTGAGCACCTTGGATGCCATCGACAACCAGGTCGCTTTCAAACTCCTCACTAAGCTCCATGTTGCAACCTCAACAAACCAAGAGCTCCAGGTGATAGCAACCACCATCGAGCTTCAGGCAGCAGCACCAGAGTGGACACTATACAGGAATTGTCAGGTACATGGATCTTTACTATGTTCTGGTAGCTTCCGTTCTCTTGCAAGACCTAATACTGCAATAGGGAGTCCCCCCACACGGTCTTGCGGTAGGCTTCCACCTTCCGACGTCATCACTAGCCCAACATGCCTTCCTAGCTAGCATCTTGCTAATGGGAGATTAACCGCATGCCGACCGGAATGACACCATGATCTTCCTCTTCGACGACAATGGCCACAAGTTCATCCACGTCAACAACGTGACCGTGGACTCCATAGGCACCGGAGTCCCCCAGATCGTCCCAATCGGCCGCTTACTACGCTTCACCTCGACGCCTGGCTCGTCGACCCAACACACCTTCTGCAGACACATACACATTCAGGTGAAGGTTGGTACAGTTTACTCTATACCGAGATCTCCGGCATCACTGCACACACCCCACCTCTCTGGCATCATGAGGGGCGCCGCTATGGCTGCAGCACGTCTGGACAGGTTGTTTGTGCACCCACCATATAGCTACAACTTCTCGATCTACTTCGGGCACCCGCACTTTGACTTCTCATTCGATGATGACGACTTCTTCGTCGATGAGTATCATGACATGATGGATCAACTCAGGCTACGCTATGGTGAAAGAGACACAACACCTCCCATCGCAATTGCCTGCGCATCGACTTGGTGGGTTAGCCGACACATGGAAGCGTTGCCTTGACAAACGGTGTGGAGGTAGCACAATATAGATTCGGCCCGGCCCAGACGGGGCTAGGCGCGGCCCAAGCCGACTAGGACGGCCCATGAGGGGAGGCGTGCGTGCCCAAAGTAGCGCCGCCGGTGCCCACGTCATCACCATCGTCTTCGATTAGAATTAGGTCTTTGCTTGTGAAGGGGATATTCCGCTCTATAAGGAAATCTCCTGTTAGGAATAGAATAAGAGTGTTTGTAAAAAGGTATTCCAATCAATAAGGAAACCTTAAGGAGATTGTTTGCATTACAAGTCACATATTGTTTGCATTACATGTCACATAGGAGGGCTATATAAGCAAGGAGAATGTAATCTCATAGGAGAAGCAATAAAGAAAATATTCCCCCAACCCTAGCCTACAGCCGCCGTCACCCCCTTGCTCCTGCTCTCGCGCACACACCCCCTCCCTCCGAGCGCAGCCGCTGCCTGTTGCCGCCACCCCGGCTGTGACACACCACACGCCAACGCCTTCATAGCGACGAATCTGTGTCTTTAAAGCTGCATTGCATTTCCCCATTATCACGGATTGTGCATATAAGAAATAAAATATCCGATCAACTAACTCCCATTATATTGGCTACTAGAGATTTCCCCATTTCCGTGACCAATGGCGATGTCAGGACAGATTGCAGTTGCAGGCACCATATGTCCTCGCGTTTTATTTGTCTGGTTCATATTCGGATGGCAGACACCACGGCATGGAGTTCTTGTTCTTATTGGGCATCAACCAACAACCAACCGTAAGTTAAAGCCGCTCAAACTTATTGACTTGTTATATCCTTGGTCAGAAAGGATCTTGAGACACGATGGACTGATCTGGAGCTGCAGGGGTACCTAAATGTGAGCACATCACTGGATCTGAATTGTTCCACCACTAGCCCCGCAGGGATCCATGGAGCTTTACCTGTTGCTTCACAGCGTGCAGGTGTATGTACGTGTCACCACTGCGCCGGTCTACATGCTGTTCCCTTGAAGCTCTTCATCATGCGGGCGTTCGTGAAACCGCTCTCATTGCTAAACTTAGTGGTGTGCAAGTTTTTCGGATTTAGCAATTAGTAGTCAAACCCACCTTAGGAAACAAACTTAGGTCATCATAGGCGTGTCATATAAGCAAATAAAGTGTCCTGGAGTAGTGCTGGGGCGCTAACGGCTAGGGATAGGTTTAGGGCATATTCCGTTCCAGAGTTTATTTGGTGGCCTGAAACTATTTGTATCTAGATTGCTTTCCTGTGTAAAGGTGAACCGAGAAAATTAATTTTTCTTTTCCTGATGCGTTTGACAAACCAACAGAACAATTTTTCTATGGGCGACGTTGCTTGGCGCGTGCACCAGGATAGGCAGCGGCGCGCCGCGCTGCTAACGATATCAGTGCAGCGCACTAGTTGGGATAGCAGCGCCGCGCCCATGTCCTCTGTCGAGGCATCGCTTCATTGGGTCAAGTTTTTTTTTGGTCGGCCAATACCGTTTTCTGGTTTCTCCCTGTCTAGCTTCATTGGGCCAAAAATTTATTGTCTACAAGCTAAAATTTTCTCTTTTGGGACATCGAGTTTGTGGGTGAAGTAAAAGGGCGGGGGATGGTTTCACATCCATATGAAAGTGAAAGTAAAAAGGTTACACTCAAATAATTTATTAAATTTTTTGAATGATTAGATTACAAACTTTAAACTTTTGTACTAATAGTTCAAAAATTTTAAGTCGCAACCTATAAAAATTTTTTTGACCAATTTTAAAAAGACACTTGCCCCTAAAACTCATTGTCTAGTAGGGGCATGCTTTTCAAAACACACTTGCCCCTAAAACCCATTGCATAGTAGGGGCATGCATTTCAAAAACACTTGCCCCAAAACTCATTGCCTGGTAGGGAGCATGTTTTTCAAAAGACACTTGCCCCAAAACCCATTGTCTAGTAGGGGCCATGCATTTCAAAAAGACACTTGCCCCCAAAACCATTGCCTAGTAGGGGCATGCGTTTCAAAAAGACACTTGCCCCAAAACCCTAAATTTAAAAACAGTTAGTGACTCGGCAAACACCATGAACCCTAATCTAAGCAACGCCATGAACCCTAATCTCAGCAAAAGCCATGAACCCTAATCTCAGCAATGCCATGAACCCTAATCTCAGCAACGCCATGAACCCTAATCTCAGCAAAAGCCATGAACCCTAATCTCAGCAAAACCATGAACCCTAATCTCAGTAAAAGCCATGAACCCTAATATTAGCAACGCCATGAACCCTAATCTCAGGAAAGCCATGAACCATAATCTCAGCAAACGCCATAAACCCTAATCTCAGCAAACACCATAAACCCTAATCTCATCAAAAAAAGACATGAACCCTAATCTTAGCAACACCATGAACCCTAATCTCAGCAACGCCATGAACCCTAATTTCAGCAAAACCATTAACCCTAATTTCAACAAAGTCATTAACACTAATCTCAACAACACCATAAACCCTAATCTCAGCAATGCAATGAACTCTAATCTCAGCAAACACTTATAACGCTAATCTTAGCGTACACTATCAACCCTAATCTCAACAGGCCCCTAAACCTTAATCTCAGCAACTCCATGAACCCTAATCTCAGCAAACACCATCAACTCTAATCTCAGCAAAAAAAAGACATGAACCCTAATCTCAAAGAAAAACCCATTAACCCTAATCTCACAAATGTCATAAACCCTAATCTCAAATACGGTGTTAACCCTAATCTCAAAGAAACACCATCAACTCTAATCTCAAAGCAAAATTTTACACTCCAACTTTTGAAACTTTTACTCCAACAATAAAAACTTTATACTTTTAGATGTAAAACTTTGTACTTTAGATGTAAATTTTGTCATCATGAAAATTATCTCAAAACATATCCAACATGGATCTAGTTTTATAGATCTCGTTATAATAAGCGCGATGGTGCAAAACGGAATCGAAAATAGATGCTTGACGAGAAAGATATTACATTTTAAAGGGAAAGGAATGAAAAAAAAAAAGCGGGACCCATCCAAAGAAGGCATCTCCGTGTGCCGCTCCTGGCCGTGCAAGGCTCCACTCCCGTGCTTTGTGCGCCCGAAACGATAGTGGCGCCGCGTGCGCCATATAAGAGTTTGGTTTTTCTATTGGTATATATTTTCACGTGAAAAATGTACAGAAAGACATATGCAGGGGCCATCTCCGTTTCTTAGAATTGTACTAGTATAATGCCATTGTGCTAACGCTACGGTTTTGCTTTTGAAAACTCTAAGTTTAAACCAGATATAAGAAGGTATTTTTACCATTTTTGTCGATGAACCATCTAAGTTACAACATTAATACTTCCTTGTGTATTTCGGTAAAACATAAACATGTAAGTTCCATTGTAGCTAACTTCTTAATCAAGAATTGGATATCTTCAGGGGACGTTGTCGCAACATTCTTTTCTGATTTTTCGTCAAGATGTCACTCACGAATTCCCTCCTTAATTAGTGAAGTTGGTTCCTATGCATGGCAGATAGCAATAATAGATAACTAATTAGTTTGACCCAAGTTTATTGAAACATAGTTATACTATACAAACTTCCATTATTGATCGGCAGCATTTTTTCTCCATCCCATGACTTTATGAAATTGTACACAAGAAAGCCTTCCAATTTCCTGATTCCATAATAATGGTCTACAAAATCAATATATAATATCAGTTTAAATATCGGATTCATACATTTTGTATGCAATGGTCCACTCGGACAAAATATGGTAGGAGATTTGTGTTGCTTGAGAGTTTGATGTGTAAGTCATTGTCATGAGCGTGCTTCGTCTTCTTGACTTGGCAACTTTCTTGATGGGATAGTATTCCGTAATCATTTTTGGCTTCAACATCTACATCAACGTAACAACACTTTATTACATGAGCATCCAAATGCTTTATTTCATATTAAATTAAAAAGTAGTACGAGGATGCCGTGCGATTTTGGCTCGGCAATGCATCGGTACAGATCGTGCATAGGCCTCTTGAGTCAGGAACATATCCATCATTTTTATGTAGCCAATCTGTGACATATATATGAACTCATCAGTGAGGTTCTTCGCAAGCTAGAAAGTGGGTGAAATTATTAAGGAGCGGATATTTGTGACCTTCAGGCGAGGATGGCGGAACTATTATTTCTTCTTTGTTTTTTTTTGTCCAACGTTTCATGGCTGGAGGCTTCGATTCTCCCCTCATTCTCTAAGTTTTTTTTTAAAAAAATTATATATGAGGATAGCTGCATTACCTATTTATTAATTTACTAATTTACTAATATATGTGGTTGCATTACCTATTTATTAAATAATAGTAATGAAACATAGCTAATAATAGTGAAACATATATTATTAAATAATAACTAATCTATGTGGTTGCATTACCTATTTATTAATTTACTAATTTACTAAAAGTAGTAATGAAACATAGCTTATAAATTTATTTAAAGTGAAAACACTTTAAGGAATTCACCTAAGGTATCTGGCGTCGAGGATGGCTGAATTAAACTCTTGGAATCGTCTTTGTTCTGGATTTGTTGGCTAGGTGCCTCGATTGCTGACAGACCCTCTATTATTTTGGCATTATCTATAGTTGAAGAAAACATTATTACCTAATATCCTTAATTGCAACGATAATATAATTTTACATAGCTTAAGTAAAGGTAGCAACCAAATAGTTTTTAGTTTGCCAATAAAAGTTGAGGAATTCACCTAAATCATCTGGCAGGCTATACTCTTGGTGTCGTACTGTTTTGTCATCTAAGGCACGGCCATGTGTAACCATGTTTTCTTTTAAATGGACCATGAAAAGAATAATATATACAAACAAAAGATATTAAAGCCCAAGGTCCAGTTAATTTTCACCTGTCTGCGACGATGCATTTTTGTGTTCCCCGTCTCTTGGCAAGAGCCATCCATTTTTGCATCATTCTCTGTAAGATTTTTAACTTCTGTATCATTATGATCAAAGCACTGAATAATAATTAATAATTTTGTCAACCCAAATAACACTGAGTCACAGTGGTTGCCAACAGAGCAGTTTACTAACAACACAACAGAAACAATTGTCTCCGTTGACCCCTCAAAGTTTTATATGAACATTTTGACATCTGATAAATTAAGAACAATTAGCAGACATCCATAGGAAAATTTGTTGCCTTAGCAATTCGGTCACATAGCAGCCCAACGCCCAAGCAACCGGCAGCCATGGCCGCCTGTAGCAACCACAGGCACGGCCACGACAGGAGGCGCTCAGCAGCCAGGCACGCTAGGGCCCAGGCAGGCATGGCAGCCCCAAACCACACCGGCACGGCCGGCCAGCAGCCATGACCGTGCAACATAGCACGGCCGGGCAAAGCTATCCATGGACACCCTAAACCACCGGTAGCAGCGAGGACGTGAGCAGGTGGATTACCTCATCGTCTTGAATCGCCACCATGAAGATGGCGTCGGCAGACAGGTCGTGGCGCTGGTGGATTACCTCGTCGTGCTGGATCCGCAGAGACCACGAGGATCGCCGCCAGGGTGCTAGGACATCGTCTCGCCGGGCTGGATCGCCGCGACCACGACGGTCGCCGCCGTCAGTTCGCGTCACCAGACAGGTCCCGGCGTTCGTGGCCCTCCTCACCGGGGTGGATCGGAGCGTCGCGGTCGCCTTTTGACCGGCGTTAGATTGAGGAGGAGGAGTTAGCGATGCGTTGAATGACGTTCAATCAATTTTTTTGTTTATTTTTTTTGTGTTTTCCCGTGAGTCGAACCGTGGTCGTAGGAATTATTTCGGCGGTGACAATGGCAGGTGTTGGCGGTGTGGATGCAGGGCGTAGACATGCGGGACAAACTTTCGATCTCAACCCTCGGTTCTGATCCCGTTGGTTGGTGAGCCCTCGGTCTAAAAATAGTTAGGACATTATAGTAGAGATACATATAAATAAATATTTCGTACACATGCACACTTACAGGGGCAATCATGCATAAATCTTACGAAGTTTCATGGCCATATGTTTGATGCAGAAACAAACTGTAGTAATTAGTTTTTGCTGTGGTTGCTGCTGGGCACGCGCAACACCATGGACTCGACGGAGATCCCAGGCCCGATCGCCAACATCACCCCCATCCCTCCAACAGGGCCATTGCCTTGCCGCCTCCTGAGCTCATCCAACACGAAGAGCATCGACGCGCCGGACATGTACCCGTACTCTCTCAGCACGCGCCGGCTCGCCTCCAGCTTGTCGGCCTCCAGCATCAGCCCGGCCTCGACGGCGTCCAGGATGGCGCGCCCGCTGGGCTGCACGCCCCAGAAGAGTTCGTTCCAGCCGCCGCGTCCAACGCCGAGCGGCAGCAGCGCGTCGGCCACGCACCGTTCAATGTTCTGCCGGACCAGCACCGGCATGCCGCTGGATGGGTTGAACACCAAGCCGGATTCATTCAGTACCCCAGCGGCACGGCCGTCGGACCTCTCCGGTATAACGCTCTGCGCGGCGGAGACCATCTCGTAGACCGGGAGCTCGACGGGTTCCTTCGCTCCGGCGCCAACGACGGCGGCACTCGCACCGTCGGCGAACATGGACTGCATGACGAGCGTTCCCGGACATGCATCATCCGGCGCGCGGAACATGATGAGCGTGAGCTCGGCGCAGGCGACGAGGACGCGTGCGCGCCGGGTTGTTCTCCGCGATGTCTTTGGCGACGCGGAGCGCCGCGGCGCCGGCGGTGCAGCCCTGGAGGTAGAGCACGGTGCGACGTACCGAGGGACGGAGGCCGAGAAGGGACGCCAGGCGGTGGTCGGCGCCGGGCATATGGGCTCCTGAGTAGGTGCTCATGACGAGGTCGGTGATGTCGGTCGCCGGCCGGCCCCACTCAGCGATGGCGCCCTCCGCGGCGGCCGCGGGCGAGCTCTGGCACGGCGAACGCCAGCATGTCCTGGCGTGCGTCCAGCGACGGCTGCCCACCACGTCCGAGCAGGATTGGATGGTTGTGGATTGTACTCTCGCTGTGGTGGAAGTAGCGCCTGTCGATGCCAGACTTCTCGCCTGATGATCGATGTTCGGATCAGATTCAGGTGAATGAAATGTATAAAATGCAGTGAATTGCATGGGATGGCACTTGTGCACTTACACATTCTCTTCATCTTGGCCTTGAGGTGTGGGAGGTGGTCGCTTCCAGTGACGCTGAAGTACCAGTCGGCGTACTCGTCCTGGCGCACGCAGTTGGCCGGATTCGATGTGCCGATGCCGAGCAAGGCCGCCCGATGCTGGTGCCGGGTTGCGCCGCCGCCGACGTCGTTGTCAGCAGGACGGCGGCTAGCCGAGGATGTAAATCTGTCACTTACTCAAGGGCAAAATGATCGGTAAGCATCATAAAGGTGACAAGATGTACATAGATACCACTAATATACGAAAATCAGGAAATTGAGCGAGGAATTGAATCCACAGCATGTAGAAGCTGCGTTGCTTGCCTTGTGATCCTGCGGACGGTGGGAGGCTGACTTGGGAAGTGGAGTTCGCCACCTGATGGTGGCGATGGACACCACCATGTGTGGCATTGCACCGGTGACATGGCAATGCGAGCTGACGTTGAAAATTAAGAACGAAAGGATTTCTCTGATTGCTACGATCTCTGTCTTTATAGCTCAATTGCGTATATTTAATTTCACTATCATGTCACTGATTGTATATTTCCAGGACGAAGGTCAGCACAGGTTTCAGTTGCAGGAGGCATGCATGTCCTCGCATTTTGCGTGGTCTTTAAATAGCTATCCGGACCAGTATGTGCTGTAAAATAATGGGAACGCAGAGACAGCGCATAGCATGGATCGGAATTCTGATTGAGCATCAACCAACAACCTACCGAATTTAAAACACGTGAGCAGCATGTAAGCAGATCACTGTTGGACCTACATCACTCACAAGGATTCATAGAGCCTTACCTCTTTGGTTAATGGCGTGCTGGTGTATGTCACCACTGCGCGTAGCACTTCTAAGGTGGAATGGCCATGTGAGAGGCATATGTTTTTTTTTTTTTGAGAATTACACAGTACAACGCAGATGCTCACAACACGCACGCACACTCACCCCTATGAACACACGCGACGCAAACCCTACCCCTATGAGCACCTCCGATAGCCGGGCAGATCTGGAGATTCTCGGTCACCATAGGCGCCTGTCGCCGACGGAACGTCGCTACCACTTAATGCATAACGCCGTAAATCCTTGGGAAAATCCCAGGAAAGGTGCGCGAGCACCGGATTTGAACCCTGGTGGGTAGCGCCCCACTGGACCGTCCCTACCATTGGACTACAAGCCAATTCGCATGTGAGAGGCATATGTAAACATGAGTATTTGCATTTGAATAGATTTCGTTTGTGTACTAGTAAACTTGCCGCACGTGCCTTGATTTTTTGGGAGAATTAGATGAGTACCATTAAAAGATCGAGACTTTAGAAAACTGCCACCGAAAGATCCAGCTTTAGTAAACTACCACTGAAAGGTCACTCCGTCGTTGATTTCTAGCATTCTGTCAACTTGCCGTTGGTTCACAGCCCTAGTCACCGGGAACGCGGGGCGATGCAGCGATCCTCGCTCAGCGGGACGCCGTTCCGAACGCTGAACGGAACGAGGACGGGACGACTGCTGGAACGCCGCCGGAACATGACCCCGCCGCCGGCCGCCCGCCCGCTGAACTTCGACCAGCGCCGCCCGGAACTTCGCCAGCGCCGCCGTGCGTCATCCGCCAGCGCCGCCGTGGGAACTTCGCCCGCGCTGTCGTGCCTGTCGCCCGCGCCGCCGTGCTTTATTAGTTGAGTCCATCGGCATAACCTGCTCGAACGGAGTCACCCGCCCGCGGCGTCGTGCCCGTCGCCGGCTAGAAGAGCTGCTTGCAGGTCGTCGGACCCTGGCTTGGCGACGCAGCAGGCGCTTTGAGCGGAGGAGCTGTTGGATGCGAGGAGGACGAGACCTTGGCTTGGCTTGGCGACGCAGCAGCGCAGCCTATCTTGACGGCAATTTGCGGCGGAGGAAGAGGAACAGAGTTGTTCCTTATTCGTGGTACAGAGTAATCTCCGGCCAGTGCTCTTTTTTTATTCTCTACATGGACCGATTGCTTTTTAAGTTCAGGAGTCAAACAATGGATCGATCTATATATATATACATGGTTCGCGTCCTTCGTTCCTTCCCATAGTTCCGGGAACATCGTCCCGAACTAACTTGGATCACGATCCATGTTAATTTGGGACGTGCCGAAGGTGTATACTGCCGTCCCAAACAGTATTCAAAAACAGCGTACCACGATCCTCGTTCCCATTCCTCGACCGGTCGACCGGGAACGCGGTGACTAGGTTCACAGCTGCTCCTCTTTTCTTCAACTCAATGATGGGTGGGCTCCACACGTCAGCTTCTCCTTCAATCTCCAGCCATCTTCCTCAAATCTTCCCTTCCTCCACCGTCCATCGATGGGGAGTGCCGGAGGGGCCGCAGCTGCTGCACGCCCGTGCGGCCGGGGCGTGGCGGCGGCTGCTGCGCTTCGCATGCCCAGCGCTGCGGCTGCACGCCGCGCCCGAAGCGGTGGCGTTAGCGGCCACGGTGGCTCGCATACGCGGCGTGGGGGCTCGCGGCGCCGATGTGGCGACTGCGGCTCGCCTACACACGCCGTGGCGGAGGAGCAGGCGGCGGCCGTGCTCTTCTGGGCAACCTCTCCGTGGAGCAGGCGGCGGCCGTCGCTGCGGGAGATTTTCTGCATGGCAGAGGGCGGGTGGAGCGCCTGGTGGCGTGCCTAGAGCAAGCAGATGCCCGTGTGGTGGAGGCGGCGCTGGCAGCGCTGTTGACGCTGGTGGGGGACGGCGTGGCCAATGCAACGGAGGGGTGCTGGCGGCTTCGATTGGTGCTGTGGCGGCAGCGGCTTCGATTCGTGCGGCAGCGGATGTTATTTTCGGTGGAGTGCATCCGTTAGCATAGAAATAGCCTTTCCAAACTAAAACAAATTAAAAGCATGCCAAATCAACATGAACAGACCAGAGCAAGCGAAGTTAAAAAGTGTCAATAAAATCTTACTATTACTAATTGGAGGCTCCAACGGAGACACCACGTTAACTCCTACCGCACGCGCTAAAAAAAAAGATAAACAATAGAAATTGTCACATTAATTAGAAACATCGAGCCATCAAATTTATTGGTTCTTACGATCGGTAATCATAAGATCAGATTTATTTTCTAAAAAATTACTCACGTCTGCCATTATTATTATAGAAAACGAAGAAACATCCATTATTTATTATCACCTAACCATTTTTTTTTTTCTGAGATTACACAAGTACAACGTAGACACTCATCACGCAGCTTACACTCAGCCCAATGAACACACATACGCAAACCCTACCCCTATGAGCCTTCATGTCATGACCCAAAAAGAGATCGCCGGAATAGGGCCCAACAAGGGGGAACGCATAGCGCCGCCGGGGCCAAGGCCAGCGCCCCAGGGCTGGAGTGCGCCGCCGCCCGCCGTAAACACGCCACGTCGGTTGCTTCAATTAAGTAAGAAATATTTAAGGAATAAAGTTAGGAATAAAATAGGGAATAAATAGATTGCTTGTAAAAGAGGAATTCCAATCTATAAGGAAACCTCTAGATCTTTCTTTGCATGCAAGTCTCCCTCGAACTATAAATACAAGGGGCATGTAGTCGGTTGAATCTTAAGAAGAAATAAATTAAAGGGGTAACTCCCAACAGCTCTCCGGCCTAGGCTCTCTCTCTCCTTCCACCCAGCGCCGTGCGCCGCCGATCCACCGCCGCCGCGCCCGCTGGCGCCCTCCGCAGCGCCGCCGCCCGCGCGCCGGCGCCTGGCGCCCGCCGCCCCGCCCGGCGGCAGCGCCGCCCTCCTGGCGCGGCAGCACCGCCTCCTCCACCGACCCACGCCGCCCCTTCCTTCCTCTCTCTCTCGTCACCTGCGCCGCCAATGTCGTCATCACCACCGCCTCGTCACCTTCATCGCCCGATAACATGCGCCACCCGGCGTGTCGAATCGCGGAATCTAGCGGGTTACGGCGGTGGTATCCGGAGACCCGCGGCGATTCCCACCACCGGCGGCTTCCGGCCACCACCAACGCCAAGATCGGATGGACAGCCACAAGATCGCCGAGCTCGGATGGGGTTCTACGAGAGCTTGCTTGTCACATGAGGGAGATGCAAGCCAACTTCACCCCCTCACGGGCGGCTCGACCAGCTGCTACGGCGACTACCAGGGCGACAACCCTACGGGCGACGCCAACATCGACGACACGCCGCGGCAACGCCGCGGCTTCATGGTCATGCCGGGCGGCGACCCCGACGACGACGCTACTACCACGGACGCCACCGACAACAACGGTGTCTCCCTGTATGCCGGCGTCATCCCTCCACGGCGAGCACCGTGCACGTCCACCCCATGGGTGCCCCTAATCGCTGTTATATCGGTCGATCGAACCGGAGGCTACCACCGACGCGTCCACCGGTTGTTCGACGAAAAGCCTAGCCAACTAGGCCAACGTCTCACGGCTACTACAATGGCAATGAATAAGTTCCCGGTCACTACCAACATCATCTTTGACATTGGGAACATCCGGAGTGCCAACAAGGACGACTCAACGACGTCGCTCGACGTCGGCACCGGCGTCGCCAATCTCAACCCCGGCGTCCCGGACATCCCGGACAACAACGGCGACATGAATAACAACGCCAACAACTTCACCGACCAGGACATCACACGCCCCCACGGTCACCGTGCAAGTCCATCCCATTCAACAAGGAGCTTCTACCTCTATCACCCATGCTCCAATGATGTCGCTCGACGTCATCAACCAAGACGCCTTCAACCCCGAATCATGACGAGAACAACGACATCCCCCTCGGCGTCCATAACGACATCCCGACATCGCCATTAATGTCGCTAGCCACAATGCTTGCGGCATCGGCGACATCAACAACGACAAGGGCGCTACCATGGGCACCATGAACGGCAACGACGTCCTCATGGATGCCAACGCCAATGGCGTTTCCCCGATGTCGACTACGTCTTCACCATGCCTACTATCGACAACAACTACAAGGGCATCAACCACGGCGACATCCTCGCGGCCAACCACGGCGTTCCACACATGGGCGCCACGGCCGATGAGAACACCGACGCCCCCAGCGCCACCAAGGAGACGGTCGTTCACTCGCCGACCTTCGCCGACGGCGATCTACTACACTGCTGGACATTCGGCCGACATCGACAATGGTGGAGAACAACATCAATCAAGCTGCGGCTCCGCAAAAAGGCGACATCATCGATTACCACGCAAGCGTAACATCGGTACACAACCGCCAAACCGACGACAACGGCACTCCTCTTTCTTTGGCTCCTCGCATCACCAAGGCGCCACGGGAGAACGAGAGACAACATACCATGGTGCCCCACTCTCGGTTTTGGGGCGTCCTTCAACGGTGACACCAACAACCATCGCGGCGTCGACTACACGACTTTTGGCGGCGGGGGCGACTCGAGCCATACCAGTTGGCTCCCTTGTTCCTCAACGACATCTACGCCCGATGCGACTACGCCAACAAGCCGTGGGCTGCAATACACTAGGAGGCACCCTACACGCGAGAAAACGGCGATCCACCTCGCCCAAGACTTCGGCGCTTCCATCTTCACAAGCCTCGACTAGTGAGCTTCACCGGCGACGACAAGAGGTACATACCACCCACATCAACCTGCTACCTCGGCGGCTTCGTCACTACCTCGGAGGCTCCCATCCTTCATCAAATGGCAACACGAATTGGCGACAACCTACTTCCGCATCGGCTGGAACCATCAAGCTCCAACCAGAGAAAACGGTATGGACGCCCGGCAATGGAGATCGCCTTCCTCGGCAAACATCGCTACTACGTCACGACCTTATCAAAGGTACTACGGTGTGTTCTGCGGCCGGCAAAGGTCGGCGTCTCCATCTTCGCCCGGCACATCAACAATGACAACAGTGCGAACGGCGGCGCGAGGGCGCTTTGTCGGTCGGGGGGGGAGAAATGTCATGACCCAAAAAAGAGATCGCCGAATAGGGCCCAACAAGGGGGAACGCATAGCGCCGCCTGGGGGCCAAGGCCCGCCAGCGCGCTTTTAGGGCTGGGCGCCGCCACCACCCGCCCGTAAACACGCCACGTCGGTTAGCCGCGAATTAAGTAAGGAATAAAGATAAAGGAATAAAATAGGGAATAAATAGATTGCTTGTAAAGAGAATTCCAATCTATAAGGAAACCTCTAGATCTTTCTTAGCATGCAAGTCTCCCTCGGACTATAAATACAAAGGGGCATGTAGTCGGTTGAATCTTAAGAAGAAATAAATTAAAGGGGTAACTCCCAACAGCTCTCAGCCCTAGGCTCTCTCTCTCTCCTTCCACCCGTGCACGTGCGCGCCGCCGATCCACCGCCGCCGCGCCGCCGCGCCTGGCCTCCTCCGCCAGCGCGCCGCCCGCCCCGCCGCCCGCCCTCCGCGCGACCTCTCGCGGCAACACCCGCCTCCTCCACCAGCCACGCCGCCCCTTCCTTCCTCTCTCTCTCTCGTCACCTCGCCGCCAATCGTCGTCATCACCACCGCCCTCGTCACCTTCATCGCCCGATAAGATCGCCCGCCCGGCGTGTCGGTCGCCGGAATCTAGCCGGGGTTCGACGCCGAAGGACTGAGCCGACAAATCTTGAAGTTCACGAAGGCACCAGAGGCGCCTTGTTGTTGACGGGGACGTCGCCTACCACTTAATGCATAACGCTGGAAAATCCTGAAATAAATCCACAATATAGTGTTGCAACCAGAATTTGAACCTTGCGTTGGAGCCCCCCAACCAATGGCCTTTGCCATTGCACCATGAGTGTTTCTTCGTGTTTCCTTGCAACCGCCACCATCGAGTTGTTCACTGCCATGGTCGTGTGCATGCAGTATGCCTTAGGGAGTTCGAGGACCACGCCGATGTTGCCTGCGTACATCCACATAGGTCCACCTCATCTACATCGACAAGCCTCTCTATCAGGGCAACGCCATGTCGCCAACCGCGCTGCAGATCGGACGTGGGACAGTGACGCTCTAGCATTGGTGTCGGAGGACAATTGCTCTATAATAAGCCCTGTAGTTGACTTGCTCCTTCCTCCTATCCTTCAGTGTTTACCCGCTATAGCAATTTGTGCACACACAGCTCCCATCAGACATGGATCGAAGAAAATTGTTAGCGGCCATGTATATCACCGTGCTCACATCACCATCATCTTGCTTTTCATAGAGATGACGAGTCTCTTGTTTAGTTCCTTTTTGTTCTATGTTCTGACTATAATTGGTTTTTTTATCATATATTTGAAGGCTCCCTTCCACATTGTCTACAAAATAATAAATATTCTATGGCCCAGCTTGATATTTCCCAAATCGAGTGAGGAATCTCTCTGTTTTAGATTTGATATTGTAACAAGAGGGCAAATTTAAGGAGCAATGTTGTCAGATCTACTTCGACTCTATACATCGGTACAGATTTAGATCTATAGCGGTTAGTTCTGTTAGATGATAATCATTGTGTAACAAACTTGTAACTAGTTGTGCTGCCGCATGTAACTAGGTGCATCACGTCATCTTAGTGTCTAGGTTCATGGTAGTTTAATGTATCCAGGATAGGCCTAGCTTGTAGCACAAGATGACTTGAGTTTGTTGTAACAACTTGATGTAATCCACGGCGGGGAGTTTCCGTTCTATATAACACGGCCCAGCGCCGGGGAAGAGGTGACTGGTTAACCCTAATCACTATCCACTTTTACATGGTATCACAAGCTTGTTACCTATCGGACCTTCATGGCTTTCGCTTCCTCCTCCGCATCACCAGCTGCGTCGTCTCTCGGCGTGTTCCTTCTTCCACCGAGCGAGAAGCTCACCCGCAGCAACCATGTGTTGTGGAAGGCGCAGGTCCTCTCCGCCCTCAACGGGGCACGACTTGCGACGTTCATCCAGCCCGGAGCAACTCCACCGGCGATGTTCCTCCCACCCAAGGAGGCCACCAAGAACCCTAATGATGCCACAAAGGCAGAAGACCCCGTGGAGAATCCTGAGTATGAGACATGGATGGCCAAGGACCAGACCGTCGTGTCCTACATCCTGTCCAACTTGGGACGCGAGATCCAATCTCAGGTCTCGACGAAGACGACGACTGCCACCATCTGGGCGGCCATCGAGGAGATGTTCGCATCTCAAAGCCGTGCGCGGCTGATCGCCACAAGGATGGCATTGCCAACCACCACCAAGGGCACCTCTTCCATCAGTGACTACTTCACCAAGATGAAGGGTCTGAGGGATGACATGGCATCTGCCGGACGCAAGCTGGAAGATCACGAGCTGGTGTCCTACATCCTCATCGGCCTCGACGATATGTACGAGTCGGTGATCTCGGCGGTGTCTGCCCGAGTTGAGCCCATCTCGTTGGGCGAACTCTAAACGTAGCTTGTCAGCTGTGAGCAATGCAAGGAGATAAGAGATGGCGGCGGTGGCAATCAGTCATCTGCCAATCTTGCCGCAAAAGGAGGTGGCCGCGGAAACGGTGGTGGCGGCAACTCCCGTGGCAACTCTTCATCTGGCAGCGGTCGTGGCGGCTTCACCCGCGGCAGCAAGGGCGGTCGTGGCCCAAGTCGGCCACCAGGCAAGAATTTTCGACCTGGCGTTTATTGCCAGATCTGTGGTAAGGAAGGACATCCTGCTCATCGTTGTTTCAAGCGCTTTGATTCTTCTGTGAATGGTGCTCCTCCCAAGTCTACATCGTCTGCCATGACACATTCCTACGGGGTGGACTCGAACTGGTACATGGACATGGGCGCCACCGACCACATCACTAGAGATCTGGAGCGCCTCACCGTGCGGGACAAGTACCATGGTGGTGACTGTGTGCACGCCCCAAACGGCACATGTATGGAGATATCTCATGTCGGTCATAGTACGTTGCATTCCCCCACTAGCCAGATTCATCTAAACGATGTTCTTCATGTACCTTCGACAAACAAAAGCCTAGGATTTGTACGGGTGCTATCATCATCCATTTTGTGTCCGGATTTAGGCCCTAGAAAAATATCATGTACGTGGGTGCTGGGCTGGTTCTTGACGCGCGCAGGAAGCAAGGATATGGCCCGGAGCATCGGTGATTGGGCCTTCATAATATGGGCTTTTGATTCGTCTGCACATAGATTAGTGTCGAGGAGGAGTGAAGGAATCATGTTCCATGCAAGCTTCGAGTCAACGACGTTCACGTCGATACTGTGCCGGCAGCATCTTTTCCAGTCACGTCACAAATAGACAGATCAACAAATAATACAGAGCATCTTTCGGAAGAGGATTGCCCAAACTATTGTGATGAGGATGGAATGCTTGTACTTGTACATATATACGTACCTCATTCTCATTGTATTTCATAACAGATGGAGATAGCTAAGGAAACTCGAATTAATCAGGCCGAGCTTATTATATATACAACCAATTTCTAGTATTATTAACCTCATGTCATAAAGTTTATAGCTAGGGAATTTTGCTCCTACATAGAAAAGGATTTTATTCAAATATGAGATCAACTAAGCAATACACCACAGTGAAAACAGTAAAATACACCAGGGGTATCTAAACTATTCAGTGGGTACCAAATAGGTACTCAACTTTAAATAAAAAACGTAACATCGGGTAAAACTATTCTGTGGGTACCGGATAGGTAGTCCAACTTAAAAACGCAACAGTCTCGTACTCAAACTATTCTACGAGTACCAGATAGGTACTCCAACTCAGAAATGTAATATCCAAGTACTCAATTTCTTTTTTCTCATTCCTTTTTTCTTTCTTTTCTTTTAATTTTATTTAACTAAAGCATAACTAAGTTGTTATTTACATTACTACATGCATGTTCTATTAAATTTCATAGTATTCATGGGAGATATTCATAGTACAAAATTCTCATAAATATTCATAGCTTAAAGTTCTCATAAATATTTACAAATAAAATGACAGTATAAAACTATCATGCTAATTATTTGCATGCTGATTATAGTAACAAGATCATTATTTTTGTAAATCGTAGTTGCAGTGTGCTAATTAGAGTAGACAGGATGCGTGCTAATTTTAGTAGACAGAATACATGCATGGCACCGTGTGAAGGCCAAAATCAGCTTCAACAAAATCTTTTTGCTTGTACGGCATGTACCTCAAAATATTATAATTATGGTAACTACTTGATGTCAAATTATGATAATTCCTTATTCTAATTGTCACGATCAATCCTAGTAACTTTGCTCGCATGCAGCAAGTAAATGACGCCATTATGTGTTGCCTTGCAACAGGTGCAAGCTGCAGAACATGACGTATAGTCGATGGATATGGGCTACCTATATATCATGCATGATCAAGACGCACCCTTAATAATTGTCTTGTAGTGATCTGGTGCGATGTCCACATCGGCATCGACATCGCCTGCCAAAATGCACAGTGGTCATGCTGGCCCGAAGCGCTGGATTTTCATATGCGTCAATGTCTTTCCAATCAGTGACACAAAATAAAGCCTAATTCCCGAAAATGATGAAAGAACCCAGGCAATTGACAACGACCACGCAGCCACCAACCACCAACCACGCAACTGTTTTGACTGTGTGCTCTGTAAAAAGCTTCACGGTGTAAATTGAATGTCACGTGGGATAGAACCATGGATTCGAAAGAGCTATGCTTTCCTAGCACGCAACACAATCGAACTGCAGCTCACTTAATTCGTTTTCCTATCATTCCGGTGTAAAATGAATGTCACCTGGGATAGAACCGATCGACAGGGGAGAGTGTGAAATAAACGAACTCAGTTATGACACACAATTTCTAAGAAAAAAAAAAGTTCTAGTGACAATTTATTTTGGCCCATAGCTGAGAAATAGAACCATCATCACTAGCAACAGCAGAATCGATTTTCCGTGATCATTGTAAGAAGCCCGAGGAACACTATGTCTAATGCCTGGGAATCACCAAAAGCAGTAACACATGAGGTGAACAACCAAATTAAAGCCACAAATGGCTCTGTGTAAGACCTATTCTCAGCCAGGGACTAATGGAAGGCTCGAACCCGGACTAAAGTTACCTCCTGCTGGACTCACTGTTGCGCAGGGAACTCTAGTCCCGGTTAGTAGTGTCCACCGGGACTAATGTATTCTCTAATTTCGGACGCAAAAAATACCGAGACAAAACCCAAAAATTGGAGGGCGATTAAAGTTCGTTTCTGTACTAGTGCACAATCATGTCTGTTTTTAATAAATGATGAAATGGTACAGTTCCTAATACTAGGGACAATGAGCGTGATGTTTCTTATTACTCTATGGTTCATATGGTGCAATCATATGTTGTTTATTATGCCAACATGAATAACCTATGGTTCTTACGGTGCAATCATGATCAATCAATTATGGTGATGTATGTGAACCATTACTGCTTCACATAGTGACATGATAAACACTGACATCATACACAATAATAATAATCAATAAGGTACGTGGAGCACGAGTCATATATATAACTGCCCACACTTTAAAATAGAGAATTTTACTTGTGAGCCATTATAAAAGATCACAATTCATTTGTGTAACTAAAAAATAAATGATTTGATATGATTAATATGAATTACACAAGTCATTCATTTTGTTGAGCATCTTGGTGACTTCAAATGAAAAGAACTCAAAACTACAAAGTTGCAGATCTTGTCAAGATCAGAAGTTTGCATATAAAATTTCTCTTCATTTAATTCTGCACAAAAAATTAATATGTCTTAGAAAAATCATATCACTGCTTGGTTCGCGGTGGCTGATCCCTGGGTCGTCAACATCATACTGAAAGTTGTAATTACTAAAACTTAAGAGCAGTTACCTAGTGCCCTAGTGCCTCATAGTGTTTTTTTTCTCATTTTGGAATAGAATATAGGTTAAGTGTCTATCATAGCCGATCGGAAAAAAAAAGTTCTTTGTTGATAATCAGCACGGTGTGTCATGTGTGTGCTGACCTGTTTTTGGAACATGCATGATTCCAAGTCATGGCAGGTAGTATCTAACAAAGTAGGTAAAAAGTGGTTGTCTCCGTCGACAGCGAGTCGCCTGTGGTGACTTCGTGAACTTCAAGATTTGCCGGCTCAGTCTTTCGATGATGCTCATTAGGGTAGGGTTTGCATACGTGTGTTCATAGGGTTGAGTGTGCGTGTGTGTTGAGCGTCTGCGTTGTATTGTGTAATCTCAAAAAAACAATGGCTCTCATGTTAGACTTGGAAATTCAAGATTCCAAGAGAAGAAAACAATAAATAAACCCAATAAAAGAACAAAGACGGACGGTCGCCACCATCATGACCAACAGGCATAAATAGGAAGAGAGATTATTGAGCAGACGGTCGCCACCATCATATAATTTGGAATGGAGGTAGTATATGATTTGATATGATTAATATGAATTAGACAAGTCATTTATTTTGTTGAGCATCTTGGAGACTTCAAATGAAAAGAACTCAAAACTACAAAGTTGCAGATCTTATCGCGATCAGAAGTTTGCATATAAAATTCTCTTCATTTAATTCTGTACAAAAAAATAATACGTCTTAGAAAAATCATATCACTGCTTGGTTCGCGGTGGTTGGTCCCTGGGTCATCAACATTATACCGAAAGTTGTACCTACTAAAACTTAGGAGCAGTTATGTCACAGCCATGACGGGAGGGGGCGGCATCGACACGGGCGGCGGCGACCACGGGGCGGCATTGCCCTATGGGGGCCACGCATGCCGGGTGGGGGGGCGGGGGGGCGCACAGGGCGGGGCTGGTCCCTAAAAGATTACATCCTGCTTGTTTGTATAGCCCTTCTATGAGACTTGTATCTAAAGCAATCTTTAAAGGTTTTCTTGTATTTTTTCGAATACCTTTCACAAGCAAACTCTTATTCTTTTCCTAATAGATTGGAATACTTATTCCCCCTGGCGTGCCCCCCCCCCCCACATGGGCTGGCCTAGCTGACTTCGCTGACCGGTCCTTTTTTGAGAATGACACAGCTTTGCCTCACAACACGCACGCTCTAGGCCCCTATGAACACGGTCCTGTATGAGTGTGTTATGACAAGTTACCTCATTCAAAATTTCTATCATATAGTCGTAGTGCCTCTCATAGTATTTTTTTTTTTTTCGTTTTGTAATAGATTATAGGTGAAGTGTCTATCATAGCCGATCGGAAAAAAAAGCATTGTTGATGATACTCAGCACGGTGTGTCATGTGTGTGTGCAGACCTGTTTTTGGAACATGCATGATTCCAATTCATGGCAGGTATCTAACAAGATAGGTAAAAAGTGGTTGTCATGTCAGACTTAGAAGTTCAAGATTCCAAGACAGAGGAAGAAAACAATAAATGGAATAATTATTAGTCTCAATTAGTCTTAGGCCCTGTTTGGTTCCCAGGGACTAGGGACTAGAAACTAATTTTTAGTCCCAATTAGTCCCTAATTTACCTAACACCAAGACTAATGGACTAGTCCCTCTGTCCCCAAAATAAAAGACCTTCTCGCTTCCCGAGAAGTCAACGTTTTCAAAATGCCGACAATTATATATTAAAATATATAAATATTTATGCTAAGTAATTAGTATCATCGGAAAAATCTTTAAGTCTAGTTTTTTAACAAATTTATTTGAAGATTTAAATGTTGCACGTATTTTCTACAAACTTAGTCAAAGTTAAGAAAGTTTGACCGCACGTTCCCATAGCGTCGTTTATTTTGGGACAAAGGAAGTAATTATTAGTCCCAAGTAGTCCCTAGTCCATTAGCCCCTCCCGAGAGTCTAATTGGGACTAGTCTTAGGTTTTGTCGGGCCGTCAACTCATTTGTGCACTTGTGCATGCACTAGTCAGTTGTCAGCTCTAGTCCCTCATTAGTCCTTTGAACCAAACACCTTTAGGAACTAATAATTAGTCCCTAATTAGTCCTTAACTAGTCCCTAGTCCCTAGTCCCTAGTCCATGGAACCAAACAGGCCCTTAATCCTGATCATAATGATGACGTAGAGAACTAGTTGGAAGTTAGAGATGATGAGAAGTGGCAGGAGATTTCGAGTTTGAAACAAGCCATGGAGTGCAGGAACGGCAGTTGGCGGTGACCGCGCCCACGACGTCATCGGTTTTGGAAGACTGCATTTCAAAGCGTCTTGTATCCAGTTTAAATTTGAATTTCGTATTTATGCTGTGTGAGTTAGCTACTGGTATTTGTAGCCTGATGTAAGAGGTCTCGGGTAGAGCCTCAGTTATCTTGTAACCTTGTCTAAACTCGCAATTGTCGAGAGCGAAAAGGGGCGTTGTCACCGCGTCGTCCTGGCGGTGGTTGTCGTAGAGTTCTTGCGCGTTCTTGCTTGTTCTTGATTTGATCTTGATCTGCGGTCATTGTTAGGTGTAGCCACTGTCATACTCGTGTGTTTCTGATCGATTCTAGCCAATATTCTCAGCCCAGGACTAAAGATTTAGTCCCGGTGGACGGCTCCTACCAGGACTAAAGGTTCCCTCCCCGCCAGACTCACCGTTATGCGGGGAACTCTAGTCCCGGTTGGTAGTGCCCACCGGGACTAATATATTCTGTAATCCCGGACGTAAAAAGTATAGAGACTAAACCCACAAATTGGAGGGCGACTAAAGTTCGTTTCACTACTAGTGCACAATCATGTCTTTTTTTTTTAATAATGAAATGGTGCAGTTAATTCCTAATACTGGGGACAATGAGCGTGATGTTTCTTATTACTCTATGGCTCATATCATGCAATCATATAGTGTTTATTATGCCAACATGAATGGCCTATGGTTGGTATGGTGCAATCATGATCAATGATTTATCGTGATGTATGTGAACCATTACTGCTTCACATAGTGACATAATAAACACTGACATCATACACAATAATAATAATCAACAAGGTACGTCGACCACACGTCATATATATATAACTGCCCACACTTTGAAATAGAGCATTTTACTTCTGAGCCATTATAAAAGATCACAATTCATTTGTGTAACTAAAACTACTCCATCCATTCTAAATTATAAGACTTTCTACCTTTTTCTAGATACATTTTCTTTACTATACGCCTAGTTAAGTAAAGGAAATGTATCTAGAAAAAATCAGAAAGTCATATAATTTGGAATGGAGGTAGTATATGATTTGATATGATTAATATGAATTACACAAGTCTTTCATTTTGATGAGCATCTTGGAGACTTCAGATGAAAAGAACTCAAAAACTACAAAGTTGCAGATCTTATCGAGATCAGAAGTTTGCATATAAAAATTCTCTTCATTTAATTCTGCACAAAAACTTAAGAGCAGCTACCTAGTGCCCTAGTGCCTCATAGTGTTTTTTTCATTTTGGAATTGAATATAGGTTAAGTATCTATCATAGCCGATCGGAAAAAAAGTGCTTCGTTGATAATCAGCTCGGTGTGTCATGTGTGTACGGACCTGTTTTTGGAACATGCATGATTCCAAGTTATGGCAGGTAGTATCTAACAAAGTAGGTAAAATGTGGCTGTCATGTCAGACTTGGAAGATTAAGATTCCAAGACAGACGAAGAAAACAATAAATAAACCCAATCAAAGAACAAAGACAACCTACTAGATGATCGCCACAATCATGTCCAACGGCTATAAATAGGAAGAGATTATTGAGCAGACCCATGCAAGTTATATACAAAGTAGGCCGGTATAGCCCCAATGGAGAAGGTGCTCATGACCGTGGCCGTGGTGGTGGTAACCGTCATCCTCTTGAAGCTCATCAAGTGTTTGCTTGTCACCAAGCAAAAAAAGCTTAAGCTGCCCCCAGGGCCATGGACGTTGCCGTTGATTGGCAGCATGCACCACTTCGTCGGCAACGCATTGCCACACCGGGCAATGTGCGACCTCGCGCGCAAGCACGGCCCGGTCATGATGCTGTGGCTGGGCGAGGTGCCCGCAGTGGTGGTGTCATCGGCGGAGGCTGCGGAGGCCATCACCAAGACGCACGAGGTCACATTCTCTGACCGTCACGTGAACAGCACCACCCGCGTAATCAGCTTCGACGGCATAGGACTGATGTTCAGGACCTACGGCGAGCATTGGCGTCAGCTCCGCAAGCTCTGCGTGCAAGAGCTGCTGAGCACCGCCCGTGTGCAGTCGTTCCAGCGCATCCGCGAGGAGGAGGTTGCGCAGTTTATGCAGAAGCTCGCCATATCGGCTGCTGCCGGCACTGCCGTCGACCTGTCCAAGATGTTCTCCAGTTTTGTCAACCACACCATCGTCAGGGAGTCCATCGGGAGCCGGAACAAGTATCAGGACGAGTACCTGGATGCCTTGCGCAGTACGGTCCGGATGTTCACGGAACTAAGCATAGTTAACATCTTCCCGTCGTCTAGGCTGTTGCAGAATCTTTGCAGGGCGCCACGCAGGGCCAAGGCGTGCCGCGACCGGATGGCGCAAGTCGTTGGCCAGATCATCCGCGAGACCAAGGAAGCCATGGAACGGGGTGACATGACTTCAAACGAAGGCTTTGTTTCTGTCCTGCTCAGGCTGCAGAAAGAGGGCAGCTTGCCCATCGAGCTCACCGACGACATTGTCCTGGCGCTCATGCTTGTAAGTCGCGCGTTCCAAATTTCCCATCACTACGACTTGCTTCTCCCCCATCCATTGCCGTCGATTATATATGTATGATTGATTCCTCTTCTATTTGTTATGCTAGGACATGTTCGGCGCGGGCAGCGAGTCCTCATCTGCCATGTTGACCTGGTGCATGACAGAGCTAATCCGGCACCCGGTTACGACGGCCCGAGCCCAGGCTGAGGTCCGGGAGGCCCTCAAGAGGAAGACCACTACCATGATTACCGAGGACGATCTCGCCAAGGCAAACCTTAGCTACCTCAAGTGTGTTGTGAAGGAAGTTCTCAGGTTGCACAGCCCAGGGGTCGTGAACCGCAAATGTCGTGAGACATGCCAGGTCATGGGCTACGACATTCCTAAGGGCACATCCGTGTACATCACCGTTTGGGCAATTTGCAGGGACCCCAAGTACTGGGGAGATGATGCTGAGGAATTCAAGCCAGAGCGGTTTGAGAACACCAGCCTAGACTACAAAGGGAGAAACTATGAGTATCTCCCATTCGGGTCTGGCCGCCGAATGTGCCCTGGAGCAAATCTTGGAGTGGCTAATATGGAGCTTTTATTGGCCAGCCTTCTCTACCACTTCGACTGGAAGCTACCGAGTGGAGTGGAGCCTAAGGATGTTGACGTTAGCGAGGTTACAGGACTGGTTATAAGGAAGAAGGAAAGCCTGCTTTTGCACCCTGTTAACCGCTTATTTGCTCAGGTTAATATGCCTATTAACGCCAACAGAATCAAATATACAAGGGATCTGAGCTAGAAATTTTGTATACCTAAACACTCCCTTATATATATTCCACAATATGGGAAGTCATTCCAGTCAAAACTTGTAATACAATATGGGAAGTCATTCCAGACTAGTCTTGTAATAAGAAACGTGTTGGTCGCCTAAGTCTCGGCTTACTGGGACCTTTGGTTGTATCTTTCTCTTCTTAAAAATGAAACATGCTTAGGCATGATGTTCGAACAAATATCCAAGCAGTTTGACCACATTTGTTACTATGGTAAGCACTCTTTGCTTTTCTACTTCCTACATTTTCTAGTGATGGTATATTTTCTACCATATGGATTTTCTAAGCATATACTCTTATAAAACTAACCTCACTAGAGATTTCTCTCAACTTGCAATCTATCCACACGAGCGATCCAATGGAACTTGCAATAAGTATTGCCACCTAGCACACATGAAATTGTGATAGTTATATGTTCAGGCACTAACATACATTTAGTTGTCCACATCAATGTATCAAACTGTTAACCAAAATTAATTTATGATAAACTAGTTTCATTCATATAACTATAAATATTTTAATTTAATTTCTTGTAAAGTCGTCTAGAATCCCTAGAGGAACACGTCTGGTATTGTGTCCTAGGATATAACAAAAGTGAAGGGACTTGAATGGTGAACATGTACACACAAACATAGCTCACTTGGATGGATTCGTTCTCTTATTACTTGTCCACTTAAGTTCCTCACATGGTCTGCTAGCAATTTCCTAATTTACAAGGGATTGCCACTGACAATGCAGATCAGCGTATCACGTATTGGAAATCGAGTAGCACTTAAACACATATTTATACAAGTTCAGATAGTGCCCTACGTCTAATTGAGTAGATCTCTTATTTCATATGCTCCGTGTTTGCTGGAGCATTGATGTCTAGTTGCCTAGAGTTGCTATAAACTTGTCTTGAGATACCGACATCAGGGTCTGCCTACCCCATCTAACATTACATATATATGAGGCGAGAGGTAGGTTTACAATCCGAGTCACAATGGGCTTAGATGAAGGTTTCCTAGTTTGTTAATTACATGGAAATCCAACACCTACAATACCCAATATATTCCATACTTGTGCAATATATAATGTATATACATCCCCATGCAAATCACATTAGCCATTAGGAGGTTGCAATTCAATATAAAATTCACATATCAACCAATTCCAAATGGCACTTAAGCTCTGTATACATATTCACAGTTCGTCACACTAGAAATAACATGCCATATCCACTGAGTTGAATTATAAATACATGTTCACTACACTGCAAGTCCTACTACTGATGGCTTCACAATATCTACGGATGCGTTTGGTTGCCTGGTCAAGCTTGTACTAGGCCCGCCAGATGCAGTCTCTGTGCGTTTGGTTTCATGGTCGACCCCCTCGGCAAGGTTCCACGCATGCAACAAGGTCCTCTCGGCCAGACTGCGAAGGAACCAAAGAATCGGACGTTTCCATGGAGCCGCGGTGCAAGCGTGAGCACTCTGCTTAGCCTAGTGAGCATAGACACAAAAATCACCTATTTGCGCTAGTTGTGCAGCAACCAAACATCAGCTCGAGCAGGCCTGCATGCATGCGTAACCAAACAAAGCCCTCCAGCACCTCGCGAGCCTGGCCAGACTGGGCCTATATATACGCGGCATGCGAGACAGGCTGTGGCCAGCAACAAACCAAACACGCCTTACTTGAATGGTGCAATGTTGTTTCTAGCATGGGACAATGTTGTTTCCAGCATGTGACAAGTTACCTGCATGAGCCAACTGCTAACTGACCGGTCAATAATCCGATTAGTTGTTAACACAACTGACCAAGTACGTATTGGCTCCATCATATCGTTGATCCTGCCAGAGGCTAGCCGCAAGATCCTCCGTGGGCATTATTATTTCGTTATTTATAGGACGATAATATAAGGTCAGCTGTAGTGATGCAACCCTTAAAATACAAACAGATGTTTCCTACAATCAAATTGATGTGTAATTTACCCTTGAGTTTGCTACACTAATCGCCCAGCCAACTCTAATGATGCAAAAACCTTATAAGAGCTGGCTGGGCGATTAGTGTAACAAAATGTCAGGGCTTCAGTATCAGGCTTGCTTCACTCTGTGCAGTGGCGGAGGACTAAACAAATTTAAGGTAGGGCAAAGTCCAGTCGATAACATATATAGTAAAATAATATCTGTAGTGATAGTCAAATCCAAAGTACTAGCATTTATAACTTAAATAATTTTAGAAAATACTACAAGCAAAGAGTGAATAAAAAAGAATTGGAAAAGTGTCAGATTTGGTTTACCGTGATGATCGCCGGCGCTCGTGATCGCAGAATAGCAGTTCGTCTCGTCGTGATCGCCGTGTATCCGCTTGGCTGCCGCAGCGGCGCAGCAAATGGATTCGTCTCCGATTCTCCGAACTGTCGTCTGGCGAAGATGCGAGAACACGAACCGGCGAGTCGCGAACTGCAGAACTATAGAGATCGTGAAAGCTGGAGCACCCGCGGGCGGGCGGGCGGCGGCTGAATGCAAAGCGTTGCTGTGTGCTGTTGCTCTGGAATACGATGCCAGCCCACAGGCCAGAAGACCACAAGGCAAGCCGTAAATGTGAAGTATCAAGGCCCAAAGGGTGAAAGGCCCAAATTCACGATTCATTCATCTACTCGACAGACTAATCGTCTTCCTCGTTGGGACATTCGCAGCCAGTACTGTTCGCATATCAGGACCTTCGACCTGCCATCCATGGCGGCCACTTCGTGCACTTCTCTGGCACGCCTCTCCAATCCATCTACTTACCTCTACGACTACAAACGAAAAAATCGAGATAAATCCACGTAACCACCGGTCTATTGAATCCTCTATTCAGTTCCTGTTTGATTTATACGAATCGATTTGATCTATGTGAATAAACTGTACTGATATGCTGCTGATATATGTGAATCGATTTGTTCAGTTCTAATAGGAGCAATACATTAAACATCACTGTGTTCCATCTACCTTCCTTTTGGAATGAATAAGCTGTAGAGACATATTTGAATCTGATGATTCAAGTGCATCAGTTAAGTTATAAGATGATTAAGCGGGGTCGTGAGTTCAGTTCGAATAGATGGAATCGGCAGAATCCTAACATGATACTTCTTCCGTTTTATTTCATTTTCCATAATTTTAAATTAATTTGTTCTTTCTGATGATCATTTCATTTTCCTGACTGGTCAAATGTCTGTCTTCATGACTGGTCATTTTTTTTCCTTAACTAGGCTTCATTAGCAGACATGTTGGAACCAGGCCGGCGAATGAGCAAGCCTGGCGGCGGCGCAGCCCCGGCAGGTGGTAGCTGCGACGACCTAGTCTACGGCGTGGCGTGTGCACGAACAGGAACAGTAGATGCAACGGAATGCTCCGAGAATTTCGTGCCAATAGCGGGCACCTCGCCAATGCGATCTTTGTTGGTTTATATATGGCCCAAGGCCTTACACCCCCGCCGCCACGACGCCTCCAACGATCATCCGATTTTCTGCAGCAAAGCTGGTCCAATCCCAAGCTTGATCTTCTTCAAAAATCACATCCTTACTGATATGCAGACTCCTTGACTCAGGTTCTAGCATCCTATAGCCCTTTGTCCCTTCCTCATAGCCAATGAACACCATTCTCTGAGATCTGTCAGACAATTTCTGAATGTCAGGTCCAACTTTGTTTACATGACCAATGCATCCAAAGATCTTCATGTGCTTCACACTAGGATTCCTCCCATGCCATGTTTCATATGGTGTCACACCATTTAAGCTCTTGGTTGGTGACCTGTTAAGCACATAAACAGCAGTTGCCACTGCTTCACCCCACATACATGCTGGAACTTGCTTGCTCTTCATCATGCACCAAGCCATCTCCACCACTGTTTGGTTTCGATGTTCCACCACTCCATTCTGCTGGGGTGTATAAGGAGTAGTGGTATAGTGCTTTATTCCAAACTCATTGCAGAAAACACTAAACTGAGTAGAATTGAATTCACCACCTCTGTCAGTCCTCAATGCTTTGAGCTTATGTTCTGATTCAGTTTCAGCTCTATTTTTCACCTTCTTGAAATAAGCCAGTCCCTCACTCTTGGTCTTCAACATCTCCACGCACATGTATCTGCTATAGTCATCAACAACAAGCAAAAAATATGCCTTGCCACCTAGAGTTGGTGGACTGATCTGACCACACAAATCAGCATGGAGCAACTCGAGCCCTGTTTTAAATAGCCCTCTATAGCCCGCTATAGCCTTTCGAGGTAGGGTGCCGCTATTTCTATTCATGTACAATTTAGCCGCTATAGCCCGCTATTAGCTTCGCTATAGCTGTTTTAGAGGCAAACCGCTAAACACCCTTAGCTCGCACCTTGTCATGTGATTGCTAGCACCTTTGTCTAGCACCCACACACCTTCAGGACATTCCACAGGCACCACCTTCTTCACCACCTTCTTTTTCCATGGTGATGTTGGCGGGTAACCGACAAGAAACAAAGCTGCACCACCCACAACATTAGCCTTTTCCATGGTGATGTTTCTTGGACCTCTTACAATCTTCAGCCCAAAAAATGCAAAGCTGCATTATGCTCAGCTCCACCCACCACGACATTAGCCTCTTGCTGTTTCTCCTCCTCCTTCTATTTCTTGGACCTCTTACAATCTTCAGCCCAGCGGCCATAAATGCCATAGTTTCTACACCTTCCCTTTCGGCGAGGTGTTCCTTCAGAGGTCAACATGACACCGCCGACATTCTTGGGTGCACCTCCATCACCATTCTTCTGAGGTTGTTTCCCTTTGCCTTGCACAACACTGTTGTTGCCTCCATCATTACGAGGGTGATTGGATTGGAAACGGTGCTTGTGTTTCTCAAGCCAATCCTCCTCTCCAGAATTTGCATCAACATAGCCCATCTTGTTGGTGATCTGATCTTCGAACTCTCCTTGACAAACCGATCCTCGGCCATAGCAAGCGTGGCGGCAAGCCCCGGCGGTCGTCAAAAAAAAATTTTGGCAACCAAATCCTCCATATATATAGTTCATCAGCAGGCGGTCAGTTTTTTGTTCAAATCACAAAACATCTCAAAATGGATAACTTTCAATCCTTCATTGAAAACGGGTGGCAACATCCTTTGTTTGCAAAAGAATTTCTTGAATGAACATGAGGTTCAAATAATTTTGTCCCATTGTCTCATGGTAGAAAAGATCCTTTCAACACCGGCCAAAGTTTTTTTGAGGGTGGGGCGAGACCTCCCAAATTTGGAAGTTTTCATCATTCCTCACATCATTAATATAGTGATCCGCATTCTTTTCTTCAAATGAAAATCATGAGGATAGAAGTTTGCAAGTCCTCCAACATTGAAAGCAAAAAAGAATTAGCTGGGCTGAATGACGCCATGCATCTAAGTAGCTCGCCCTCATCAAATCTGCTTCAACTCGACCTCTCAAGAATTGTTTGATCTTTGTATAGGCTTATACATTGTAGTCATCAACAACTTTAACTTTGTGACTTTTGCAAGGAATTACGTCCATCCGAATCAAGCCTCAAAACTGCCATCTCTACTTTTGGACATTGATGTCCTTCAAAGCATTGCATCTCATTTGTGCACCAAAAATTTCTTCATGGTTTTTCAACATAGTTTGAGCTCCTATGACACCCTCTATTTTCATTCCCAATCTTCTAGAGAACTTTCTTGATTGAAGGATACAAAGCCACGCATTCTTTCCCCAACGTGTATCACCTGGTCTTGCTAGGCCCATCTCTTGATTCAAACCTTGTCTTTGCAATGCTTCGATCATATACTCGAGTGCAAGACATGCCAAGAGTATTCAACCCAATCATTGTTCTCCTTGGGGACTGATCAAAGCAATCATCAACTCTTCCATGATGAGTTTCTTTAAGCCATTAGCATGTCCCTTCATATTATGCCATCATAGCCTTGACCACGTATCTTGGACAATGGCAATTGATGTTTAAGAAGCAAGGACTGAATTGCTTGTTTTAGAGTCTTATCTTCAACATTCACAAGACCAAGAAACCGCCAGCTGCTTGTTCTTTTTAGGATTTTCATCAGCAGAATTGCAAAACACTCATCACCAAGTTCCTCTATGACCAATTTGGTTGTTTCTTCAGCACAACATGCAATTAGATCTTTTCTCAATCTTGTGATCCATCTATTTTGGTCTCCCAAATTTCCAAGGCCATCCAAAATTGATTTGCATCAACATAGCCCACACGACATTTAGCCTTGTCTGGGGGCAGTTGAGCACTTTTGATAGAACCCGGCATGCCTACGGTTCTAGCTTTCATGTGCCAATTTCTATACCCTTCATCTATAAACTTATCTCCACCAAAGAAAACCAAGTAGCAAACAAAGCAATATCTCCTTCTCAACACTATACTCCAACCAATTGAATTCATTAAACCATTCAAGGTTGAAACGGCCCCTCCACATTTATCTTGCGGAAAATCATCTTGCTTCATTTTGGGTCGACTGGCCCCAATGCAATGTATGCCCTTCTAACTGAATCTTGATCATTCACATCATAGCTTGATATTGGAATCCTCAATCCAGATCATGCTGAATTTGCACATCATCGGTGTCTTCGTCATGAGAATTTGATTCATTGGCAGCTTCATCCTCTTCTATTACTTGTAGGTTCCCTTCACACCTTTGCTGTTGGTTCTTTGGTGGCCCTTGAAAAACAACCATTTGCATACAACTTTCTTGCTGAACTTCAGGTTGTGAATCTTGTGATAAACTTCTTCTTTTCAGCCTAGTCTCCTCAGTCTGTGGTGTTGTTACTCTTTTTCTCTTCATACTTGGCACCTAAAAATTCAACCAAGAGATATAGTAATTCATTTGGGGACAAATTGATTAATTGATGAATCTAAAGTTCTGAACAATAGATGCAACAAGGAGTTGAGGAGACGAATGCGCTCGGCCGCACCGTGCTGCACAAGAATTTCGTGCCAATAGCGGGCACCTCGCCAATTAGCACCGATCTTTGTTGGTTTATATATGGCCCAAGGCCTTTGGTACACCCCCGCCATTGAATACGTACGGTTTTGCATTTTTCTTTTTATCCAACGATCATCCGATTTTCTTTTTTTTTGGCAAAAAAATGGGTATTCAAAAATACCATTGCCATGTTGGGACATGCCAGACGACGACGTCTACGCGTGGGTGTGCGCCAACACATCATGCAACAGAATGCTCTGAGGTCGCAGCGGGCACCTCGCCAATCGCGATCTTTGTTGGTTTATATATGGCCCATGCACATCTCCCCCGCCACTTGCAATTATACGCACCTAACCAACTAAACACAATGTTCATCGACAGGATTACATGAATGGAATGAAACAAAAAGCTAAAGCTAACAAGACATACATCATTACAGTACTTTGTTTGCTAGCTGGACAATTGCTCTATATGGTGTCGCATGCCTTGAGTCTTTGTTTTAAGTAACAATACACAACATACAACTTCGCACTATCAGTTTATAAAGCAAGCATCAACGTTCAGTGTGTGTAGAGTTGGCTGGTCAAGACCAAAGACGTTGAGGGGAACGGAGCACATGTGAAGCCTTTGTTCGGGAGTTCGTGTATGTCGTGTCTGGGCGCATGCCCGCTCGTAGCTACCTTCTACCTTCCGATCGATCTCCTTGTTCCTATCATCGATTCCTTGTTCCTTCCGCTAGATCAATTCTTCTTCTCCTGATTCATCCAATTTCTGTTGCCCCGGTTCCCGCTATATCATTTGTGCGTCTGAGTGTGCGTTTTACTGTAGCTTGCATCATCCTTCCTCCCGCTTCGATCTCCTTTGATCCTTATCCCTTCCTCTTCTTCGTTTGATTGCTTCTCAGCTGGTCTATCCATCCTCCTAATTTTTCCTTCCTGATTCCTCTCCTTGTCCAAGTTCTCTCGTGGTCAAAGTTCATTTTTCTTCCTTCTGTTTGTTCTTTCTGCGGCGCCAGATTCCCTGCTGCAGTCCCTGCTGTGTCTGTGTTCCTCGTTTCGCCAAAGTTCTTCTCCTCTTGCTCCCCCTCCGCCGCATTTCTCTCCGTCCATGCTCTCCGTGTTCGTAGCCCAGTCAGAAGTTTCTCCGTATCCTTTGTTCTCTGCAGCTCCTTCCTAGTCCCTTTGTCGGTCCAAATCCTCGCCCACCCTCCCACACCCCCGGCGCCTACCCTCCATCCTTGTCCACCTCCTTTTCTCGCGCCGCTGCCCGCCCCGTTTCTTTCCTCTCCGCCTGGTCCGCCGCCTCACCGCACCCCCTCTCTCGCCTGCGCACGTCTTGCTCCTCGGGTCCCATTCAGTGCTGGCAGCCTGGCCCTCTGTCTCGCCAGCTCTGGATCCTCATCCTCAGCTTCACCACCTCTCAATTTTGCCGATCCATTCCTGCTTGTCAACGTAGATGTTGTCCAATCTCGAGCATCGGCTGGACAGCGGGCCTCCATCGTTGAAGTCTGTTGTCTGCCGCCGTTATTGCTATTGCTGTTATTGTTGCTGATTCAAGTTGTTGACGCTGGAATCAACCTATTGGTGGGCACGATGAGCTCCATGGCATGGAACTACCAGGCCAGTGGCGGCCATCTTGGTAGTTCCAAAATGCAACACCTTGGTCGACTCATGGCTTCTACAAATGCACGGGTAATATTTCTTTGAGAGACTAGGAACTCCTAAATAACAAAAATTGCGCTTATTAATCATTTTCCTATTGACCAAGCTCATGTTGTTTCATCCTAAGGTCTGTCGGGTCGGCTTTGGCTGCTCTGGAAAAAAGATATAGATATTGATATAGTTTCCTCCAATCACAACCTTATTTTGTCTCTCTGCACTCACACACAATATAATATTAACTTTGGTTTAGTTTGCATGTACGGGATCCCCATCACCGCAACACTGCCATTATCTGGTCTGATGTTCAAATCTTTGTTGAAACATATCCTGATATGCCTATGTTCTGCATGGGGGACCTTAATAACACTATGAACGCTAAGGAAAAATTGGGTCCTAATCCTGCACATACCAAATGTGGCCTATTTGATTTGGGTTACAATGGGCCAGCTTACACTTGGACTAACAGGCGTTTCAATACTAATCCCACTTATGAATGTTTAGACCATTGTTTAGCGAATGCAGAATGGTGTATAGGTTTCCACACAACCATGGTCTACCATCTGCCGATGATGAAGAGCTGAGAGCGACCATGCTCCTATTGTTGCAGTTCTAAACTCTTGCAGGAGGTCTACTTCTAAGCATTTCAAGTTCGAAAACCGGTGGCTTCGAGGGCGCAAGTCCAACTTTCTGAGAAAGTTCCCTAAACCAGGGATTCACCGAGACAAACAAGGGGCAAACGGTTTTGAAGGGGGATGAGCTATGTTTTTCTTTTATTTTTTTTCTGCCTGCTGAATAAAAAAAGGTTGGACATAGCCCTCTACCATGTCTATACAAATGGAAAAGTACATTTATACGGACCGCTAAGTGAAGAGATCGGAATAGAACCAATGACCTCAAGGGTATAAGCCTCGTGAGCTACCAAACTGCGTGGTACGGCTTTCAAACTCACTCAGGAGATAAATCAAATGTTAGAGTGTAATATTCTTGTTTTCTGATTGTAGAAAGCATATAGAAATTTTATGCAATCACGCGTGTTAGTTTGGTATACATCGTATGCCTAACTCGCTACTATGAGAAAAACATGTCGGGAATGACTAATCTCCGACCTAAACCATGCTAAGCAAGGCGTGCCACCCACACACACTCATGTAGCCCGGCAGTATTTTTTTTACGATTTTTGACACCCACAGCGGTGTTTGGATGGCTGTAAACAAAACCATAACAAGAGAATCACGTTCACGTCGATACTGTGCCCGTAGAATCTTTTCTAATCACATCACAAATAGACAGATCAACAAATAATACAGGGCATCTATCAGCATCGTGCATCTTTCAGCATCGTCTTCCGCCCAGACGGAGACGGCCAACTCGTTGTGTCCATGGGGACCGAGCATATATATACAAACGTTCTGTAATCCAGGGGCCACGCATGGCTCTATCAGTGGGTGGTGATCTATCACAGCTTGTCTCTGTCTCCGGTTACCATATTGCAGCAGGTCCTCTGTTTTTCTTCTTGGAGCTAACAATGTGGTACTAACAATTAGCAAATAAGGATTTCCCAAACTATTGGGATGAGGATTGAATTCTTGTAAATATATATGTACCTTATTTATTTCATAATAGATGGAGATAGCTAAGGGTACTCAGACCGAGCTTATTATATATACAACCAATTTCTAGTATTATTAACCCCATGTCATAACGTTTATAGCTAGGGAATTTTCTCCTACATACAGCGGTGAAGCCAGGGAAAATGGCGGCTGGGGTCCATACTCACACTACTAAGTGCTAATTTGTAGGCTCCAATATTATAATACCATGCAAAGTATCAAGTTCAGAATATAACAAATTAACAATGCATATGTCATTTGGCAATTTGTCGCCTAGGTAATCTGATATTCAACTATCTGTGAGATCATATGAAACCTCATCAAACTTTACCTTATCTCGTGAGATCCGTGAAGTGTGCAGAATCTACAATTAATGTTTGATGCAGTATCATCTCTGTCTGTTCTTATTCTTGAAGTGTCTCCAAGATTATTATCATGCATATTATCACCGGCTGAGGGCACTTTCCTGTTAACAAGTCCTTTCAATGTGATCTGATTGCCTATTAAATTACTAAATTAGTTTACATAATAATAAAAAAAACTAAAGCAAATAGCATGTATGCGTACATTGTTAATACTATGTTGTTGGAATAAAAGTGAACCCTCTTGACATAATAACCTGGCATCTTGTTGGAATAAAAGTGAACCCTCTTGACCACTCCTTTAGAAAAGGAATTTATTACAAAATATGAGATCAACTAAACAATACACCATAGTGAAAACATTCACTGCATAGTGCTCCTTATATCTCTGTTTCTTTGTATAGTACATCACCAAAAAATCATTATGTGTCTTGCAACAGGTGCAAACTGCAGATCTTGTCGAAAGACCTATGCATGTATAGTCGATGGATACGGGCTATCTACAAGACATGCATGATCAAGACGTACGCACCCTTAATAATTGCCTTCTAGTCTGGTGCGCGGTGCATATCGCCGCCTGCCAAAAATGAACAGTGGTGATGCTGGACCAAATCGCTGGATTTTCATATCCGTCAATGTCTTTCCAATCAGTGGCACAAGACTTGTACCAAAATAAAGCTTAATTTCCGAAAAGGATGAAAGAACCCAGGCAATTGACAACGACCACGCAGCCACCAACCACGTGCTCTGTGTAAAAGCTTCACGGAAGTCTCTGCTGCACTGGAAACCATGGATTCGAAAAAGCTATGCAATCCTAGCGCACAACACAATCGAACTGCAGCTCACTTTATTGGTTTTCCATAAGCAGTAACATGTGAGGTGACCAACCAAATTTAAGCCGCAAATGGCCCCGTCACAGAGATGCGTATGGGGAAGGAGTGAGCGGCGCACATGAATTAAATGGAGTCACAGGTGGAGAAGAAGTCTGCGGGGGAGAAGTCTGGTATGGACTGGTTCCATATGTGGGTTCGGAATTAACATGGAGTACATAAAAATTTCGTGTCCGAGCATGGATCGGTGCCGGTTGCAGCTAGTCCGACAGTGGTAAACTTCGGTGTCCGGTTAAAAGGCTATTCTCAATGGAGTGTTTCACCTCTCGGTTTTTAAGATGTGAAACTTTGCTATGAAATAGACGTCTCCCTCAATGCACAGTTTTATAGTTTCACGGGTCCCATAGCCTCTCTCTCATTACACGGTTTCATTGTATAGTTCCATGGTGAAATGCTATTTCCATCTCAGTGGGGATTTCACCCCGTTTTCAACGCATGTGAAACAGTTCTTAAAGGTTTCACCATGGTGAAACTATTTTCTTCTCTCTCCTAGCCGTTTCTTGCAAAAAGTGGAGTTTTTTCTTATGTGTCGCTACATTTAATATGCATGAAACACTCCTGAAACCCATATTGAAACTGGCCTAATACCAACAGGCAGTGCTGGTAGAAAGTGATAGATCTTTTTTTTCTTATTAACTGGCAGTGGTGTATTTATTAGTGTCAGTTTTAAAATTTCGGCAGTGATGTGGCTGGCATTGATTGCTTATTCTTATTGTGACTAGAGAGACTATCATCTAAATACGTTTTTGGTAGTGACGGACAAACAAGGCCAAGATTACTACGATTAAGCATCTTACTATTACTAATTGGAGCTTCCAACAGAGGCTCCACGCTAATTCTCACCAGGCGTATTAGAAAAGAAGATAAATCATAGAAATTCTCACAATAATCACAAAGATCTGGCCATCCATTTGATTGTCATTTATATTAATAACCACTAGATCTAACTGACATTTTCTAAGAAATTACCCACCTGCCATTATGAAAGATAACGTGCTACTCTATTTTGCTAAAAAAAAAATACACATATTCCGTTATATATGAAGTATACCATGCTATATTGAAAACTCTGCATCTCAGGCTTAATATATATCTAAATGAAAAGAAAATGTAAATTATATTGCCTCCCTTCCTATCTCATCTTAGGTGGTATTAGCCAAGCGCCGCTGCTGTAGCCATCGGCCATACTAACCGAGCTTCAATCAATGAGCAAAAGTAAATCGACCTTCCACGCCGCTCACCGGACTGCTGGAACAGAGATCGGATACGGAGTCACCGAGCCATGCCATGCTCGACACCTGGTGGCCTAAAACGTCGTTGTCTTGGCGTGGAAGAGGATAACGGCGTCGGCTCACATGTCCGGACTTCCACACCGGTCGCCTGATGGCCGGAATCGAAATAAAAAACGGGGAGTCACAGACATGCGCCACGCTCGACGCCTGATGGTCTAAAACATCGCTAGCATGGAAGAGCACGGGGGCGTCGGCTCACATGTCTGGTAGTCCGGCAGACAGGTATAAGATCAATCTTGACAGGTGTAAGATCAATCTTCTAATCTTCTTCTTACTTGTGGAGTTGAGTAGTTTTATTTATGTATGTATGACTCATTTTTTTTTATTCCAGTTCATGAGTTCGTTCAACGGCAAAAAGCTAATAATTAGTATTTGTTCATTAGTCCATCGTATATGAGTTTTCTGACCTCAACCTCAAGTTCAAAACCAGATTCTATCAAAGCCGCCTGATTTATGATATTAATCGCATTCCATATAATCCAGATGATAACATTAGGACATCCATCTCATTCATAAAGCAGTGGATAAATAAGTAATATTGTAAGTCTATTCTCAGCTGTATTTTTGCAGTTATTTATATTTCATTTGAACAATTTATTTATACCGAGAGATTCGTTGTTGCATCAAGCATTATCTTTGAATTTAAGGCTTATCATATTATTCAATATATTTGTTTTTGCTAACTTACAATATGTATGGTTTACCAAATCATAAATGGTATACCAAATTGTATAAGAAATTTTTCAGCAAACTTGCGGTAAAATCCTACATGCGACACTGCTCGACATCTTGCATCTAAACAACATCCTTTGTAAATGCATTGGTGGGGCCATATGTATGTTACTCTTGATGCATGTACGCTGCTCTTGCTCAGTCAAACTCTGCAATTCTTGCTACAGGTACGCTATTGTTGCTATAGCCTGTAGGCATGAATGTTGTTTGATGGTGTGATCTCTGCCTACATTATTGGCATAGACGAGTGCTATGTCACCACTAAGCTCCAGGTATGTTACCCTCTCTCGCTCATGCTACCATGCACCCTCGCCATCCTCTACTCTACAAATTTTTCTATATATACACATAAGAAAATTAAAGTAATGAACAAATATATCCCTATGTTTATTAACGGATTGAAGGAGGGAAGTAGATCTAAGACTACCTATCTAGAAAAGGGTTCATCAAAAGGAAGAGCAAAAGAATGCTAAATCTCCAACCAAAAAGATGATGAAATCATATTTAAATGACATTGCCATATATTAATCAGTGTTCCATGAATATCCATAAACATGTTACTAAATTATTTTATTAGTAGAGGAGCATAATCAAAATGAAGTAAAATTTTTAGAAATATTATATAATCACATAAAATGTTTACGTTGACTTAGACTTAATTAAGGGTGCCTTCATGTTAATTCTAACGAGGACAATTTGAAATCATTTCGTTGACTCCAACCATCATGATCAATAATATGCATTGGATCCATTGTTCAATAAAAATGTCGATATCTACCAATATGTGAAGAATACATATATTAACCCTCTAATTTACCTCTAATAAACTAGCCAACTGAAAAATTATGAAAAAAAAAATTCAAAACAATCCATTAAAATTGCATTTAAATTACCGAATTCCTTCATTAAAATAATGCAAAACTAACTCTTTAAATTAAAATATGCATATGCCATTATAAAAAGATAAATAATTTAAAGTAACCATCTAATATTTTGAAAAAATTGATCAGTATCTAGCATTAGGAAAGATAATGCAAAATGACCCATGCGTGTGCATTCAAAGTACCCATAAATACAATTATGAAGTAACATACAAATTAACGCACTTAACTTGTATGTGCATAATCGCTGGGGGGGGGGTGCTCCATGGTTTGAGTTGAAAACATAAATTTGTATCTAAATTACTCACCACATCCATTAAAAAACCATACAAAAATATGTCTCAAATCTACATATAATTACAAAAGTATGCTATTGAGAAAATAATTTAATATCCATAAGTATGTGATGTGTGTTATGAATTACCAATTTTGCAACGGTTAAACTACATGTAAAATATTTATTTTAATAGATTATCAAGGGTGTAAAAATGTTTCCCTCACAACCCACATAACAAGACACTAAACACTAACTTTAAGTTATATTAATATTAATAAATTAAAATTTTAACATGAGACATTATTTTTAGAAACTTTAAATTATGTTGTCCAAAACAATTTTATTTCAAATTAAATTATGTGATAGTGTCGTGGTGCAAGTTGTAACGTATAATTGTGGGAGACTAACCTAGGAACTATAATATTTTCAATAAAATAAAAGACGAAGATGGTGAGTAAAATATAAAATAAGCACTAGAACTTCAACTTAACAAGCAGATAAAAAGAATTACAATATATAGACTAAAAGTTCAATTTAAAGTATAGATTCATGAAGACACAAAAAAGTTGTTTTATGCCACATGAAAAATATAAATCATATAAGTTCATAATAGAGGTCCTCAATGGAGCATTCATGTTATGCGCTACAAGGCCCCACTAGAAAAAAAAAAAAATTAGAAGTCAAACAATGATGAAAATATATGCTATTTTCTAAATAATTACAAAAATCTATGAATGAGTATGTAGGTTTAAAGTCTCTATTTAGACCAACATAGTACTTGAGATTGTGTTGACACTTGTTATAGCATAAAATATAGAGGCTTTTAAAACTGAAATAAGAGCTTAACATGAATATCAACATAGTTTAGGGGCTTTACTGACACAATTCCATGAGTTTTGATGATTTATATATTTTAAGGGAGTAAACAGATAAAAGCAGGTAAAAGCCCAGAGTTTGCACCCCATATGATGAGGAGACTTCGCCGCGGAAGTAACTTAACTTGAAACCCAAGTAAGAAGACTCTAGAAGACACCGTAAGATCGGGCCCGAAGGTGGGATCCACCCGCATAGAGCCAGGGCGGCCGCCCCTGGTCCCACCTGTCATTGACCATCTTGTTAGGTCGGTTCACCGCCGCCAATAAGAAGAAATCTACATCGTTGCTCAAGGTCAGTTTTGATAGGGTCCGCCCGATCTTCCGTGGAGGTACGTGGTAAATCGATTGGTGGAGAACTCAACGTTGATGGTCCGGCTTCGAATCAACACAAACTCGACCCCGCAACCGCTACACCATCGCTCCAATGGTTATCAACCAAGCATGACTTGATTGACCTTGCAAAGAAGGCTTTCCCCGCAGTTTAATCGAGAACACAAGCAAGAACAGTTATCACGCAATATGAATATGGCAAATATGAATGAGGAATTTGAGATGATGGTGTTCAAGTTCGATCACAAAAGGACTAATCGCCACAGGGTGTGGAGAACAAGAACAGGGGGCCCGGATTACCGTAAAGCGGAATAATCTTCACGGTTACAATGAATCAATCAAGTTTCTCGAAGGAAAACTCAAACTAAACAAAACCCGACTCTAACCAGCGGCTACTCGAGTTTATAACGCGGGGAAGGAAGCTAGGGTTGGGGGGGCGACCAGCACGGAGGTGCCCACAACTTGGGCTTAAGGCCCGACACGATACATGGCCAATGGAACTTGATCCCGGGTGAAGTGCTCATCGGTATCCATGCACTTGCGGATTATACAAATCTTAAATATTTTTGTGGGCATAACAAATACCAACAAACTGCAATCTATGTAGTAATAAATAAGGCTAATAATGCCATAATGGAGACTGAAAAAGTTGATTATCATGATATCATAAAGATATAGATGAAGCTCAAATAGATCAGTAATTGATATATGTTCAAAAAAATAGGCAATACAAAGTATCAATTATGCTTATTGTCTTAGAAAATAAACAAAGAGAGAAAATATATTTTAATATGAGTTGCTTTATTATCCAAAGACATTAACACAATAATAACTATACTTTTATCTCTTATAATATTTTATCCCGTGCAAGAGCGCATGTTGGTGGACTAGTGTTACTAATAATTGTAACCACAGTCCTTAGTTATTCTTATATCTTACTATTAGTAATTGAGATGCCATATTAATTCTCATCAGATGAGCTAGGAAAAAAAAAAAAAAAGATATATCCTAGAAATTCTCACAATAATCAGAAAAATCTAGCCTTTGATATGGTAGACTCTATTCATCATCATTGGTAACAACCATCAGATCTATTGTAACTTATATAAAAATTACCCACCACTACCATTATTAAATATATTAAAGAAACCCCCTAATTTTGGGTCTAAATTGCCCACCTATGCCCTTGGAAAATATAATTGAAAAATAAATTATCCACATCTTCAACGTTAGCAACAAGGTCATGTATGTGTCTCTCTCATCCCGAGACGAAGGGCCTGCCGTAAGTTGCTAATTATCTCTAGTGATGGTTATGATCAGGCCACACACGTAGGTGAATATATAGCTTTGGTTTCATCAAGGATGCATGGTTGGTAAAATGTTACTTGGGAAGATAGCTAGAACTAGGACAACATAAAATGCTTTCATGATAGGAGGTGGTAATAAACTACCAATCACAATTCCCTTTGGATTTTCTAATTACAAAAATAGGCTAACGATGCTGACAAAATAAGTACATCCATATTTTTACATCTAAAGTAGGTACAATTGTTATTATGAAACAAAAATCAAAATCAAGATAACTTAAAATAATGCTCAAACTTTGTATTTAAATAGTAAATACTCATAGCTATTAACTACATCCATATTTTTACATTTAAGGTATCTACCTTTATTACAATATCACTGCATCTAAATTAGGTTTGTAGTTATCAACGCAATTTAAAATAATGCTCAAAATTTGTATGTAAATAGTAAATACTCATATCTATTATAATAAAATATAATTTAAAATACTTCCCTAATGATTTTATAAATTACCCACCTTTTGTAATTTTGAAAGATAATGCAAAGCGCCCTAAGTTTGCATTCACCTAACCATAAGGCTGTTGTGTGATAGTTGATATGACGTATGACCTTTATATTTGTATCTAACTCAAGCATTATAAAAAATGTATCTTCCAAATCTACATGCATACAGTATTACGGGACATTCCAATAACACGATGGAATTTTTTTTTTACATTTCATATCACGTAACAATAGCATTGGCAACTCACTGTTTTTTTTGACAACATTGGCAACTCACTCTGATTTATATGAATATTCTGTGATATTAAATAAATTATGTTATTATTTTAACGTGTTTCCATTTTTGACTAAAATATTATTCCCTACCAATGGACAATGTATAATATATAAATAATACTACATATACAATCATGTAACTGTTGGCGTGGCACAAAATCCTGCCACCCACCCCAATGGACAACCGAAGGTAGTACGAACAACCTAACATGGTGCTGAATATATGACTTGTATTACTGGTTATCCATCATCCTTACAACGCCGCACCAGCGGTCTATTTATACATGCATTCATTTACACCTATATGCCCAAATCACCCCTTAACCACCATGATTCCTTCGGATATGCCTCCGTCGACAGGGGAGGTTTGGTTTTCTGGCTCCTCAATCCCACATGCCCCGTGGGACCACACACACGTCGCCTCCTTCGGCGCAAGCTCGCCGAAGCCGAGGGTATCGGTGGTGGAGCCACCGACACCGTACCTGCAAAACGAACACCCCTCAGACCCTACCGGGTTTCCCGGAAGCCGCACCGAAAGGCGTGACCTGCCTCCGTAATCTCGACCCGAAAGTCGAGCCCCCCGCCCCGGCAGGTCCTCTCGGTGGGGCTGGAGTCGAGACAGGACTTGTTCCGGCTGGGTCTGACCTCCTGACCCCAAGGAGAAGGTTTCCTTCTAACGAAAGGCGGGGGCGTCGACCGCTGTCCAGCCCTCCGACCGAAACCGTACGTGACCCTTCAGCCCCGGGCGCTCCTTATGGACTCCTCTGGCCGGGATAGGGGGGTCAGGCGCATCGGGCCCTCCCTCAACAGTAGCCCCTCTGATTTCTGGCGAGCTACAGGTAAGCGGAGCCTGAACTCGCCCGAAACCAGACGAAAGAGCCCGGCCCGAAGAAACCCCCTCAGAATGAAGGCCTGAAGGTTTGGTGCTTTTGACCGTTGTCGGGTTTTTGACAGGGGTGTCACGTAGCCCCCTTTGGGACACACGCATGCGAACGCGAACCCGTCGCGTCGGTTCGTCGAACCGCGTGCCCGCACTTGTATAAAAGGTCGTGCCGGGATGTTCTGGCCTTCTCCTGGCCATTTGTGCTCTCGCGCTCGGAGCTCTTGCCTTTATGATCTTCGGCACTTCGGAGCTTTCGGTTTCTACACCGCTTCGGCCTTTGTTCCCTTCGGGCTCACGTAGTACAGGTTCGGTTTCTTACCTTTTGTTTTTGTGTTCTGGGTGTATGTTTCCACGGGGGTTTTGTTTTCACTGCCGTTGTGATCGTTAGACACGTACCTTTCTTAGATGGTGGGGCTGCTTCGACGGAATCGACTGGCTCTGCTTCGGTGAATCGCGCGCCGCTGCGGGCCGATGAGACCAAAATGGCTGCCGATCACGACTTTCCATTCAGTGGCACAAAACTTGTACCAAAATAAAGCCTAATTTCCGAAAATGATGAAAGAACCCAGGCAATTGACAACGACCACGCAGCGACCAACAACGGGCAACTGTTTTGACTGTGTGCTCTGTAAAAGCTTCACGGTGTAAATTGAATGTCACGTGGGATAGAACCATGGATTCGAAAGAGCTATGCCTTCCTAGCATGCACACAATCAAACTGCAGCTCACTTAATTCGTTTTCCAATCATTCCGGTGTAAAATGAATGTCACGTGGGATAGAACCGATCGACAGGGAGAGTGTGAAATAAACTAACTCGGTTATGAGACACAATTTCTAAGAAAAAAAAGTTCTAGTGACAATTTATTTTGGCCCATAGCTGAGAAATAGAATCATCATCACTAGCAACAGCAGAATGGATTTTCCGTGATCATCATTGTAAGAAGCCCGAGGAACACTATGTCTCATGCCTGGGAATCACCAAAAGCACTAACACGTGAGGTGAACAACCAAATTAAAGCCGTAAATGGCCCTGTGACAGACCTATTCTGCGCCAGGGACTACAGATTTAGTCCCGGTGGAAGGCTCCAACCGGGACTAAAGGTTCCCTCCTGTCGGACTCACCATTGCACAGGGAACTCTAGTCCCGGTTGGTAGTGCCCACCGTGACTAATGTATTCTCTAATCTCGGACGCAAAAATACTGAGACAAAACCCAAAAATTGGAGGGCGATTAAAGTTCGTTTCTGTACTAGTGCACAATCATGTCTGTTTTTAATAAATGATGAAATGGTGCAGTTCCTAATACTAGGGACATTGAGTGTGATGTTTCTTATTACTCTATGGTTCATATGGTGCAATCATATGGTGTTTATTATGCCAACATGAATAACCGATGGTTCGTACGGTGCAATCATGATCAATCAATTATATGGTGATGTATGTGAACCATTACTGCTTCACATAGTGACATGATAAACACTGACATCATACACAATAATAATAATCAATGAGGTACGTGGAGCACGAGTCATATATATAACTGCCCACACTTTAAAATAGAGCATTTTACTTGTGAGCCATTATAAAAGATTACAATTCATTTGTGTAACTAAAAAATAAATGATTTGTTATGATTAATATGAATTACACAAGTCATTCATTTTGTTGAGCATCTTGGTGACTTCAAATGAAAAGAACTCAAAACTACAAAGTTACAGATGTTGTCGAGATCAGAAGTTTGAATATAAAAATTCTCTTCATTTAATTCTACACAAAAAATATGATTTGATATGATTAATATGTCTAAAAAAATCATATCACTGCTTGCCCATGGTGGCTGATCCCTGGGTAGTCAACATCATACAGAAACTGAAAGTTGTACCTACTAAAACTCAGGAAATTTGGGGAAAATGGGCCTCGTGCACAGGATGCAGATAGAAGGGAGGTCATATGGAAGAAACTTTGGGGAGCAGATGTTCCCGGAAAATTAAGATAAATGGCCGGAGAATTCTCCACAATCACATACCAACTCGAGGTGTGCTGGTTAATAAGCATATTGGTGATGATCCTTCTTGTCCCATTTGCTCATCAAACAACGAAGATGTGAAACATATGTTGTTTACCTGCAATAGAGCAAGGGCGGTGTGGCACTGTATGGGTCTAGGAAGACAAATTGGGCTATTGTCGGACAGACTACAGTCAGCTGCAGAAATCGTCGAAGCAATCATCAGACGAGGGGAGCAGGTGTCGGGTCTGGATGTTGGGTTATCTGAACTCATGTTAACAGGCTGCTGGTATATCTGGTGGGAGAGAAGAAGACTAGCCCATGGTGAACAAATCCCGAACCCACATAGATCAGCCATGGCGATTATCGCTCTGACAATGAACTACAAACTTGCATGCAAGAAAGTAGTAAGAACCAGACAAGGGTGGAATCGACCAAGGGAAGGGTTCTTGGCTTTGAACATTGATGCGTCTTTTGATGTGCAGCAACATTGTGGAAGTACTGGAGTGGTGATTAGAGATAGCACTGGAGGAGTGGTGGCTGCTTCAAACCGGTTTATAAACCATGTGATTGATGCCCACTCGACAGAGGTTTGGGCATTACGTGATGGCTTGATCCTAGCTCAAAGTGTTGGTGTTAGCAAGGTAATTGTCCAAACCGATTGTTTTGAAGTGGCATCAACTATCCAGGATGGAGGCTTCTCAGGAACTGCTGCAGCGCCGATATATGTTGAATGCATGAGTTTTTGGCAAGATTTTATTGATATATCAATCGTTCATGTTGACCGGGAAGCTAACATGGCTGCTCATGATTTAGCTAGGCAAACTTTTATTTCTCGTATCTCATGTAATTGGATAGATGAAACCCCAGAATTCATCCTGGGTATTGTAGCTCGAGATGTAACTGTTCTACACAATCAATAAAGCTTGCCGTATGGTGTTAAAAAAAAAACTCAGGAGCAGTTACCTCATTTAAAATTAATTAAGTTTAGAATTGAAGTTTCTGTCATACAGACCTAGTGCCTCATAGTGTTTTTTCTCATTTTGGAATAGATTATAGGTGAATTGTCTATCATAGCCGATCGGAAAAAAAGTGCTTTGTTGATACTCAGCACTGTGTGTCATGTGTGTGCGGACCTGTTTTTGGAACACGCATGATTCCAATTCATGGCAGGTACAGTATCTAACAAAATAGGTAAAAAGTGGCTGTCATGTCAGACTCGGAAGATCAAGATTCCAAGACAAAGGAAGAAAACAATAAATAAAGCCAATCAAAGAACAAGACAGCCTTCTAGACGGTCGCCACCATCATGTCCAACGGGCATAAATAGGATCATTGAGCTGACACAAATTACATACAAAGTAACCGGTATAGCCCCAATGGAGAACGTGCTCTTGGCCGTGGCCGTGGTGGTGGTAACCGTCATCCTCTTGAAGCTCATCAAGTGTTTGCTCGTCACCAAGCAAAAAAAGCTTAAGCTGCCCCCAGGGCCATCGACGTTGCCGTTGATTGGCAGCATCCACCACCTCGTCGGCAACCCATTGCCGCACCGGGCAATGTGCGACCTCGCGCGCAAGCACGGCCCACTCATGATGCTGTGGCTGGGCGAGGTGCCCACAGTGGTGGTGTCATCGCCGGAGGCTGCGCAGGCCATCACGCAGGAGGTCACGTTCTCCGACCGTTACGTGAACAGCGTCGCCGGCGTAATCAGCTTCGACGCCATAGGACTGGTGTTCAGGACCTACGGCGAGCATTGGCGCCAGCTCCGCAAGCTCTGCGTGCAAGAGCTGCTGGGCGCCGCCCGTGTGAAGTCGTTCCAGTGCATCCGCCAGGAGGAGGTTGCACGGTTTATGCAGAAGCTCGCCGTATCGGCTGCCGCTGGCACTGCCGTCGACCTGTCCAAGATGTTCTCCAGTTTTGCCAATGACACCTTCGTCCGGGAGTGCATGGGGAGGCCGTGCAAATATCAGGACGAGTACCTGGATGCCTTGCGCGCTACGGTCCGGATGTTCACGGAACTAAGCATAGCTAACATGTTCCCGTCATCTAGGCTGGTTCAGAATCTATGCACGGCGCCACGTAAGGCCAAGGTCTGCCGCGACCGGATGGCGCACATCGTTGGCCAGATCATCCGGGAGACCAAGGAAGCAATGGAACGGGGTGACATGACTTCAAACGAGAGCTTTATTTCTGTCCTGCTGAGGCTGCAGAAAGAGGCCAGCTTTCCCATCGAGCTCACCGACGACATTGTCATGGCGCTCATCCTTGTAAGTCATGCGCGTTCCAAATTTTCCATCACACTACGACTTGCTTCTCCTCCATCCATTGTCGCCGATTCATATATGTATGATCGATTCCTGTTGTATTTGTTATGCTAGGACATGTTTGGCGCGGGCAGCGAGTCCTCGTCTACCATGCTGACCTGGTGCATGACAGAGCTAATCCGGAACCCTGTTACAATGGCCCGTGCCCAGGCCGAGGTCCGGCAGTCGATCAAGGGGAAGACCACTACCACGATCACCGAGGACGATCTTGCCAAGGCAAACCTTAGCTACCTCAAGTGTGTTATTAAGGAAGTTTTCAGGTTGCACAGTGCAGGGCTCGTCAACCGCAAATGTTGTGAGACTTGCCAGGTCATGGGATACGACATTCCTAAGGGCACATGTGTGTACCTCAATGTTTGGGCAATTTCTAGGGATGCCAAGTACTGGGGACATGATGCTGAGGAGTTCAAGCCAGAGCGGTTTGAGAACACCAGCCTAGACTACAAAGGGAGAGACTATGAGTATCTCCCATTCGGGTCTGGCCGCCGAATGTGTCCGGGAGCAAACCTTGGACTGGCTAATATGGAGCTTTTATTGGTAAGCCTTCTGTACTACTTCGACTGGAAGCTACCGAGTGGAGTGGAGCCTAAGGATGTTGACATTAGCGAGGTTACAGCGCTGATTTTAAGGAAGAGGGAAAGCCTGCTTTTGCACCCTGTTAACCGCTTATTTGCTCAGGTTAATATGCCTAATTAATGCCAACGGAATCAAATATACAAGGGATCTGAGCTAGAACTTTTGTATACCTAAACACTGCCTTATATATTTTCCATAATATGGAAGTCATTACAGTCAAGACTTGTAATAGAATATGGGAAGTCATTCCAGACTAGTCTTGTAATAAGGAACGGGTTGGTCGCTTAAGTCCAGGCTTACTGGGACCTTCGGTTGTATCTTTCTCTTCTTAATAATAAAACATGCTTAGGCATGATGTCGGAACAAAAATCCAAGCACTTTGACCACATTTGTTGTTATAAGCACTCTTTGGTTTTCTACTTCCTACATTTTCTAGTGAGGGTATATTTTCAACCATATGGATTTTCTAAGCATATACTCTTTTAAAACTAACCCCACTAGAGATTTCACTAGTAACGAAATGATTTTGCGAGCACTTGCAAAATCTTTTCCGTGGCAGGCACTTTTTTGCCCGTCCACGGAAAATACCCCCGCCACGCCCAGCTTTTTTACGTGGCGGGCGTTTTTGCCCATCACGGGAAAGATTTTTTTTGGCGGCGGGCACCTTAACACGCACGCCACGCAAAATAAAATCTTTTGCGTGGCGGGCGTGTTAAGGTGCCCGCCACGCAAAAAAAATCTTTCCGTGGCGGGCATCTTAAATGGCCCGTCCACGTAAATCATCAAGGCCCAACAAGCCCGGGAATGGCCCGATAGCCGTCTTAGTATATAAGCGAAGTTAGGGTTCGGGATATCATCAGCCGAGCCACCCACTCCCACTGCGCCCGCACCCCAGCCCCTTCCTCCCCCCAAGCGACCCCTCCTCCTCCCACCTCCGCTCGCACCCACCCGGCCCCCTCCTCCTCCCACCTCTGCTCGCACCCTCCCATGGCGGTGCGGCAGCATCTTACCGATTCACGGCGACCCGCGAGCTCCTCCTCCATGGATTCGCCCGGCGTGAACACGAGCTCCTCCTCCATGGATTCGCCCGGCCACGACCTCCCTACCCCGTGGATCCGGGCGGCGGCGTTCTCGTCCTCCACGGATCCGGCGACCCCGACCTCCTCCATGGATTCGCCGGCCACGACCTCCTACCCCGTGGATGCGCGGCGGCGTTCTCGTCGTCCACGGATCCGGCGACCCGACCTCCTCCATGGATTCGCCCGGCCCGACCTCCTCCCCCCGGGATCCGCGGCGGCGGCCTCCTCATCCACGGATCCGGCGACCCGACCCCCTCCTCCTCGGATTTCGGCGGCGCGGCGCCCTCCTCCACGGATTCAGCGGGCGGCGGGCGTCCTCCCTCCACGGATTCGGGCGGCGGCGGCGGGGCCTCCTCCACGGATTCGCCGGCGGCGCGCCTCCCTCGTGGATCTCGCGCGGCGTTCTCCGGAGGCGGCAGATCGACGCGGCGGAGGTGACGAGGAGGCGGCGGCGGCGCGGGATCCCTAACCCTAGATGGGCTTGGCGGGCCCATGGATGGGCTTGGCGGGCTGTCTAGGGTTTTTGCTCTTTTTTTTTTTTTTTTGAACCATACCGTGGCGGGGCATCCTAATGCGCCCGCCACGGATATTATCTTTACCGTGACGGGCACCGTAGCCCGCCACGCAAGTCACGCCGATTAACCGTGACCTTTCATTAGTGACGGGCTACGCGTGCCCGCCACGCAAAAATCTATTATGCCCGCCACGCAAAAGGTTTTAGGTACTAGTGTTTCTCTCAACATGCTATCTATCCACATCAGCGATCCACTAGAACTTGCAATAATTATAGCCAACTAGCACACATGTAATTGTGATAGTTATATCTTCATGCACTAACATACATTTAGTTCTCTGCATCAATGTATCAGACTATTCATACCAAGGATTAGAATTATGGTGAACATGTACACACAAATATAGCTCACTTGGATGGATTCGTTCTCTTATAACTTGTCCACTTAAGTTCCTCACATGGGCTGCGAGCAATTTCCTAGATTACAAGGGATACGATTGGCACCGACAATGCAGATCAGCATTATCTGATATGCTCCGTGTTTGCAGGAGCATTGATGTCTAGTTGCTTAGAGATGCTATGAACTTGTCTTGAGATACCGAGATCAGGGTCTCCCTACCCATAACACTGCATACATATGAGAGGTAGGGTTACAATCCGAGTCACGATGGGCTTAGATGAAGGTTTCCTAGTTTGTCAATTACAAGGAAATCTACATACATAATCGATGATTCCTTATAGGACCTTGATCCGCCAAGGAATAGTGTTAACGTAAGATCACATGTCTTGCTCTGCCTGGATAAGCTTCACATGGGCGTACAGATTCCTGACGTGCCACCGCCATAAATCCCGACGCGCACTTGTGGAGGTGCCGACGGGTTCTCTTCTTCTTCTTGCCCTTCACGTCCTCCACCTCCTTGCCTTTGCCGACTGACCGAGGGGGAGGCCGGTTCATTGCCGTCCGAGCCGGAGAAGTCCTCCTAGTCACCGAGGTGGAGCCTCCCCTCGGGACCGTGCTCGAGGAAGTCCTCCGGCTTTGCTAGGGAAGCGTGCTGGCCATCAATGTCGCAGCCGGCAAGGAGGTAGGCCGAGGCAAGCACTTCGTCGTCCACCGGACCGCTTGCCAAGGCGTCGTCCAGGAGCTCATCGAGCTCCGTGAGCCGGATGGCGGAGTTGAGAAGCTCCTCCTCTTCCACCTCGTCCGCCCAAGACCTCTGCCGAGACAGCGAGCCGCGCTCCATGGGCGGCAGCGCAGCGCAAAGGGGAGCGGTCGACCTAGGATTAGCCCGATGAAGCATGGGCAACAGGCCGCGGGCGGACCGGATCTCAGATCTACGACAAGGGAGGAGTGGGGCAGCGGATCTACAGGAATCACGGCTTGGGATGGGCCGGAGGAGCGGGGATGGCGGCCGGCGGCGTTGGGGGGGGGGGGGAAGGGAGTCGCCGACATGATCGCCACTTACCATCTTACCGCTTTGGTCCCGAGCCTGCTGAGTGTAACTTCAATGTGATATACCAAACATTAGCCTGTTAGTTTGGGGAATTTAGCTATGGGACACTCAAAAAATGAGTATTTTGCTAGAACACACCGCAAATGGTGATATTGGCTGCGGTGTATATACAAGATATTTATTTTTAGATAATGGAAATTATATTCGGCTTCAAGTCATCCGAGGATGCATCAGGCCAACAAAATTACAACTGAAAAACAGTGTTACAAGTAAGACAGAAGTCACCCGAAAACACTGGTGCACTTTTTTTAAAAAAATAAAACAACTAAAACTCGTCCACCAATGGAGACTCCGGATCCCGTAACCCGCAACAGCATAAGACCCCATAAGCGTGTGTGATGAGCCGCCACCTTGATGCCGGCGTCAGCCGACATCCAAGGGATCTTCCACCAGCGACGTCTCCAACGAGAAAAATGCCATCCAAAGACGCCATCACCGCCCACCCAACTGGGTGTAGGTTTTCACCGTAGAGATCCGCTTGAAAAGACGGCGCCTCTAGCGAGGAAAGTGGTGCCCTCAGCGTCACCGCTCGTCGTAGTAGTGAGTGGCCAATGCCATGTCTCTCCGGGGCCACGCCGTTCATGCCAACCGCCCGGCGACGTGCACCATCGCCAAATACGTAAATACAGATCCGAAAAACAAAAGCCGACGTCCCGCCGCCATCCTCGCCGTCCCTTTCCACGACTCCTCCACCTTGACGGCTGCTGAAGCCACCATGGCGGCCACCGGGTTCTCCGATACGGTCGAACCAAATGCTTCACCATCGCCGCCGCCCGGAAAGCACCGCCTCCATGGTCGACGTCTTCGCGATGCCCATCGTCCCGGGGTCGCCGGATCAGCCCGCCTTTGGGTTCTCCGGCGCCCGATATGGGCGGTCGACAAGGCCACCATGGGTCGGACCTTCGCTGCTCCGCCCAAAGCCCTACGCTCCACCGCCACCGCCCGCGGCGTCCGCGATCGCTTCCAAATCGCTCCAACCCGCGCCGACACCTCCACCACCGCGGCACGGCGGTGACCCGAGGCGGAGGCCACCTCACCACTCCATCGGTCGCTCGGGTCGCCGCCGCAGCGCCCTGAGGCGCGGATCGGGGCACAGCCCGGCCGCGGGGCGGCCGCCGCCCGCCGTCGCCGGCGAGCCAGCCCGAATCCGAGGTGAGGGGACCGGGGATGAGGCAGGCGGATCCGTCCGAACTGCCTCCGCCGCCGGCCCGCCCAGCACCGAGAGGACGGCCTCCAACCCGCTGGCGTCGCCTCCGTCGCGCCGAGCCGAGAGGAGGCCGAGGTGCAGCCCCGCCGCCACCATCCTTGAGAGCCGCCCGGGCTTCCCGGTGGCGCTCTCCGGCGGCGGCAAGGCGTAGGGGAGGGGAGGGGAGCGGCGGCGGCGGCTAGGGTTCGCCCCCTCGAGCCGCCCGACGCGGAGGGCGACGCGAGGGCTCTCCCGATAATGCACTTGAGTTGTATATACAGTATATACAAGCCATGATTGCTAAATATTAAAAAATACGGTAGTTACCAAATTGAAATAATACTCCACTTCTGGGGTGTCCGTGTGGCCTTTAATTACATCTGGCTTGTATATACCAGCAGCAAGATACGATAAATTAAACTAGAACTGGTCTGAATCCCTCCAAACATAATCTCAGGTGCATTCCATCGAGCACAGGACGAAATGGTCCTAAATCTTGAATTACTTGAAAAAAAAAACAAGCTTCAAAGGTCTCGCACCTGCTCACTTCATTGTGCATCAATATTAGCTGCTTTCAGAATGGCTACTTGGGCAACTTATAAAGCCTACAAGCAAAAGTTACAGTTATAACAGAGCAGCTTACAAGATAGTAAATATAATTCACAACAAGTTTAGTCTGGTTGCAGCTTTCAGACAATAACAGTTCATGACAACTTTGCAAGTTCCTTCATGGTTGCAACTTGAATCTATGTCATCGTTAAAAAGGTTAAAAAAAAACTGCACAACAATGTAAATAAAATTCACAGCATGTTTAGTGTCGTACAATCTCAGTCCCCTCTCTGACCCAAAACCTTGTGAAAGACTATTGGAACAAGAAGGTTCCTTGTTGACCATGAGCCATCTGGTGGGCTAAGGTCTAGCTTGGAGCTAGTTATCGGCTTCATTAGATATTTGGCGAGATCTAATGAATTCATTTAGTTACCATGAGTTGCATGTTCTTTATTTATTATTTAGTTATGTTTGCACACTCCTATTGCCCAATTTAGATTGATATGGCTCGGCTTTATCTTATCATAGATCTAGTTGTCTTTAGTGCTTTTGATGTTTATCTTATCGTGCCAATAGATCTATTTGTTTATCATAGCCGAGTTTAGATCAATCTAAGTTGTTACATATTGCGGATTCGTATACGTTTAGATCCTGACAGGACTGTATCATCCGGTGGATACAGATCTTTGGGTTACTCTAGAGCTAGTCATCCGGTGGACTAGAGATCAGTTTAATCTGATAGGTTTTTGCGTGTGAGTTCCTTCTTCATGGACCCCGATTCGGCAAGCTTGCCGAACACGGTTACGCTTTCACGTGTAAAGAGTATTTATAGATTCTATTTAGATATGCATGCTTTTAGCTTACCATGATTAGACTATATCATCCGGTGGATTAATCTGATTGTGAGAAGTGGTTTAGATCTGTACAAGTTGTATCATGCGGTGGATTAGCTTGTTAAGGGTTTAAACTAGACGGGTTTAGGAAAGCTAGACGTGCGGCGGACTAGTTGGATGAAACCTATGCATGTGTTATATTTAGATTAGATTTATATTTATGATTTACCTGCTTTTATCTATCATGTTGTCAATTGATTCGATCCATGTAAAGAGCTTTATGACATCATATCTTTATGATCGATTTACTTGTTCGAACATGTCTTCTTGTGTTCATTCGGTAACTGTTCTCTTGTATATTTCATACATATTTGCCGAATGCATGCATAAACCTGTGGACAGATAGCTTCTATAGCTATATGTCACCAAAAGTGGCTTCAGAGCCGACATGCGGAACCGTCTTGGTCTCGCCAGGCATGTTCCTGATCTTACACTTTATCTCCTTGACAATTTACAGTTCAAATTGACTGGCACGCATCGGCTCAAGACACACGGGCACCCAAGTTAAGCTAGCTACTTCGGCTTGTCAGTGTGTCCGGCACAAGAGGCACTTTTTGTGTCAACACGCGCGCCAGACACAGGCGCGCTCACCGTAGCCACCTGGGGTCTCTAGCGCGGCGCAACAACAGTTAGCGGCGCAGCGAGCTCGGTCCGGTGTGGTGGGAATCACTTTTCCTGGTGGGCCCTATGAAAACTAACACCAAATAGCACCTCTTTAATGTGCTAGTTTTTTGGGAGGGTTAGATCCAACTAACCCTACTCTAACCCTCATGTTTGGATCCTTTTGGGTTAGTTGAATAAAAACTAACTAAAACTAACTCTAGCACCTGGATCCAAACAGGGCCATTGTAGTAGACCCATGATTGATGAGACGACGACTCAAGGGGTCTATCCCGGCTGGTTGCTTCCTTTGTGTGATGAGGCGGCGGCGGTGACAACGCCGACGCCAACGACTAGGCTTTTCCCGGATCACGGCTGCATGCGGACAATGGGTGGAGTAACCTGCCAAGGCGTCTATTTTGTGTACGTAATCATAGTAGTCACGTGATGCTACGCTAGTTATATATCTCATCTTTAAATATAGAGAGAATTACGCTGCCGGTGCTTAAACTATTTTCGCTGTGTCCCCAGACTATGAATGTGCATCTCTACCTCTTTACTTTTAAAGGTGTGTCATCTTGGTCCAAATCTTCTGATGCCACACCACTCCATCCGACGTGTTGTTTGGCCGAAGACACAATTTTTCAAAGCTGACCCTGTGATTCTTCCAATCCTCATTTTGCACCAACAACAAACCCACAAAAAAACATGTAAAATTGAAAACATGAAACTGCTGAAATGACAAACTCATATTGATCACTTGCAGCAATTTTTTGGCATGTAGCCAAATACCTTTACATTAGATCCTAACAACATCAACCTAAGTCATCAAGTTCATAAACCAAAACAATGTGTCAGGGGTCGTCGTTATGAACCAAAAAATTATACTCAAAAAACATAAACCAATTATTGACTGGGTCATTTGCAGCAAATTTTTATATTTTGTGTATAGTTAACATCAAGCAAACTATGAACTTGGTCTTGGAAGACTAAAGGCACTCTTATATGCTTTTGTTTGGCCTGCCTCCGCCTTCGACTAAGAAATCCAAGGTTGCCTGACTTTGAGTCTGTTAGTTGGCATCTTCAGTGAACTCGAGAAAGCGGTAACAATACTCAAATTCAATTTGCTAATATCAAATTGTAAAACATCTGCACTGACCAATTGATGGCATCCTTAATTACATTATTGCTCTACTAAAATAGCAAATTCTTAAGATAGACAACATGTCCCTAATATTGTGCATTCTCAATTACTTGAGCAACATATCAAGTCATAGATTCGGCTGGAGTCCAAGTCTCTAACACACGTACACGAGGCTGTACTGCAACTAGCATGAGGAGACGACCCAAACCCAAACAAAAGAAAAACGGAGATTGTAATAACATAGTTTAAGAAAGTCCGGGTCCACCTGTTGTACACAACAAAGAATCTGCGTCAATTATTAGGAATAACTCTGAATTTGTATCGGAGGAGAGCCACATTGATATCAGACTAGACAGACATATCGAGTGTATCTGTGCAAGAAACTGAGTGTTCACAACTAGATACAGAGTTCTCCGGTTGTACTAGTAGTAAATGAATAAAAAAGGTAACTAGAAGCACAACAAATGGAATGATTCTTGAGGACATAAAAATTGGAATAAAATAGTAACGTAGATAAGGCTAAAATTATTACAAAATGTGCTTTGGGGTAGACTCTGTCTCATCCAAAGTAAGCATAACTAATAAGGCCAGACCGGATGCAATTTATCTATTACTAATCAGTTGATTGTATCGGCTGCATGCGTCCTTCATAAACCAGTCACAACTTGCTACCACTGATAATATAATATGGAAAAGTCTACATCCCCCCTAACGTATCGACAATAGTCTACATAGCACCCTGAACTATAAAACCAGGTATTATACACCTCAAACTTTGTAAAACCAGACAAATAAACCCCTAGACTGGTTTTGCAAGTGGTTTTGCACATATGGTGTTCCACATTGGCATGTTTCGATGATGTCAGCGTCCATGTCATCTTCTCCAATGTAGCCGATTTGGACGCGCTGCTATGCACCAGCCGTGGCGTCCAGACGGGCACGCACGCACACCTGTGTTGTTGCTGTCGCACCGATGTACCCTAGCAGCGCGGGCCCAACAATGTGACGCCCAACAAAGCGCCCATGAAAAACGATGCCAGCTGGCCTCCAGCTATTGTCTAGCGAGCCCTTGTGCATGTAGTCGTACACGAGGAGCATCTGCTTTGCCTTGGCCATCACGAGCTGCTTGTTAACATATGCCGGCCATGTTAGCGTCCATGAGCCTGAGGCCCGAGGAGACGTACGTTCACGGCCGCCATGGCGCACACCAGGTGTTCACGCATCATGTGGTGGCCGGCCTTACCGATGTGGTCGCGCATGCACTCGGTACAATGGCACCTCCGCCATGGACATGTCAAGCTGCGCATCTGCGATTACGAAACACGAGCACGCAAAGCTGCGCATCTGCGATTACGAAACACGAGCATGCAAGCGGTGCATCTGTGATTACGAAACACGAGCAAGCAAGCACACTGAGCAGCGTCGTCTTGTTCAATGCTCCGATTTTTTATTTGGACAACGATGCTGCTTTCATCACATCGGTTCGTGGCCTTAGGTGCGCACGTGCCTGCCTGGATGCTGCTTGCCTAATCACTCGGACATTGCTACTCGGCTCGGTACCGGACGTGGCTGCTCGGCTCGGTACCGGCCGCCTGATGAGCGAGGCGGCGGCGGACGAGCCCGTGCAAAACCAGCCAACGTGGAGTGCCACATGTGCAAAACCGTTTGCAAAACCAGCCTAGAGTGTTATTTGTTCGGTTTTGCAAAGTTTAAGTTGTATAATACCTAGTTTTGTAGTTCGAGGGTGATGTAGGCCACCATGTATACTTTGGCGGGTTAAGTAGACTTTTTCCTAATATAATATATTATTTTGGGGTCAATCCAAGGCGGTGGCTGGGTTGGGGACGTTATTAGGATTTTCCACTAGACCTGTATGTTGCAGACCCTGGGCCAAAATATGTGTGGCCGGCCTTGGCCACGGTTGGACGGACGAGTGCACGGTGTGGACCTGAGGTGGGGACGTCTTTTTTTTTTTTTTTTTTTTTGCCGTCATACAGATCGACGGTATAGCTGGTTTTTAGCGTGAGACAGTATGACAAGTATGAACCAGCTGCACCTATGACCGGAGCGATGAGATCATCAACAATGTCAGCGTCAGATAGTATGACACTAAGTATGAACCAGCTGCACCTATGACCTAAGCGATGAGATCATCAACAATGTAAGCGTCAGATAGTATGACACTAAGTATGAACCAGCTGCACCTATGGCCGGAGCGCACGAAGAACGAACCAATCGAAGTGTACATTAATCAACTCGAATGTAATTACGTACTCCCTCCATCCATGAAATTATAAGTCGTTTGACTTTTTTAATAACAAATTTGACCACTCGCCTTATTCAAAAAATTTGTGTAAAATATCACTTTTTTACCGTGGCTTTTTTTATTAGTATAAGTTCTTAAAGAATGACTTGAATTTGACAATATTTACGTAAATTTTTTGAATAAGACGAATGGTCAAACTTGAAGTCAAAAAAGTCAAACGACTTATAATTTGGGATGGAGGGAGTAGTAATTGAGTCGAAGTGTTTCTGCTGCCTTGGATCACACACTGTATTTTTGTAATAAACTAAGCCGTCCGGCAATCTGGTTCTGGGCTGCGAGATAAGGGGTGACTTGTCTTTTTTTTTTTTTTTTTTTTTTGACAAGAGTCTTTTTTGTTTATTTTCTATACCTACCTAATAAAGAGAGAAAATTTCTTGTCCACCTTTTTGGGTCTGCCTGCCCTCTCCGCTCGGCCTGCCCTCTCCGCTCCTTACTATCGTTAGTCGTTTTTCTTTCCTTTTTCCTAGACCGAAACTGGCTAACGTGGGATTTGTTTCCGGGATTTATTTATTTTCTTGCGCACATGCCGAGAAAAAAATAAAGGAACAAAAAAGCGCATACTCACCAAAGAAATAAAGGAACAAAAAGGCCTAGACCGGGAGGCACTTTTATTTACGTAAATTGTCTTTGTAGTGTACACAATTTTGTTGATTTGATTTCCTATTATCAACGTTTACGTAGACATAATACTCCATTGTTTTAATGGATTTCTAGGGTTAATATTTTATTAGATCTATATTTACTATAGGCATTGATATATATTATTAGAAAATATGTTTGTTCCAAATTAAACCAAACAAAGACAGCTAGCTTTAGATGACCGCAATAATAAATTGTTCATCCCGGTGCAACGCACGGGCATGTAAGTGTCTGGGCAGTGGTGATGGAGATTAGGGAGGAAGAGCAAAGGAATGTGTAGCGGTTGGTAAACTTCGGATAAGAGTACAGTTCCGATAGACTCCGTACTTCTTTGGGAAAGATAAATCGTAGGAGAAAAAGTGGCTATAAAAAATATAGCTTTTTCAATGAAATTTACAAAATAGGTAAAATATAAATAAGCATGAAAACTTTTGTTCACATTTCTTATTAATGTTTGGTAATTATTTTCTCCCGTAGCAACGCACGAGCATGTTTCCTAGTGTAATAAAAAAAGCCAAGCCTTCTACCCACTCGCCTCCGGAATTCCGCCCTGCTGCTGTCTGTGCTAGCTAAGCTAAGCTGTCTGGCCTACCGGATTCGGTGGTGCTGCTAGCTGTCTGTGCTAGTTAGCTAAGCCAAGCCTTCTACCCCCACCACAGCATGTTCTTCTGTGCCGCTATATCGAGGAGCTAGCATTGCTGCTGTCTGTGCTAGCTAAGCTGCATTGCCGCTATATCGAGGACATATATACACTCATTTTGGCCACCTCTCTGCGATTTGCTGCGCGCCCGGCGATCGACCATGTGGAGGCTCAAGGTCGGCGAGGGGTCCGGGCCATGGCTGACATCATGCAACAACTTCCGGGGGCGGGCGGTGTGGGAGTTCGACCCCGAGCTCGGCACGCAGGAAGAACGCGACGAGGTGGAGAGGATGCGCAGGGAGTTCACGGAGCATCGCTTCCACAAGAGGGAGTCCTCTGACCTTCTCTTGCGTATGCAGGTAACGGCTTTCCAGCATCGCTAGGCTTTCGAAAAATACTGAGTCATGCAGCACGCATCTGTATGGGCAATGGCCAATCTAAAAACCGATCAAGAGGCAGGTGTGGAGTGTGTGTGTTAGGGGGAGGAGGGCGCAGAGCACCTTTCTTTTTTTATTTTTTTGCGAAGAGGGCGCAAAGCACTTGGAGCTGTCCCATGGAGATCGCTGAAATGTGTGATGCCTTTTCTGTATAGAGAGGGCGGAGAGTGGGTGTGTCCGGGACCGAGAGATCAAGAGTTGGTCTACGGGCCAGTGATTGGGTTGGAGCCAAACTATACAATAGTTAATGTTTTACTTCTCTCCAAACATTTATTTATTATTATAGTTTCATTCTCTTTCCTTCTCCTCTCACATTCATCTCTATTGGGACCCACTATTACATATGCATTTGTGCCCTGCTTAGTGCTAAACTTGGAGCCAAGCTTTCATCTCTTCTCTCTTCTCTTTTCTCTCTTCCACATCAGCACAAATATTGACTAACTTGGCTATAAGCCCATTATTGTACTTGCTCTAAGACTGGCCGATGGAATCCTTTCCTCATCGCTCTTTGTTAATTCCAACATCATTGTTGTGCTTTATTGTCACCTAATTAATGAATATACAAAGGATCCAAGTTAATTACTAGATCTCTGTGGGGGGCTCATGTCACAATTTGCAAGACACCCATATGTTATAAAAATGTAGACTAGTTTCATCCACATGAAACTCAATTTACTCCCATAAAACTTCGATCGTATATCTTTTAATTAATATTGTGCCATGTCAACATATTTGCAAAGAGCAATCCCAATGCTAGAAATTAAACCATGGTAGTTTGTATGCATATTATATGTAGAATTGTCATTGATACAGAGTATTTTGGGTCGAATCACATGTCTTCTCTCTTGGTTCTCTGCCTATATAACATCTCTCCACGTCTTCTTATCTAAGAAACAATTTTGAGGAAACTGGTGCCATATCATCAGTTAACACCTTAATTAATTAATGTATATAGAAATCATCTAGTTTTTTTGAGAGTGTCCCTTCTTTTAAACTGCACGAAACCCTACTACTGTGACTGGCATTACGGGTGTGCCCGGTGCTCGGTTTATGTTTCTTGGATGTCTTGAGTTGTTTGAAGGTCTAGTGTGTCTTCAACATAATCAACTGGTCTACCCTTGTGGTTCACTAATCAAGTCCATCCATTTTGGTCCGTGAGACTTAATCCATGCATGCATACTAGTCAACATGTTGAATCAACATAGTCATTATTACTCTAACAGGGTCCTTATTTCTTCATATCATAAAAAAATAACGGGAAGATTAGTTTACTCATGCAAAACTCCTGGGCCAATACTATGTAGCAGATTATCTCCCATAGACTTGGCAAAATCATTCGTTCACATACAAATGGAAATTAATCCTTGTTGTTGTCCAGCCCTTTGGATGCTCCTCCATATGCCAGCTGAGGCCCTGGAGGCAGAATCATTAATTTTGAAGTAATAATTGCCAGCTTAGCTTAACGTTAGAGCAAGATCCAAGAAATTGTTTTTTTGTTCAATTTTGTTTGTGTGAAAGATTGTTCTAGTTATATTAATTGTATGTGTACAAGTGATTTTACTATATGTTTTTTGAAGGGAGATTTTACTATATGTGGCCTATACTCCATTATATTCTTCATAGACTGAACTATACTCTACTGCAGTATGCAAAACAGAAACATCTTCAGGTGGATCCTCCACCTGCCAAGCTCGCAGAAAATGTAGAAGTCACAGAGGAGATCATATTAGCAGCATTGAGGCGAGCCCTCGCCCAACATTCAAGTCTGCAAGCAGATGATGGGTGCTGGCCAGCAGACTATAGTGGCATTTTGTTCATTATGCCTATCCTGGTACACATTTAATTTGAAGCTGAGACTGTCATTTAACCTGAATCAGATAGTTATTGTGCTAAAAAATAATCAGATAGTTTATGTTCGATGCTAGGCCTGCTAGTTCATTATTGATTCGCATATGTCATACAGAAGCACCATAAACTTGGAGGAAAAAAAAAGATTATGTGTTTATACTGTTGTCTACGTTCTAGAATAAATCAGTATAGAAATAGGAATTCAGCTTAATCGTTTTCTTCTAAGACATCCTTAACAAACTGTGAGCAGTGAAGGAACTGTATACCTTATTTGTTGACCTGCATGCAAATTATTTCAGGTATTCGCATTATATACCACTGGATCACTCAATACCGTCCTATCTAAAGAACATCAACGTGAGATATGTCGCTATATTTACAATCATCAGGCACGTTAATGACAATCTAGCTATTTGTTTCCGTATAGTGTTGTTTGGTTTATTCCTAAGGGAAATTATAAATCTTTTATGTAACATGGTCCTTGTAGAATGAAGATGGTGGTTGGGGTAGACAAGTGTTGGGACCAAGCACCATGTTCGGCTCATGCTTGAACTATGTTGCCTTAAGACTTATTGGTGAAGAGCGTACCAATGTTGCATTGACCAAAGGGCGTCAGTGGATTTTATCTCATGGAAGTGCAGCTGCAATTCCGCAGTGGGGAAAGATATGGTTCTCGGTATGACATTTAATGATTTTTTTCCCATATGAATACATGAGTATTTACTGGTCGGGTTTCATATATAAATATTTTGCAATAAGCCTATCCGAAATGAAATTCCCTTTCAAATAAAATTTAAACTACAAGTATATTCCAGATTTTGAGTACTATAAAATCCAGTTATTTAATCCTTTGATATTGATAATCATAACATTCTTATTCACTTTAAATTATATAGGGTGCTAAAGTACCTTTCATTTTTCACAATAGAAAATTATTAGATGAATTCAAACAGAATATGGTAATTTGACAAAATTTGACCTGGTTATCAAGTGTCCATATCTGGGTTTCTCCAGCGTATAAACATGGTGCTATTAATCTATGAAAAAACTTTTTAAAATCTAAACCATTGTTACATATTTTAATATTTTTATTTTTCATATGGCTCTTCTTTGAAAAAAGATCTTACTAGAAATGTGATGCACATAAAACTGCAATTGTAGTAACACACTTTTTATCTAACTTACAATTTGTTGACTTGGATCTGAATAATTCAAGGATCTTATCTTCTTAAATGAAGGTGATGGGTTTTGTATGATTGGGCTGGAAATAATCCAATAATTCCCGAATTATGGCTTGTACCACACTTTCTTCCAATTCATCCAGGTACTTGTTTCTTAGTATCTCAATAGAATTAGATGTGTGAACCTTTGATTTAGGTAATATAGTGTCTTTCCCTGTAGAACTTTTGGGGACCGGGACAAATGGCATTTAGCTATGTTGGTTAGAAGGATTGAGTTCAACCTCCGATTGGAGCAAACTTAGATTTAAAAAGGATCACCTCATCTATCCCACTCAAAGCATAGGTTCCAAAATGATAATCCCCTCATTTATCCCACATCAAAGCACTTAAGGCACAAACCCTAGTTGCCGTGATCATTCTCACTTAGGCTACGGTGCTGTTGTATGCGGGTGGGGCTAAGTTTCATGGGTTTTCGCTGTGAGGAGACCATTTACCTAATGCAATTCCTATGGTTGTATTAACTTGACAAGTTTTAATGTTGAGAAAAAATATTTTCCAAAAACAAGTTTTAAAGCCATAAATGAATAGGGCCTCGGGATTTGGGGTTTGGGGTTTAGGGTTATCTGACACTAAACCTTTTACGTTTCTTACTTGTTGCCAGGACGATTTTGGGTATTTTGTCGCATGCTATATCTGCCTATGGCTTATCTCTTTGGTAAAAAGTTTGTGGGAACAATTACTCCAATTATAATGGAATTAAGGGATGAACTCTATTCTGTACCTTACAGTGAGGTTGATTGGAAAAAAGCTCGTGATACTTGTGCCAAGGTTTGTATTTAATAAGATTATGTTACCTCCCCGTACAATTGTTATTACTTTTTCGTCAGAAATGTAGATATAAATTGTCTTACTTTAAATAAGTGAAAGGAATCTATGTATTTCAATTAGTGTTGTATAACAAATGAATTGATAAGTTTGAAGTTTAACTAATCTAAAAATAGGCGAGGTATTTTAAATTAAATGGCATATGCCAATAACAACTTTTCTATTGAACTTCTCGAAAACTCTTGATATTCACAGATGCTTCTTTAGTACATGAGGACATTGTTGTTACGAGGGGAAACTTTTTCTTCGCTTTTATAGTGTTCTGCATGCAAATAATGTCACTGTTACAAATGAGAGTAGCATTACATTGGACATAAATATGTTAAATCTTTTGCATAGAGAATGAGAACATCTTCTCATAGCACCTTCAGTGATGACATTTACTGCTTGAAATGGAAACCATATGCATTCAATATTTTATTGGGAAATATTACATAAAAAAGTGTGTGGGCCTAGAATTTAGATATCAAAAAAAGAGATTTGGGCATCATATAAGTTTGTGGTAAAAAACAGTCTTTCCACAATAAATGTGTCTATCTCATTCTTTGAGAAATGAAAAAGTAGAAACTAAAATAAAGGGGCGTACAAAACAATGATGGGCTTGTTTAATATGCTTATTAAGTCTCTCTCTCTCTCTCTCTCCCGATGTGTGTGTAAGAGCAACTCAAGTAGGGTCCCTACTTGAGCCCCATAGCTACAATATGTGGTCTCCAGTCAAAATCCTACTCTAGCCGGGCCCCTACTACAGACCCCAAATTTGTTGGGTCAACACAATCCATACTAGAGCCAACAATTTTTATGGGTCACCACCCAACTCCCATCCTATTGTTCGCAGTCGTTGCTTCCCCCGCGTCTACAGAAAAACACACGGCCTATGGGGGAATTCCCCCGACTACCCACAGCACACTACATGGGCCACAACCTTAGGGGCGGCTCGGCCCATGACAAAATGGAGAGCGGGTCAAGGCATCATTCACCGCTAACCACACGACATTCGGAGGATTCCCTGAAGATGGAGATCTGATAGGATAAACTCTAATACCTAGTAGAAATGTGATCTTCTATGACAATTTCCTTGTGACGATTTGAAATTTCATCATGAAACCATAGTTTTCAATGATAAATTTTGTAACTTCATCACAGATCACAAGTGACAGAGCCAAGCAACTAAAAATAATGATGAAAACCAACAGAGAGTCACAAAACAATAAACCTATTCATCACAGATAATCATTCCGTCTCTAACTGGTGGGGAACCAATGATGAATGCAAACTTTCATCACAAAACAACATAGTCATTGTCACAAAACAATATGGGTCCCACATGTAATGGTCTGTCCGACCCTGGGTCCCACATGTAGGTACCATGACCACGTGGCATGCAATTCTAATGCCTCTAGGTTCCGCATGCAGTCTCACCATCATGACCCCACACAACAACGTGGCATGCCAAGGCCACGTGGCAATGTGGACCCCACCACCACAGTCACACGATGTAGTGGTCCCACTGCCATGTGGCAGTCACGTCGACATGGGCCCACCAGCTTGGTCCTCCTAGATAAAATTGGTGGGCCACCATAGAGTGGTCCAGTCCCACGACCACGTGGCATTCCACGTCAACGTGGGCCCCTACCACCATGGTCCCACTGAACTACATAAGTGGGCCACCATAGGTACGTGTGCCCCATGAACGCAGACCCATGCCATAGCATTCCACGTCGACCACGGTCCCATAGAAGAGAATCGATGGGACACTACAGGTGGGATTCACCACCATGGTGCCACTGAGGTCTTCTAAGGGGGTGAGGATTTGACATCTTAACCTAGGGCATAATAAGATTGATAGAGTACTCAAGACAACAAGTCGCAACTTCTTTCAAGGAAGCCCAAATCCATAGAAGTCTAAAGTTAAGCATGCTTGGCTTGTAGAAATTTTTGGGATGGATGACTGGCCGGGAAGTTCTCTCGATGCGCACGAGCAAGGACAAAGTGCATAGAAAAAACTTATATTGGTCTATGAGGACAGTCTTGATTCTTAGAGAGTTGCGAGATGTAAGTGTGCCCGAGTCGGATGTTACAGGTAGTGCCACATGACAGTCACTTCCATGACGACATTAGTGACGTTTTGTTTTGATCATAGAAGATGAGTTGTTCCATGACGAATAGCTGTTCGTCATCGAAAAAAGCACTTCTGTGACGAAATTTCATGATTCGTCATGCTTCATCAAATGTGACGCTCGCTCTATGATGATTTCCAATTTGTCACTAATTCGACATAGAACGTTTTCAATGACGAATTTTGCATCTTCTATGATGAAAGTGTTTTGATCGTATCTTTCTATACCTTGGGATATTCTACCTATAACCATAGCCAAGGCGGGTAGGGACCTCCCTCGTTTTTTATCTCACATCATATGATACCCATACAAAAAGCAGACTCACATGAAGTAGGTTTTACTTCATCCTGGCGACCGAACCTGTCTAACTCTTTTGTCTCTACCATCTTCTTGATCTTGGCCTCGTGCACCCCTCGACGAATCTACCATCGTGGGTAACCCCTTGGTGAACTACTCAACGTATTTCTTCGACATGGCCTCCCTTGACCACTAGCTAGCCAATGCTGAGCATGGCCTTGTCCCCTCCCAGCGAGGGTGCTACGTTCTCTTGCAAGTGCGGCAATAGACCGCCATGCCTCCCTTCACTGCTCGAGCACGCTTCCCTAGCTATGAGGCACCGCCTGCCTTGGCTCACTCGCACGCCCCCAACCATGGTTTCTGCAGCCTCCCTTCCCTGTCGCCGATGGCCTCACCTCCTCTTCCTCCCAAGCCCTTCTGTCCCACAACACCATAGGGTCGCTGTAGTAGATCAACATGTGCGGCAGCAAATCGAGTAGCCAACGTCACGGATCGAGCGGACGCTGCTCGAAACCGTTGCAGTCCTCTACTCGGTACGCCTGTGTGGAGGATTTTAGGGGAAGAAGAAAAAATTGACTAAATGACAAGTGGGTCCCACATGTCATTGTATACTTATTTGGATTTGGAGGCCTTCATTTAGGTGCTACCTTTGGAGTGGAAGCAACAATTTGAGCCAACAAAAATTAGGGTGGGCACCCAAATAAATTAGAGGCTCTTGCATTTATACCTTTATTTTGTATCGAATTTGTGATTTTACCTTTTTTTTTTAACTTTGTGAATTTACCATCACTTTTCAAAACGAAGCACCACTTTGCTCTTATTCTATTATCCTTCTCTGATGGTGTTAACTTTTGTATAAAAAGACAAATATGCCCATTGGCTATTTTGACAGCCTAGCAATATTTTCATAGCATTATTGCAACAATACGAATACGAAGCGCCTAAAAACATGTTTTCATTGTATTTCTCATGTATTCTCAATTTTTTTTATGACGGGAAACAGTATTTGCCATACTGCTCAACAGCACGTACGTACCTTGGCTCGGCCATGCTCCTACGCGTGCGTCCAGGTCGTCACTAGCTGCTAAATCGAGCGCATCTCTGACTTCGGTGCCGAGGCCGTGCTCCATGTGCTCTCCACGCTCCAGCGGATTGGTGCCGCGCTTCCAGCCGGCAAGGCTGGAGCGCGCCAGGTCCGCGATGCCGACGGCGCCCGCGGGGAGGCCGGCAAGCAGGGTTTGCAACGCACAACACCGTGGACCGTTGCGCAGGCCTAGCCTCATGGCCTGCAACAGTAGCCACCACGCGTCGCGCGTCCCTGTGCCTTGGAAACGCTGACGCCTTGCGCGGGCCTAGCCCCAAGGGGCCGCTGCAACGTGCACCTTGCACTGTTGTCGGTGCAACCGCGACCCATACCGTGCAGTTTCCTGGATGGACGGGAGGGAGGGCCAAAGATACGTATAAGGGGCATTGTGGTCTTTTTCACCTTGATTTTACTGATTTTGATTTTGTTAATTGATTTATTCAGTGCCTATGTAACAGCATCGAAACCAGGGCTAGATGGATCATTAATTTCAAATTAGCAGCGGCAAAATCACAAAGTGGAAAAAATAGGGACAAAATCACAATTGGACTGTTGAACAAGGGCAAAAACTCAATTCCCCCAATAAATTATGTGGGCTTGATTTGAGGGTTGTTGCTGGGGTTGCTCTAAGAAACTTGGAAATTTTGAACAGCCATATGCATCAATCAATGCAGAAGCTGGGATATCAATATATTCCCTTTTCTAAAGAAAAAGAAACCTGAATATATATTGGATTTTGTACTGTTTTTAGCTGCGCATTGCACAAAGTTTAAATGTTTGAATCAATTTACTGATGTTATGATTTTCCTTTTCTTCTGCATACAGGTGGATCTTACATATCCACGGACAATGGCACAAAATCTTGTATGGGGCCTGCCTTAATAAGGTTATAGAGCCAATGCTGAATTGTTGGCCAGTAAATAAGTTAAGAGATATAGCATTGAAAAATATTATGGAACATATCCACTACGAAGATGAAACTAGTAAATATGTTTGTGCTTGTCCGATAAACAAGGTAGTAGGCATAAGTACTTGATAGTAGTGCTTATTTGTAAACGAGAGAAACGAGGTCCAATTCCATTTTCTACTAATATGTGAGCAAAGTTAGCTCCTAATTAAATGGATTTAACTATGATATCGGGATACTCTTTAATGATCTCTAGATCACTCTTCTATAATGATGCATTGCTTCTTCAAATTCAATAGAAATATATAAAATAGATTACCAAATGGTAAATATAGTTTCATTAACTCGGTATAGCAATTTGCTAAATCCTCAAGTAGTGGGGCTATTTCAGTGCTAAATTCATGGAAATGATTTGCTATGATTAAATCAACCTGACTTATCTCACCTTACATATAACTAATTGTTTTCGAATAGAATATTGTACTAATATATATATATATATATACTTGTCAACTTTTGCTACTAGGCACTAGATATGATTTGTTGTTGGGCAGAAAATCCAAATTCGATTCATTCAAAAAACATATTCCAAGGATATATGATATGTTATGGCTTGCGGAGGATGGAATGACGGCACAGGTACTATCTTGCTTGCTTTGTGTAGTAATTTTACCACTCTTTGATTTTTCTTGGTTGAGGATGGCTTATAACTTGAAAATCTTTGATGGCAAATATTGCATAAATTATTTATTTATTGTAATTTCACAACTCTTTGTTTTGTCTACTAATTTTACTAATCGTTTTTCATTGTTGACAATGGCTTAGAACTGTTACTAAAAATCATTGATGGCAATTTTTTAGATTCTAGATGATATTTCCATTGTGAAGTAGTGTAAAAATAGCACATCTAGATATATTTTTTTCACTGGTTCAAAAAATAAGTTATTTATGGTCTAGTTTTTTGGCAATTGATGAAATTATTTAAATTTTGATAATGTTTGCAATATTAAGCTAGTAGCTGAAATCATAATATTATAAGAAAGTGGCTGAAATCATAGTATTTTCTTATTGAAAATTTTACATACTATCTTGATAATATTAGTGACTTCAATGCTCATAGAAAACATTCACATCAGTTTATTATGCAAGTAAACTTGGCCATAAATTCTTTAATTAAACATCAAACTATAGAAGAGACAATCGCTATATTGGAATGTCCTTACATCTTTCATTGATTTGTACCCAAGAATCAGTAAAGACCAACCCCTTGCGTGCTCTTATTTTTATGTAGCTGTGCACGTAATTCCACCATATAAACAAATACTTGAATTAACTATATCCCACATCCTTTGTGAATTTTCTGATGAAGAGTTAAAGACTTGACAAGATAAACCATTTTCCATTGCAAGTTTTCGAATGAATAGTTTTATTGCCAAATTATTGCAGAAAATGTTTGTCATAATTTTTTTTTAGCAAAACTAGTTATGTCTATACTCGAATGCTCACCAAACAAACAAAATATTTTGGTAGTTAGTTAACAAGTGCCTAAAAATTAATTCTCACAACAATGAGCTACCCAATCATTCCTTTGGGTTTTCATTGGGCACAAAGTGTCCTCCAGAGTGTAGGAGGCCCCCTCCATCTCTCCGGAAATATGATTAGGAGTTCAGGAAATTGAAGCCATTATTCTCAAACAAGAACTGACTACAACCAGTCAAAGGGCTCACGGCGCAATGGCAAAGACTATTGGTTGGGGGGCTCCTACCCAGTGTTCAAATCCTAGGTGTGACACATTATTCTAGATTTATTCTAGAATTTTTCGGGGCTATGCATTAAGTGGTTGGCGACATCCCCGTCAACAGCGAAGCGCCTGTGGTTACTTCGTGAACTTCAAGATTTGCTAGTGTGTGTTCATAGGGATGAGTGTGCGTGCGTGTTGAGCATCCGGTTGTACCATGTATTCTAAAAAAAACTGATTGCAACCAACCCTTTCTCTCTGATTTCTACAGTCACCCAACTATATAGTTGTATTTTAACAATGCATGAATGAGTAAAACATTCCATTACCAAGGGAAATCCAATGTGTAAACTAACTTAAACTCCTTGATGGACATAAAGTCTCTATCTTCACTGATTAATCTCACTACCAACCTAACCATAAAAGAAAATACACATAAGTTGTCTTTAGTACACATTGTAATTCATAAGTATATTTTTTAATACCTTGGTTTGACCTCGAACACTAGTATCTACAATGTAATTCATTAGTATATTTTTTAATACATTGTCAAAGACCAGACAAAATCTTTGAGAATTTGAAAACTAGCTTTCAAAATGCCAAATGATACAATGATAGTATATACAACCAAAAAGTTTGAACATCACCATTGTTGATAACACATAACCTAGGTCCTTCGCCCCTAAACTCTTCAACTAATCCATGGAAAAAGTTTTGATGTTCACAAAATCCTAATCTAGCTAGCAATATACTATGATTATTTTCAAACATAGTTATTTAAACTAAAGAGTGTGTACCAAGGCATTGAGGTGTTCTTTGTATTTATAAAGAATGAGTTATTTTCTTATGTTAAAACATACGAAGCATTGAACAGAATGTATATGCTAGGTCTATGATGGTTGTCCAACATGGGAGACTTCATTCATTATCCAAGCCTATTGCTCCACAGGTCTTATTAATGAGATTGGTTCAACACTCCGTAAAGCTCACAAATTTATTAAAAGTTCACAGGTTAAGGTCCCCGCCATATATGTAGATTTGTAAAGTAATGTTTGTTAAGCAAAATTTTCATTTGCATTCTTATATGTAGATTCGTGAAAACCATCCTGACTACAAAACTTACTACCGTCATGAATCAAAAGGTTCATGGACACTTTCAACAGCAGATAATGGGTGGTCAGTATCTGATTGTACTGCTGAAGCATTGAAGGTTAGGAAAAATATTTTCTTATATATTTCTCATTCACATGAAAACTAGAATATGTTCTTCACTGGTAAAATTATAAGCGATGGGTGTGCGCGCGCACACGCTCACACACATGCATAACGAACACTTTCTTTTGATTTATTCTCTCTATAATGTGCATATACTATATTTGTCGGAACCCGGAGGTCTCAAGGGCCCGACTAGTGAAAATCACTACGCGCCTCTGGTCTTAGGTGGCTGTGCAAGAACAGCATAAGGGAAATAAAACAAAGAGTGACACAGGGGATTTATCCTGGTTCAGGCACAGGTGCCCTACGTCCAGTAGTGATGATCTCGTCATGTTATCCTACACCAAGTGTTCGTAGTAGGGGAATACAAGCAAGCGAGAGTGGAGGCATGCTCCAAGTCTCTTGACAGCTATGGTGGAAGAAGAACAATACGTACGTCCTCCTATCCTATGGGAGGAGAGTGGAACGGCTCCCCTCTCTCCCACTATGTGAGTGAGTGTGTGAGTGTGTTTCTCTGGGGGTATCCCAAAGAAGCCACTTTTCTCCTAGGGTCCTCCCCTGGGTTAGGGTTCCAGATCCTCCTCCTTTCGTCCCAGGTGTCCTCCTCTTCTTCTAGAGCTGGGCTCTCCCTTTTCTAACTGAGGGCGCCGTGTTTGTCAGCCTACCACCGGTCCATGCGCCTTGGCAAGGGAGGGATCATGATGGATTCTTTTCCTGGAGCGGCTGTCTAGGACTACTTGGCGTGTTCCTGAGGCTTGTGTTTGTGCCTTTGGTGGGCCGCCGAGGTCGCTTCTCCATCCAAGACCTGAGATAGTGTCCCGGATGGCGCTGGGAGTCGTCCTTCGTGGTCGTCATCCTGTGAAGCAGATGGGACGCGTCGTGGCACAACATGCTTGCCATCATTGCAGGGCTGACAGTCATGATGGGCTCTGTGCGTGAGCCGGGTCAGACGGATGTGACTAGAGAGTGGTGTCTTGCTCAACGACGAGATTCGCGGGTCGACAACAAGCTAGGTCTAGCCTGACTTTGGCGCAGGGTTGCCTTGCTCTCAAAGCCTGTGAGTGATGCCCAAGACCCATGTCCACTCCCTTCGAGGCGAAGGAAATGGACGACGGCTCGGGAGCCCTAGTGCCAGTCGAGCTCGGGTAAGGCGGAGCGTCCTCCGAGGCCTCGCCGCGCGATGGCTGGTGTCTCCCAGTTGGGCCTTGTGCGCGGTTTCGTGGAGTGGGCTAACCTTTTGGGCTTTTGTGGCGGGCTGACGTGGCTTCATCTTGTGAGGGGTCCCCCAACAATATTATTTGTCCAAACAAATGTATAATTGTTGCCAAATATGCAATTATATCATAAATCATGATTGTATGGAACCCTTCTATGTGCTCATATGTTGGCAAATATGCAATTATATCATATATCATAAATTCTCATTGAAACTTTCTTCCATTAACACTCAATTGCATTTCTTTAGGCATTGCTGATGTTATCGAACTTTTCCTCGGATCTTGTGGGGGAACCCATAAAAGGACAAAGTTTGTATGATGCGGTGGATTGTATACTTTCTTATGTGGTATGACTGTTTTTAGATCATTCGTCATGGTCTTATAGTTTTATGAATTATTAATATTCAAGAAGATGACACAATCTATCTCAATACTAGCTCCCATGTTTGCTACCACCTTTAACATCATGCACATATTCATATGGTTTTGACCAATTCATTGACTTTTCTTCCCTTTTTAAAATTGAGGTGATTTAAATAACAAATTCTATCTCATTTTCCCATCTTTGTTGAACAACATGAGTAAAGCTCTAGAGTAACCTTTGGTCCAAATCAGTTAGCACATATATTTTTGTCATGGGATTTGTATGACTTTTAGCTTCTAACAGGGGAATTCATGCCCACCACCCCATAAATGAGAAGGGGGAATGCTTAGAGATATACATTAAATCAAATCAAATGAAATATATGTCTTAAGATATACTATTTTTAACAATTTTATAACAGATTTTTTGCAATTACTTTTATCTATGGTTATTGATTTTATTACTATTGCCAAAGAACATTGATGGCACCTTCTCGACATATGAGTGTAAGAGAACGACACCATTATTGGAGGTAAGAATTTTAAGATGCAATATATATTGCTTAAACTCATGGTAACGAAAATTTAACTAGAGTATTTTTTTGTGGAGATACTGAATATTATTATTTTGTTGGAAATAGGTTCTGAATCCTTCGGAGAGCTTCAAAAATATTGTTGTTGATTATCCGTAAGAAATAAAATATTTTTGTTAACCACATAGATACTATTGTTTCATGTTTCTCATATAAATGGGAGCTGACTTTTGTTTTGAACCAACCGACAGATGTATTGAATGCACATCATCAGTACTAGAAGCTTTAATTATGTTCAGAGACCTAGATCTTGGATACCGCAAAAAGAGATAGGAAAATGCATTGAAAGTGCATCCAAGTTTATTGAGAAAGAACAACGAAAAAAGATGGTTCTTGGTCTCTAATTTATTTACTACCTATATGCTAATAATTCTTATTTTTATATAGAACCTATAACTATATAACGTATATGATATAATAGGTTTGGCACTTGTGGTGTATGTTTCACATATGGGACATTCTTTGCAATAAAAGGGTTAGCTGTTTCCGGAAGAACTTATGAAAATAGTGATACCATCAGGAAAGCATGCAACTTTTTGTTGTCAAAGCAACTACATACCGGTGGATGGGGAGAAAGTTATCTTTCTATTGGAAGTGATGTAAGTTTCACCTCACAATTTTTCAGTTAGTGCTTGATTTGCTTAGTGCATGTTACATTTGTATATTTGGTAATTAAAATATAAGTCCGTACACATGACATTAATTAACTCATGGAAATTCTTAATTTTCGTTTTTATTATATTTAGTTGAGTGTCTTCCATGAATCCTTGTTTACAGCAACTAGTATCCTATTAGTATATCTAGGAAGAAAAAAGTAAATTTCATGGACTCATGCCATTACATGATGGTATCATGTTATTCTGAATAAGAATTAGTTGCTTATGGTCATGGTTGTGTTATTTTTTGATCCGTGAACCACTCTTTAAAAACATAATAGATAGATTTTATCAAATACATGTGACACCATGCAACTATCAAAAAGTATTTATTTATTCTTTTGTATCATATGTTTCTAGTCACACAGTTTCTCTATATGACGGGAGGTTGCATTGCATATGTGAGCTTCTCTTCTTGTACTTTTTATCTTTTCTTTATGTAAAATAGTTGATGTAAACGCATTAGGATGATATTACAAATAACTTTTAGGTTGGCATAACCTATCTAGATAACATGAGAGTAAACCTAGTATCAAAACACTTGGGACAAACTACATCGGGGGTGGGGGCATTTGCCCTGATGTGTTCTGGCTCATAATAAAAACATTTGGGGCAAACAGTCAATGTTAGTTCACTCTTTAATTATTTTTGTGAAGTTTTTCTTAAAAAACTATATTTAGTTGTGTATAATATAAGATATAATTGTGTCATAGATACATCATGTTAATAGTTGGGATAAACTATGGGCAACATATCATTTGTCTGCTCTTTGTTAATATAGAAATAATCCTAGCAACAAACTCTCATGTTTCATGAAATTTAGATAATTTCATGATTTATGTTGATTTTTGTGAACCACATATAGTTGTCACACCACATGGCTAAGGGATAGTAATTGATACAAACAAGTAGTTATGTACTCAAGTACCTGTAGTTAGTAAATACCACAACTACAAAAAACCTACTCTTACTTTTTTTTTTTTTCATATACAATCAAATGTTAATCAACTTTCTAGTACTTATAATCTGCAAACTATGTAATCTGCTCCTCTTGTCTTAGATTTCCATATAATTGTTCAAATATATAAGAGTTGTACAACCCTCAAACTATAGAACTTATATAAATTGAATGATTCATTTACTGAGACGTAAGTAATTATTAAGCAACAATAAAATGTTGTTGGATGCATTATACCTTGAACATTCTTCTCTTTTCTTCTGAACATAGTGATATTCTAAGTATCAATGAATCCTATCATGGTTTAGACATATTTTTTTTGCAGGAATATGTGAGTGCTAGTAAACCTCATGCAGTGAACACTGCTTGGGCAATGTTAGCTTTAGTTTATGGTGGGCAGGTATATATTTTGGCAAACTGATTAGAATTGACATAGTTACATTATCTAGGACATTATTAGTATATGCTAATTGTTTCATATTATGGCCATGTTATGTAGGTGGAACGTGATCCAACACCATTATATAAAGCTGCAAAAGTGTTAATCAATATGCAACTGGAATCTGGTGACTTTCCCCAACAAGTGAGTTATTATTTTTATTCTTATTATCTAAGAGTTAGGACAACATTTTGGACTATTATTAGGTTATTCCTATTTCTTTCAGCAAAAAATATTTATCAATATTGGTTTTTCAAGGTCTGATGGGATCGGAAGTATATTATTACCAGTCATGAAAAATTTGATAGAGCCCCTCCACCCATAAGTATCATATTGTGACTTCATGATAGCTTAAACCGGATAGGAAAAGACATATATATGCACCACCTCCCTAGCAGGAACGTAAATCACAGTGATGCAACAAAGTTCTATCATTTCCAACTAATGGATGCCATAAATGATTACTAACAACAGTTATGGATGAATTTTGAATCACAACAGCCTCCACGTTGTTGCTACAAAGAGAGTATACAACACACAACTTTTGTAGGATGATATTTTCCTACCAGTGGGATAAAGTATAAGTACATATTCATCCTTTTGATGGAGTGCCTACTTGTTTCCTCAATATAAATGTTATATTCCCTACTAGTAGTGGCAAATGGCCAACAATGTAATAACCTAAAGGCTTATCTTCATTGTTTTGGTAGTTATCCATATATATAATAATTTTTTGACACTTACAAATGGTGGATGTATGTACTTGTGTATTTCACAAAGACCACAAGGGGGTCTTGTGCACTATGTACATCTCCAAATTTTGATTTTGGGGGCATGGCAATAGAGGTGAGTTGCATTTCATAACATTGTTTAAAACCCTATGGTTAATTAGATCTTCACCTTGTAACCATCGGCGTGCTATTGACGAAGGTAGTGGGAAACTCGGTATTTTACTCCCTTGCCTCAGGTTTTGGATGTGCCACTGCACTTGTGTTGGCCATACTTCACCTCCCCTGCAATTTTTAGGACACAAGCTGGCATTTTCCTACTCAGTCGCAGGCCCATACACCCACATGCCACCACCGTGATCGTGTCCCCTATGGTTGCATCCTCATATGCGCCAACATGCCCGATGCAAGCTTTCCTCCTCATGCCTTCCCTTAGGTCTATCTTTCATGTCCTATGCTCTTTAGTTCTTAGACGAAAAAGGATTTTTTAAAAAAACACACAAAAGATTGAAGGTAGTAGAATTAGTAGCATTCATGGTGTATGTGCCCTGACTGGGTGCTATTACTAAGCATGGAGCAACATCATTTGGGTGAAGATAGTCTTCCACATGGATGTTTTCATTGCCAATGCTGGTAGCTATGGGGCATGTGTGAGACTGAGACAACATGTCCACCATGATGGAATGTTCTAACGCCTCCCGTGCCTATGCAAGTAGCTATAGGTCTAGTGTGAGAGATGTCCACAATGATGGACCCTTCCCACACATCCCATGTACCTGGGATAAAGAGACATATCCTTATGCAGTAGGGTTGAGCCATCCTCTAAACAAACTTTCATTATGGATGCCACACCTCCCATAGTGTCTTTCCCCCAATCCTATCCTGTCTATTGGTGGTAGACATGGCCATGGTGAGAATGATTGTGGCATGATGTAGTGCTACATTCAGCCATGGTGGCAGATGGTCATCCTCGAAAGGCTCTGGTGGCACCTCCACTCCATGAGCTCCTTGCTTAATGATTGTCAATAAGAAGGAGATCCTCAACTTGTTTAGATACCAGCTTACTACCTCAATGTTGACCTTAGCATAAGGTGCCATTAATACACAACCTCCTCATCCATAGGGTTCCTGATAATTTTGGTTCATCTAATCATAGTCTTATTTGTCTAGCATCGATATCATTTCCAATCTGCCTCCTATTGTTTAGACTGCCAATGATGCATCTATAATTCTTATGGATTGCCATTATTTCCACCCCTTTATATATTTCCGTATTGACGATGAGCCTCTTAACAATCCCACGTGCTAGGACGTCCTTTTGTGTCTGGTTAGATGCCTTTAGTTAATCTTTGTATGTATAACTTTATCCTTTCATTTTAGTGAAAAATTAATCACTATGGGGACCTCCCCTATGGTCTTTTGCATAAAAAAACAATCCCACTGGCAATCATCATATTTTTTAAAGTTTTCTCTGTATTGGTATCTCACTCTAATCACATCCAAGTCAGTTGGTCTAGGATTCTACTTAGATGTACTATGCTAATATTATTATTCTTCAACATCCTCTTAGCACCATTTATTGTTATCTTTTCTTTCTACACTCTATCTACCTCCAATTTCAGCATATTATGTTTTCCTTAGATCCTCCTTAACTGCTTAGAAAATCTAGAAGCAAACCAGTTTTGGTTAATGGCTTAGGCTGAGTTCACGACTATGCTTGACATGACTATGTAATTAACCAAGCTAAGGTGACGTATTGAGAATTTTAATGTTTGTGTCACAGAACTAACCCCTCTCTCTTCTAGCACACTACAAAAAATATGGGCTTGCATGATGAACCCAAACCATCATGTAAAGTACAAAAATGGTCACAAAAAGTTCTTTGTATAAAAAGGCAACATCACGTAGATCATCATAAAACGACCATAATGTACCGTGTGATGATTTGATGAAGAACAATCAGAAAATGTCAAAACAGTTTGTGACGGTCAAATTTTTTTGTCATCATGTATTGTTACATTTAATGGCGGTAGCTAGTGTCACATATTGGTCAGTCAACGCGTTGCCTAATATGCCAACTATCACGAATTATATTTTAGGAACCAGTATTTACACTAGTTAATGTGATAACAACGAATATTTTGTGACAATCACAGTTCGATGACAAATGTGGCACTGCCATATCTGTTAATTCTATTAATAATTGTCACATATATGTTTATAAACTATGATCATAGATCATACAGGTTTTTCACATACATTCCAGAGACACACTAAATCATCTATGACCGCTGTACCAACCACTAGTACAGAACTTCTTTTCTATGACCAAATAGTTTGGTCACGAGAAAACGTCAATTTCGTCACACGAAACGATTTTGTGACCAATTAGTGACGAATTTGAGATCGCCACGGATGGAGCGTCACATTTGTTCATCCATGACCAATCGAGCAAGATTGGTCATAGAACTGCTTTTCTACTATGACCAACACGTTATTAGTCATGGAACTTCTTTTCTTCTATGACTGACTCAAATGGTCATTAATTTGGTCATTGAAGACGCTGCCACGTGGCGCGCCGGACACGCCGGTGGCTGATGTGGCACGCTGCCAGTGGCGGTGACGTCACGCGTGTGCCCGGCGCAGCCACGTGTCGCCTTCCTGGCTGCCACGTGGCCTCTTCTGGGGCCACCACGTGTCCTATTCCGGTGCGGCCATGTGGCTGCATTCTGTACAGCCGCGTGTCACTTTTCTGTGCTGCCACGTGTCACTTTTCTGTGTCACCACATGCCCACACGTGGCTGATTTCTGTTGCAGCACGTGCAACAAAAATTCAGCACATAACAGACACACAAGTCACAAATCAAACAGGTTTAAAACAGAATAAACGACAACAAAAATAGCACAGAAAATAGTCTGTCGATCATGACAATTCATCACACAATCAAGTTCAAACAGTAGTTCATCACCGACACTAGTTCAAACATAGAAACGGACTAGTGCATCACACAAACTAGACTAGACATCGAGCGTAGATCATGACAGATTTCAACCAAAGACCCACCCAAAGACAAAGTTTCACCCCAAAGAACCACCAGGTGTGTTCACCATATATACAAAATAGGCACCCAAGAGCAGCTCATCAAGTGAAGGACCGGGACCAAAGACCGGCACCGGTGTTGATCATTAAAGGCGTCGTAGCGGCGCATTGGTTTCATCCAACGCCTTCTTGTTCTCCTCCATTTGTCGCTTGTATTCTTGCACTTCTCTTTGGGTCTTCTCAAGAGCTTCCTCGTTGCTCTTACATACATTCTTCGGACATTCACTTCATCTTGGAGAACTTCTTTTCCTTTTCTTTTCAGCCGCTAGTTGTTCCTCGAGCCCCTTTCTTTGGTTGTGGCTGGTTTTGTCGGGCTTATGGGTCGGATACCAATGTTCTTCGGGAAGATGTTGGCGCTATTCTTGGGGAGGACGCCGGGGACAACCTCTACACTTGAGTAATCAGCAGCCTTCAAATCTTCCATGTCAGCCGACATAATCCAAATCCAAATGTTAATTAGCTGGAATAATATGCTATCCAAAAAAAAAAAAAAAATATATACATAACTGAAGGAAGTACAAAAGTAGGAGCAAGTGGATTATATCAGGGCTTCAATCTCAAGATACACTTGACTACGAAGCTATAAAACCATGAACGAAGAAATAAAGTTACCAAAGAACACACATGCTCATTCATTAAGGAGAACAAATTCAAACTGCAGCAGATGTATACCATTTAACCAAACATATATTTGTTGGTATTCTTTTCTTGCAGAACAAAGCAATTCACATTCACATTTATCATTCTCACTAGATTCTTCTAGCTGCAGAGTTTGTAATCAGAGACAATAGCTGATTCAGCATAATTAGGCAAGTTTCGTAGATTAGCTTAATGAAAATAACAACACATTATGCTACTCTAATGAGTAAATGATTGTTCCAGCCCAAGAGTTGAACTTACCTATCTAAAATAAAACAAGGCCATAAAATGATTTAAGCTAAAGTAATATTGATATGTTGAAAGAAATATATTGATGCATTAACTCTTTTATATAGTTAGAACCTGTTCACTCCAGCGCACAAATTAGTTACAAGATGAGACTGACTGCTATATATGAACAACCAGCATCCCAAGTTACAGAAAAAAAACCTTGTGTTACTGAACAACCAGCACGATCATGACAGTATCATGTTTTGCTATTAATAACATGAGTTCAGAGATCATAGCACCTTATCATTGTTTGTGAGGAAAACTGAACAAACAACGAGACCCAAGCAATAACTTGGAGCATGGGAAAAAGATATTGAATGACAAACAGCCAAGCACACACAGAACCTTGATTAAATATCTGAATCATCTACTGGTTGAGTAAAGATTTGTTTATTTGCCATAAGGTATACTATCAGTACTATCAGTATAGCAGATAAGCTAAGTTGCCTTATGAGTATATAGTGATATTATACTTACAATAGCTTCTTTTGCCACGTTAGTCAGTCCATTCTTTTTCGGCTGGTATGGCATTCTTTTGAAGACCTCCACTGCATCAAGATCTTCCTCGGCAGCAGTTCTTCTTCTTGAACAGGGTCTTCTAGTTCTCCAAGAGCATCTTCTTGATTTCCACGTGCTTGAGCCATTTTCTTTTGTTTACTTTGGCATGAAATGAACGGAGAAGTTAAATTTGTACAAAAGAAGCGGTGGAGTAAAAAACTGACAGTACACAAGAGTGCACTTCTCATACATATGCATGCAACAGGCAACATAGCAGCGAGAACCCGTCATCTGGTGATACTTGACTTTGGCACGGTTTTGCTTGTTCTTCTCAGCTGTTTGCTGCAACATGTGAAACATGAATGAAGTATTGCACTGAGACCTAGCTGTGGAGTTCATATAGGAAAGAGCACGAGAGGACTTACCATGTTTTTTGGATTCATCCAGACTTTTAACCTTGATTCATTCCACTCTCGCATCGGTCATGTATTTTACAGGTGAGGTTGTTCTCGATCTTGTCAACAGGAATGCCGGTGAAGAAGGTTTTCTTCAACTTATAGCGCCTATTCTTTACTTGAGACTGGAGAACACTATAGCAAGCCTCCTTAGTTGGCTTATGTGTGTCATCCAAGGCCAGCCTTGTCTGAAAATATTTGATTGAGATCATTCATTAGCTGCAGAAGATAATCAATCTTACAGTTACATGTCACATGTACATAGTTAGAGGTTAAAGGAACTTACACCTAACTTTCCTGTAAAGTTGTTCAAAAGGTCTTCATCATTTTTGTAGTTTTTCCAATGGGTTCTAATAGGAATAAGCGTCCTAGTAAGAACACCAGCCTCAGAAGCTAATTTGGCAGCTTGGACCGGTTCATGTGGCCTGTTGAATCCCTCAGCAACCTTTATGGGCAACTTGCAATTCATTGCTTTGTTGTCATCTTATCAAGCATTGTTCCTTTTTTGTTGGTGGCCTTTTCTTTCTTGGAGCTCTTTGGGCACCCCCTACGTAAGACCCAAAAAATTCAGATTGATGTAATTATTGCAAATCTGCAGATATTTATTCCTAGAAAATGAAAGTACATGCATTGAAGTGCCACTAATTAATGAAACTATTGCAAGGCTGCAAGCATACAATGAAATAATAGCACCTGGAGTATTCGATCAATATACATGAACTGTAATGCATTTAACACAGAAATTCAGAGCTCACAGGCAATTGATTGTTGCACAGATAGACTCTGCTACTACTTACTGATGACTAGCATGATGTTGGCATTAAACATCCGAAAGCAATATCTTTGCATGCTCCAAATAGTTATCAAGGTACAGCCCGAATACTACATCTATCTAATCATGCATATCCCATTTAGGTTTGTACTCAAAAAATACTTTTGTTGCCAAACGGTGACATCAATAGCTCATAATTCAGACTAAGGACTGCTATACATACATGGTCCATAGCACAGTATCGCTTTTATTGATAACACATGTATTGATAACATCGATGTCTATAGCACAGTCTTCGCTTTTTTATTCATAACACAAGACAAGAAGAGTCAAATCTGATTTTAAATCATGCTGATCATTTTAATCAACACTTGTGTAATATGATCAATATACATGTTGCTCCTAAAATAGTGATAGTTGAAGTAAATTGCAGAATTTGAATGCAAATGACACTTGCCTTCTTGAGTCTGTTCCTCATTCTGCTCCTCTACTGCTCCCTCTCCTCCACCACAACCATCAGCATCTTCTGGCATGTGAGGTAATTCTTGATGATCTAGGCCACTTGTTTCAATTGGCTGTTTCATTGTGGACGAGGCCCTTGTTGTCACACCTTGACGTCTCTCATCTGAAGCACTAGGCCTGGTTCTCTTACCATGGTTTGCTTCTTCAAGTGGTGTATCTTCGGCTTCAGCAGGTATTTCATTTGGTTGACTGGACCTCACTCGCTTACCCCTTCTTAAACCTCCAGGTGGCATTTCTCTAGTTCTGGGTCGGCACTTTCGGGTGGTTTTCTTTCGCAAATAATTATTACCAGGAGCCTACAGGAGACAAACAGATCTTGTAAGCATGTGACAGAATTAGAAAACCATGTACAATAATGAAATGTTACTAGAAGTAAACAATCCAATTGTGCATCACATCCCTAGGTACCTCAATAATCATTAGTGGAACAGGCTCCTTGACTAGGTCCTCGTCTAGCTGAACCCTTTCGTCCTCTATGTCCTCACCCCTAATCTTGCATCATCATCATTTCTCCCCGAACCTCGGGTTCGGGGAGATAATCCGAATCATCTGCATCTCCAAAGAAAACTACCCCGTTTCCCTGCCCTTGTTCCTCTTGTAGTTCTTTGATACATTCGCAAATGATTTTACTTCTCTTGATAATTTGTTGAGGCCAAGTTCTTGAAATTTTCTTTTAATCGCTGCTACATTCTTGTCTCGCTTCCTCTCGTAATCAGTTATTGGAGTTGAAGTTTCTTAAAAGCGTAAACAAATAGAACAGGTGAGGATGTTGCATTAATGGAAATTCTACTTAATAAGCTATCAGCAAACAACATGCCGTGTAACAAGCAAAGAGCAGCAAGTAGTCCGAACTTGATTCCTATCCAGAAAGTTTCAACATGCCAGGTAACAAGCAAAGAACAGGTGGAAGCTGCATGTTTGAATTGAATCAATAGTGAAGTATATTGTGCTGTGCTAGTAAATCTGCATATCGCAGTGCAATGATTCAAGAGCAACCGACATTCATGACATATCGCAAAAACAACATTTCATTCAGAAGAAGCAGCACTGATTCGTGATACTGCAGCAAGTACGCAGCCAAGCACAATACCGCATCATTGCTGCTACCCTACACTACACTAATAGTAGTCAAAGCTAGGCACACATCTTACACAAAATGTTTAACCAAAGCTTAGCCAAATGAAATCAGATTCCTTCTATTGTTTTCTCATGAAGTTCAATTAATTGTCATTCAGACATAAGCATAATAATGATGCAAGCAACAAACAGCCTGCTGTCCTTAGTGGTTAAAAAGTATATTTAGCATGCTAATATCTGAACAATCATGCTAATATCTGAACAAGAAATGCAGACATAAATCAACAGTGAAATTACACAATCAGACCATACAAATGAGTCAAGTCAGTTCTTTTATTCAGCAAAATGAATGGACAGTTCTTGCATTTAGGAACATTAGGTTGTGGACAATACCCGGAAAAACAGCAAGCAAGTAGATGTATATCAGTATATCACTGTCATGGGTTATGAAATAACAAAAAAAAAAATTATTGCTCTCTACATTGTTTGTATGTGCCCAAATCTCCTGCACATAGGATTTTCTGTAAGAAATCAAGCAAGCCGTAGTAGCTAACTAATGAATTGGCAATGGCACATCTAAAGTCAATTCTTCTAGGTATAAAGGACCTTAATTCAGTTTAGAATAGGTTGGCACCATGAATTCAAACCTAGAATTTTAAATCACAAAAAAACTGTTTATTTTAGCATTTGTTTGCCTGAGTTGCTGAAGTACCTTTGTGCAAGATACATATTTCATCTTTAGACAATGCAGTCCATGTGGCATAGTGATAAATTGGACTTAATGGTGCCTTTAAAAGAAAAAAAAAAAAATTGCTCCGAGCACATGGTGGAATCAGACTGACCAAGATATATATTTGTTTAAGGTAAGAATGGAACCTAGATTTATGTCCCTATCATAAATGTAATTATGTAGAGATAAGTGTCACCAGATTGAAGCAACAATCAACAGTAATCTTAGCCCCATATTCCAGAAGTGCATGGTAAAATGGATTGGCAAAATAAAATTTAGAAACACCATAAATAGCTAAGGAGGTAATTTGGTGCAACTATGTAAATAATCAACCATGCAACACAGAGAATTTGCAAAATGAAGAATGATGCCAAAATGAGCAATTCTTGAGGAATATTCTTAGATAGCAGGCAATGGATAAAACTCTCTCTAGCGCAGGATTTCAGCAGAAGGTTTGATTCAGTAAAAAAAAAGGTGGTTCACATTTATGGACTTATCTGTTTTGCACCTATATATACAGTTTTAAATCACACATCAGCGCTTTCAGCTTGCAGAAAAGACTAAAAAGAGAATGTCCTCACAGGGCACAAGAGTAAACTGATATACAATCCATATGGAGAAGAAAAGAGCAAGTCAACAACAACCAAATTATGAATTCAAATGCCGGGGGCTATTCCAGGAATAAGATGCTATACTGACGCCTCACTCACACCTGATCATACACCACAGTCTCCCAGATCAGCTGGTCTTGGGATTTTCTTTGTTAATCCACAGGTACACCCGACGCGAACGATCTACATCAAGGCACATGTCTCCGGAGTTCAGTCTGTCCTAATGGCGGAGGCTGCGGCTCTGGCGCTCGCTGCAACAATCAGCGACAGGCTAAACTACACCAACACTACCTTCCTATCCGATTGTCAGCAGTTGGTTCTGTTCCTAAATGGAGAAGACCAAAACCACCCACCAGAATGGAAGATCAAAACCTTCACTCAATTGTTTACAAATGCAGCTACCCGGCGTCAATTAAAATGGCATGATGTTCTGCAGCTATTTGACTTATTTTTATAATTAAATTTCTCCATGGCAACTAATCCACAGCCTCGTCATCAACACTATAGATATCACAAGCATCCATTCAAGCGTATTTCAGAAATCAAACTGAATAAGGTAAAAGCAATACAGGCACATATAGGGTAGAGTACTTTTACAGCATATTATCAATCCGAACCGTAATCCAATTCAAGCTGCAAACCCTAATCCAAGAGATGAGAGCATCGTTGAAGTTGTAGGGATTTGGCTTACCTGCACCGCGTCGAGTCTTTACCATATTTCGTCGAGGAGGTCACGGGATGAAGTCGTCGATGTGCGTTCCAGACAGGGGCGTTGTGTGGCGTCGTCGTCGATTTGCGAACCAGACAGGGGCGTCGTGCGTCGTCGATGTGCGTTCCAATCCTCCGCCGAACCGCGTCAGATCCGGGGTTCCCCTACCCCGACGCCGACGAAGCAGCTCCGGGAAGACGCCGCAACACCTCCGAGGAGTCTACCCGCGCCTCCAGCGAGGTGGAGGAAGCTCCGCTCGTCGTCGGGCGCCCGCGGAGCTGCGGAGTTCCCCTACCCGGCCCCCGCCCGGCTGCCTCCTCCTCGTCGGCGCGGATCCTGCCGGTGGGCGTCGTCGAAGAGCCACCCGCGGGCGGATAGGGTTTCAGTGGTAGAGCGAGAGGGGGGGAGGAAGAGAGGTGGGAGGGGGGGGGGGACGAAATGAAATCGGGGAGGTGGGGGAGTGGGGCGGATGCTTGTGACTCGTGAGCGAAATTTTCGGAGATTAGCGGAAATTTTCAGGAGAGTCGCCTCACTGGCGGTGGCCCTCTAATGAAATTAGAGCGGGAAGCTGGAACCTTAATTACCGCCGAGAGCGTTTTTCACGACCGAGGGTTTTTCGGCTTTTCGGGAGGTGAGAGGTAGTTTCCGGTGGCCTAAATTATACTGAGAGAGGCCTAAGAAGTTTAATAAATTTATTTTTTTAAAAAAATATGTGGGCTTCAAACAAAGATTTTGAAATAGTAAACGATTTCAAATAAGAAGTCATCAACATAAAATTTGTATAATTCAGCAAGATCTACAATTTGTTTTCAGCATTTCTCCATCGGAGTCTTTTTAAGAATCAAATTTTGAAACACAAAATTTGACAATTTTTTAACAACATTTTCAAAGTGACTAAATGATTTCAAATCAAAAAGTGATTCATAACAAATTTTCACAGCTCATCGCCATCTATAAAGTTTATTTAGGTCATTACTCCATGTGACAAAGGCTTGACAATCCAAATTTTGAATTTCAAATAATGACAGACTAGATGCAAGTTTTTTTGAACACTAAATGGTGTCAACTCAAAAAGTGACGAATACCAAAGTTTCATAACTCACCAAGATGTACAATCTTTATTTAGGTCATTTTTTCATCCGACAAACTAGTTATAATACGTAGTACAAATTTGACAAACCCCCTAACATAGTTCCTTAAACTATGCGAGTGAATCTAGGAATGTTGACCAATGTATACTTTCACTTTGTCAAATCCAAAAATGACCTAAGTAAAGTTTGTGCGTCCCCGATGAGTTATACAACTTTGGTATTCATCGCTTGTTCAGCTGAAATCATTTCGGGTTTGAAATTGTGGTCTAAATATGTCACTTTAAAAACAATATAAATTTTGAATTATTCAGACTTTTTCGAATGAAAAATGACAAACATCAACACATCAACTTGTTAGAGAATGATTTCATAAAACTGTAGAAAAAAAAATTATCCAATTTGGAGTTATCATGAGGGAGAAAAACTAGTTAGAAGTTTTAGTCAAAGATTAAAAAGAGCAACCACAATTGTTCATCACAGTTGATCCATAGCTTGATGAATATAATTAAAAAGTAAAAATAAAAAAGCAAAAATATGGCCGCATGGGCTCGAACACCCGACCGAGTGTATCAAAACATGCAGAGAGGCTGACCACTGCGCTATTGAAGTGATTGTGTCAATGGTGTGGCTATATTTCATTTATTCAAATAAATGAGGGCCCACAGTCAGGCGCATCCGTATCTCTCCACGGTTTTCTGGATGGCTCCGAGCTGACCCTCCCCGGCTACCCGCGGCCAGCGGGCGGAGGCCTCGCGCGGCCGGCTTCGCGCTCGAGCACGGTCCGTACCTCTGCGCCGCGGCTCCTCCCTCGCCCTCGCGCGCTCTCTCCTTAGCTGCCCTGCCCTCACTCTCTCTGTTCGTCGTGCCAGCAAGCGCCATGGCCGGCTTGAGCGCTTGCCACCGCCGTTCTTCCGCTTGGTAGGCACATCCCCCATTGCACTCTCGCCTCCCACCTTCCTCTCAACTTCCCCGCTGCCCGTGCCTGCCAGAGTCTAGGAAGGACATGGCAAGGACGTCTCCAGCCTGTGTGCCCCTCGCCTACTGTCATTGGTTGGTCGGTGCTTCCATCGATGATGCCCTCAGTATATTCGATGAAATGGGCATAAAGTTGCATTTCTTTCTTTTCAATATTTGGTTGCTGATTTTTGACTGTCCCCATCTGTATAGGTTGTGTTTGCCATGAGATTGACATGAGCTCAGTGATTTCAGCTCAATTGATGGGATGAGGACTACATCCAAGATCTGCTCTGTTCTTTGATTGGTGCACCAACTCTCCTGCAAGCTGCTGGCAGCCATGTTCCTGGACATCGAAGTTCAATTAAAACTGATGCCCGCCTCTATACACGTAGATCCTCATGGTGCCTCGTTACTCCAGATATTGGAAAAAATAGCTAACAAAAATACCTATATATTTATTATTTCTATTTTGGCTATTTATGGATGACTCAGTTAAACACCTGGGCTTTACTGTACTTCAGGTTAAATATGTGGTGGCAGTGGCAATCCTCGTATATTCTTCTTGCACTTATAAAAAGGTAAGAATATATCGTCTTAACTACGTATGTATCAGCTATTTTTAACTACACCATCCATACAAAAATAAAAACACTGATCCATAATAAATCTGAATAACCATATGTTTGAATTAGCAGTAGTCGAAGTTTTACATTTCGACTACCATTACGTGTAGTTATGGGGGAAAATGGAATTTAAAACTACAAATAGCCATACTCCACTGAATTTCTGTATAGAAGTTGTGAAAAGTAAAGCACACCTCTGATAAAATTCTCTACAGATATCGAACTTCAAACATTTATCATTTGTTTTTGAGTTACTGCCTCTTTCCAACAGCATGGGTAGTGCTATTAGATTTCTGAACTACTAGCCTTTACTATAAATAAATCATTTATTAAATAAGAAGATAATTCCTTCCATGCATTCTTCAAGTGCATGAAACAATGGCGTTGGTCTCAGCGAGTGGCTTTTATTTAAGTGTCCTCTACATGCATTTTATTGATTACATTCATAACCGCTAAGGGCTGCAACCTAGCACCACCACAGACATGTACTGGTTAAAATTTTTATAGATAATGAACAATGAATTTCCCAAGTTCATCCAGAGACTTATCTATTAATGATGGGTATAAAACTATCCATGCCTTGCTCTTAGCAACATTATCTTATCTTTCTACTAACTACAATCTCATGTTTATTTTTGTTTGCGGCATATAAAAGCAATTGCTAAATCTTGACATCTCATTGTACATGAATCACCTTTGTTTCCTCCTATAACATGAATACTGATATTGATGCATATTTTAGGCTTCCACTCTTTGAATAGCAACTTTTTTAGTGCCAAATTTAATTTATCTAAAATTATATCCATATGCTACAGGGTGGCCTGTAAAAATTACTAATGACAGATTTGTCATGCTTGGTTTAATTGACGTTGTCTCATACTTCAGTCCTATTCCTGTTATGTGTAGTCCTACTGTATTCGGGTTTAATTGACGTTGTCTCATACAACCGATTGACAGGCCACCAACATCTGCTTTTCATTGCCCAACAAGATCCACTCCATCTTAGCTTATCTCGTGATGACTGCAATTTAGAGCAGAGTACACTTGTGAGTTTATTCACAGGCCAGACATGACAAAAAAAAAAAAAAAACAACGCTATCAATATAGAGCTGACATGACAATTTAGAGCTCCTAGCCCAAACTCGTGTTGTGCTATGAACTGGTGGGGAAAAATTCAAATGGAAGTGTTTTTGCCCACCTTTGTTGGTTCTAGCAGTTTCAGAAATCATCATCATCGCCCGGCCTCTTGGCACATGTCATCTTCAGCATTTTCGTTGTCATTATCACTAAAATATTGCATCACAGTGTCATCTTCCTTTCCTCCTCATCTTCATCTTCCTCGTCATCTTCATCTCTGTAAATGTTGGCTTTCTTCGTGTTTCTTATAAGTTCATCTAAATGAGCTTCAATTCTAGTAGATGCGCCACCATGATTATTGACCTCAGCCTCATCTAATTGCTGCACTCCACCATCACCATCACCTTGCTGCACTTCATGCTCTGTATCAGAAGAGTAATCTTCTTGATAAACGACTACACTTTGTTCAGACACATTATATATGTCCCTTTGTTCAAATTTTTGCACTACTCGCCAATTCTTTCCCAAAGCCGTGTCTTCCATGTAGAATACCTTCTTCGATTGAGTTGACAAAATGTAAGGGTCAGACTTGTACCAAAATGACTGAATGTTGATGGATTTGAAATGTCCATCATCTCTGATGCCTCTTGTCTTGCCTTCTTGATTGTACCAATCACATCCAAAGAGAACCACGGACCGAGTGCTTTGTAGGTTGGAGTTATAATGCAGCTGAATAATCTCATTAAGGACTCCATAAAAAACAATATTGTCATCATCTCCATCTCCTTCTCCATCTCCATCTCCATGAGTCATTACACCGCTGTTCTGAGTTTGCAAGTATTTCTCACGGGCCACTGTGTTATACCGGACTCCATTGATAATGCAAGCTGACCAAAACCCCACTCGAAGATCAGGAAAACAAGACAAAGCATACAATCCTTCAGTAACCTCTTCTGGACGATCTCTACGCTTCTCGGCGACCTGTGGTTCAAACAAAGAACGTGAATACAACATAACCATCAGTACAACATACATAGAGGAAGTTTTGGTGAATACTACTTACATGGCTCCTAAACCATTTAGGAAATCCATTTTCAAGCCTTTTGTCAACATCATGTGGCCCTTCTTGCAATAACTCTTGCTTGTAGATGCTGTCGAAATATCATAACCATCAAAGAAAGCTTCACTTGCAATTTAGTAGAAGATAATTATGCAAATAAAATAAAACTGATACTTACAGCACATATGGCGCAACTTCTTCAGAATTATTTAGAACATACCAAACTAGTTTGTTGTACATTTTATCCTCAATGTATGTCTTCCTGTCAGCTCCTACGAGTTTAACACCATGCTTAAAAACTTCAGGGTCACTATCTAATACCACATCTCCTACAGGGATGGCATCCTTGTTGAATTTGGTTTCAACATCCGCCATATACCTTGAACAAAATGTCAAGGTGTCACTTGCAAAGATAGGCCTCCGCACTGATCCTTCGTGGCCTAGCCCTGTTCCTCACAAAATTCTTCAAAGTACCCAATCTCCTCTCTACTGGGTACATCCATCCATACTGAACCGGGCCTCGAAGCAATGCCTCATCAGGTAGATGCACAGCCAGGTGCACCATGACATCAAAAAAGGACGGAGGGAAAATTTTCTCAAACTTGCAAAGGATCACTGGGATTTCGTCCTTTAATTTTTTCACAACATCTATCTTTAGATTTCTACTACACAATTCTCTGAAGAAGTCCCCAAGCTCTGCAATTGCTTCATACACATCTTTCCTTACCAATCCTCTTAAGCCAGCAGGTAAGATCTTTTGCAGTAGTACATGGCAACAATGGGTTTTCAGCCTCCCCTGCAACCTAGTACCATCTGCACTTATGAATCTTCCCAGGTTGGCTGCATACCCCTCTGGAAACTTCACACCTTTGAGAAACTTACAGAATTTAACTCTATTATCCTTGTTCAATACATAGAAAGCCTCTGGCTTCCTAGTCCCGTCTCCATCCTCTCGCAAGTGTAATTCATGTCTAATGCCCATATCATACAAATCCAACCTTGCATTATCGGTGTCCTTGTTCTTGCCCTCAATTTTGAGTAATATGCCAAGGAGGGCTTCACAGATGTTCTTCTCTATGTGCATAACATCAAGATTGTGTGGCAGCAGCAGGTATTTCCAATATGGTAGCTTCCACAACGCAGATTTGCGACTAAATATTTTGGGGCCCTTGTTCTGCCCACGCTTCCTTTTCTTGGGATTGGGATTGGGATTGGGATTGGGATTGGGATTGGGATGCTTTCCTGGCCTCACATGTTTCACCTTCTCTAGTTGCTCAAGGACCTCTTCAGTACTGAACTTGCCCGGCGCATCCCTGTTTTCACAACGGCCATCAAAATCCAAGCTTGTCCTCCATTCATGATCCATTGGAAGAAAACAACGATGGCCAATGTAAGCAATCTTGCCCCTCAGTGCCCTTGACAAAGGATTTTTGTCACAGTGGATACATGCATAATAACCTTTCGTGGTTCGCCCCGACAAGGTGCTCAATGCTGGAAAGTCATGTACGCACCACAGCACAGCGGCATGAAGATCAAACTTTTTTTGGGTAACGGCATCATAAGTGCTTACTCCACTCCACAGTTCAAGTAGTTCTTCAATTAGAGGCTCGAGAAACAAGTCGAAATCTTTTCCAGGAGATGTTGGACCCGGGATGAGCAAACACATAAAGCAGTTTGCTGAATTGACACATTCCCATGGTGGCAGGTTCAGAGGTGTCACAAGCACAGGCCACATGCTATATTGAGTGCTCATGTTGCCAAAAGGGTTGAAACCATCTGTAGCTAGAGAAAGCCTCAAGTTTCTTGGATCTTTTGCAAAAGATGGAAACTTCCTATCAAAGTCCTTCCATGCTTCCCCATCAGCTGGATGACTCATTTCATTGTCGACTGGCTTTCTACTCACCCTGTGCCACCGGGTCTCCTCAGATGTTTGTTTCATGGCAAACATCCTCTTCAGCCTTGGTATAATTGGAAAGTGCTTCAAGACCTTATGAGGAACCCGCCTTCCACCATTAGCATCTTTCCATCTAGATTCACCACATATTGGACATTCTTGTAGATTGGCATAATCTGTCCCAAACACCTCAGACTTACGGAACAGCACACAATTATTCTTGCACACATGGATCGATTCATATGCAATGCCCAATTCACGAAGATACTTTTTCGCCTCATCATAGGAAGTTGGAAATTCACACTGAGGGAATCCATCAGACAATAGCTTCATCATTTCAGTAAAATAATTATTGCTAACTCGATAGCGAGACTTGAGATAGAGAAGTCTCACTATAAAAGAGAATCTAGAATGCACTGATCCCGGGCATAGTGTCCGCTTGGCATCAGCAAGAACTCTGGCAAAACTAGGATTCCCTCCGGTTTCCTCTTCTGCTGTGTACAAATTTGCTATCATCTCTGTGACCCCAAGATCATCTTGGTCATCATCTTGGGTATCCTCGCTGAAATGTGTCCCTCCACCATAATCATATTCATCATGTTGCACCTCCTCCTCTCTGAACTCAATAACTTGGGCATCTAGAGACTCTCCATGATGAACCCAACGAGTGTAAGTAGAAGACATTCCAAACATGAGTATATGGTCCTCCACTGTTTGCTGAGGCAGTAAAGTTTGGTTAAGACATTCGCGACATGGACAATATATATCACTGTCTGCAGGGAATTTTCCTCTAACAAATTTCATGAAATCTTCCACTCCGTTCGTGAACGGAGTTGTGAATCGTTTCGCATGAATCCAACTTCGATCCATCTGCATGTGGAATAAGGACAATTTAAAACTCGTATTAGGCTCATAGCTGAATGATTTATAGTAATGTAACTTAACCTCGTAAAAGGTGGAAAATAGAATATATTGCCCCAAAAAAAAATTACAGAAACAACTCACAAGCATCATGAAAAAAGAATTAAAAAAATTCTAATTAGTTAAACTAGAATATTTGTGTATATATAGCCTAGCTGTGAGATCGCAGTTCCAATGCAAGCAGTGTCAAATTAAAGCAGGCACACCAGATGATGGATGTTTTTCAGATGCTTCCATTACCCCAGATGATGGATCCTTTCAGGAAAGGAAAGCAGGGATAGGGATTTTCATTCCTGACAAATGCAGATCCCTCAAATTCAAAATTGAAGCAATGCACATGAAGTGCTCATCAGTGCTGCAAGCTGAAGCTTATGCTCTTCTTCTGGCCTTAATTCTTACCAAAGAATTAGGCTGTGAAGAAACCTGTTACTACACAGATTGCTTGGAGTTAATTAACTTTCTCAAATCCAAACAACAGGACAATCCAGACTGGAGGCTACAACTTCTCCAAACTGAGTTCAAGGAACTTCTTGTCAATCCTGAAGAGACACTCCATAAGATTAATAGAGAAGAAAACCTGATGGCCCATGGATTAGCGTCAGAGGCTTACAAAAATGTATATCTTCGAGTACTACTGTGTTGCTTTGTAGTGCCTCTCACCATGTAAAAACCTGCCCTGCTACTATGTTGAAGGAACGAGTGTTCCTCAAAGACTGTAACGTTTTAGCAGTTCATTGGTGCTCTTATTAATAAATTTTCTGGGCTACGGCCCCGTTTCTTTAAAAAAAAAAAAAAAAAAAAAAGGCACACCACCCCTTACATGTATAATGGAAGATTGCTACTCAACTCTCTAGTAGGAATGGAAGACATCAGAAATATGGTACTCTGAATTAGAGAAGATTACAGGTTTGCAACAGCATCGACGTGCACAAGTCAGAGTGAATTGTCCTAGCATGCAAAATATTATTGTGCAAAGCAATCGAGTTATTCCCTTCTCATGGATATATGGTCATTTAGATTTTGCATTGGCAGTAAAGTTAAAAAATTTTCTTGGACACAAATACGAGATGGATCATATCTGCTGGTTAGACATGCCAGGATTGAGTGTTGATACTTAAAGGGTGTTACCATAAATTGCTATCCTTTGTACATGCAAAATACTTGGAACACAGGCATATATGTCACTTTGATTAAAAGAAAAAAAAATCAAACATTGAAATCTGATTCTGATGTCACCATATGCACATACTTACGCTACACGCCCAGCACTGCTTCCTCGCGGCTCCACACCTGAGGACAACTCGCCGCCGCCTAACACGTGCTAGGACGCCGCCGATCACCCGCTGGGATGCCGCGACACCGCCAACTCCAGATCACGCATCAGCTGGGGACGCCTCGCGGGATTCCGCGAGACGCCAACCCTCAACGAGACCCTCGACGTTCTTTGTGCCGTTCACGCATTTACGCCTTCGCCTATGGGGAACACGACAACGACGATGATCACGTCCGCCGCCGATGACCTACGACGCGTCCGCCGCCACGTCGAACACGTAGGTTCTGCGGTTTGGTCGCCCCTCGCGCGAAGTCCTCGCGCGGTGCCCGTCGGCGCACGGGTTGGGACGGGAACTGGAGGGATCGCCGAGACCGAAGTCCCGCGTGGGCCGCGCGGAGGAATCGCGAGACGGAGTCCCGCCGTGCGCGGATGAATCACCGAGACGCACGAGTCGTAGTAACGAAGCCCGCAACCTCTGTACCGAGAGGTCCCGATCTACAAGTACCAAAATCATCCTTTATTGTACAAATAAAATACATAGTACAAGTTTGACGCAAAATCAATGAATGGTGCAGCGGTAAGGCATAACACTGTGTTCTGGCAGGTCTGCGGTTCGAACTGGGAGATTGCTCTTTTTTGCCGAATAAAATGAATAAAGCTCCTTGGGCTGACGAGTGGGTAAAGCTTCTTGAGCCGGTGCTGGCTTGGGCCAAATCTTTGCGGATTTTCTTCTTGGGCGGGTTCTTTGGCTTGGGCCGGATTTGCGGATTTGAGCCAAATTACTAGCCGGGCTTGGGAAGCGGGGTGGTTGGCCCAACTTACTGGAATGCCACGTGGCAGTGGACCATTATGTGGGTCCGCGGAGCCACGTGGACGTGGGGCACACTGTATGGGACCGCATGCGCGACCCAAAGGCACCTCGGCGATTTTATGTTCGTCAACGGTTCACCACGATCAGAGGTGGAATAAGTCATTTGTGACCATCATATTTGATGTTATGTGACGATCCCAGGATTTTGGTCATAATTTTTTTAGTGGCCTGGCGCCATTATCGGTCATCTGTGACCAATTCATCAAATTCGTCACGAAGAGTATACTTCCATGACGAAATTTTAAATCGTCACTAGGAAATCGTCATGGAAGTGAGCTTTTCTACTAGTGAACACTCCTAACCCGAAGTTCTCAAACATACAAAGTACAAACTGATGTTGTTTGGTTTTCTTCAAGGGAGCCTAAATCTATCCTTCCAACTGTCATAGAGCATGTCAAGAGAATTTAAAACCAATAGTGAAATAATAAATTTAAAACCAACAATGAAATAATACCACATATTTGTACTACATCATTTTAAGTGAATGACCAACACATCATTGATAGGATCTAGTAAGTTACTCACCAATCACAACATTGATAAGATTAGGTATTGTTGGATTGGATTGATAGGACAAGGTATGATAGGATTAGGGAATAAGTTGGCATCATAGGATAAAACAATGTGGCCTCAGCTAAATGACAGCCATAAAAGTCGTGCTCACATCCATCCCCTGCCATCACTTAGATTAGTTCTTTTGTTGCATGAGAATGGATGTTTTCCAACGGTGCTGCAAAATCCAGGATGAGAAGGCCATTGCCAATTTGTACCACCTATTCTGCAAAATCCAAGCAAATCAAGGTGTGAATACTGATCAAAAAGATGCATCTCAATTGGTCTAGTGATTTTCCTTATTATTGTAGAGGTCTCAGCATATCAATGTGGTGGTTTTAGTCTATTTCTCATGTCATTGGTGGTTGCCTTTCAATTAAAAATAAGAAACACCGTATATAGACAACCTTGTTTGAAAACCGAAGACATGACAGGCATGGAATCTTCCTAATCATCCAATGTTAGCCTTCTCCTTCAGTTAGACCTAAAGTTTGTTGAACAATGGTTGGTACAGGCAGATTTGATGACTGACATGAAAAACATGAAAAGTGTTCACATAAAGGCAGCCATCTCATTATCACATTTACTAAATTATGCATCATTTGACAATGACATATTGACAACATAAGAACTGGATCATCAACTATAACCTAAATAAGATTGTAAATAATATAGGGTAGTCATGCATCATCAATTTAGTATGGTTGTAAAGAATAATTGTATTGTTATGAAATTGGACCTACAAATAACTGTATTCTTGTCAAAATTGGACCCACAAATGAATTCCTAATCAACTTAAATTATCTACAAAAATTAGAACCAACAAATAACAACCTAATCTACATAACTCAGTGGAACTTGACGGCGAGCTGGAGCTAGATGGCGAGCTGAGGTCGTTGGAGGGACACATAGGACCCCCACATAGCCAATTCCTGGAGAAGTCGGGGTTGCCATCGAAGCAATTCTAGTAGAGGAGCCATGTGCATTGGGTAGTCATGCGGTGTGCTCCTCATCTGCTTCTTTCCTGCGGCCCTCGTGGCCAGCGCAGTCAATGAAGATGTCGAGATTGCCTTCTTCTACCTCGTGGGCATTGCGGCCTTCTTGATCTTGTCCCCTGGGATCTTCTTCTTCGGTGTGCCCACCACCTACATTATCCACACCATGGATTCCACATTCCTCATGGCCACACCGTGCCCACCCTCTTCAACGTGGAGGCCATCATTGATGCTAGCATGACAGGCAACGAGGTCTTGGAGACCCACTTGCCAGTTTGTGGGGCCCTTACGGTGTATTATCTTTTTGACTTCACCATCTGTGGCGGTGGTGGGGTGTGGGTAGCAAGGTGAAACCCTAGAGAGGAGGTGAACGATGGGCGAGGTAAGATCTAGATGTGACGACTGTGATGGGGTAGGTCCGGTGAATGTGACGCGGTAGATGTAGGTGAAGGATGGAGTCGCTGACATGTCAGCCACATGTAAAGGAGGTAGTTATCATATTTGTGCAACGTATACTAGTGTTCATACTAACTCACTACATTGGTGCACTCGTTAAGACATAGCTTTGGCATAAAGTAGGTCCAGTGTTTGAATCCTGAGCGAGCATTTTTTTTGCTATTTATTATCAATGGCAGTCCACTGACGTCACAAAAACTGCATGTATCATCATAAATTCACTGTCATCACGTGGCTACTCTAGGAACTTGAGGATTCCCAGCGTTGCCAGGTACGAAGAAGGTTATAAATAAGTTAGCATGTTAATAACTAAGGATTAGGAGATGTATATAATATGTATCAGTAAGAATTATTGGACTGTGTGGTATGATGATGTGGACAATAAAATGCTTATGTGTCTTGCTGACATGGACATTATAGTTGCATGTGCTAGTAGCTTTTAATTGTTTATAATAGTGCATTTCTTAGATGGAAAACTTTCATGTTGAGATATATAGCTAGTGAAGCTTTGCTAGTGGATATTAATTGCATGTGGTAGTGCATTGCCTTGGTGGATGGCTTGCATGTTGAGAGAAATAGCTAGTAGGGTTTATCTTTACAGGAGTAGTAGATTACATATTGTGATGAAATTTGGTACTTTTATATGACATAACAAACAACAGTGTCATAAATAGTTATGGTGCTTGCAAATTTATGACGACGCAAACTTTTTTGTCGTATTATGGTACATTATGTGAAAAAAATCAGACATTGTCAAGAGGATTTTTGAAATAAAGAAATAGATTTCTTGTAGTGGCAGTACGGGTCCCATAAGTATTGCTTGGATCATATGAAGCATTAGCTCAACCATAAAATTAGTAGTTGCTTATTACATGATATCTCAAACGCACAATTAAGTTGTGGCCTTTGCCATGAGCCTTCCTAGGTTTAGCTGGCCAATGTCTTAATAAAGGCCCACAAGCAAAATTGTTATTTGCTCGCCAAACATAATGTTTTTGATTCACCAAGTGTTTGAGAGGGTGATAGATGTGTATATTCCTATGTACTACATAGACATAGGGTCATTTGTGCACTTTGTAGGTCTCCATATTTTCCATTTGAGGCATGGAAATAGATCTAGGATGAATTAAATACAAAAAAAATGGAAAAATTATAAATATGGTCAGCCTTATAATTTCTTTGACATATTCTATTTCATCAAACTTTAAAAATCACAATAATGTAGTAACAGTTAAAGTATTGGTAGAATGTGATTGACTGTGGAACAATATATGCCACATGTTGCCTTTATTTTAGGTTGTGCCTTAGCCGACACCAAAGACCTTATTGCATTGCGGCTAGATAGATCTTGTTCTAGCCTGAAATAAACCGAGTCTTGCAGCAGTCTACTTAAATAGAATAAGTGGTCCTAGCAAACCTCAGCAACGCAATACTCCCTCCGTCCCAGACTAGAGGGCGTTCTTATAGTAGACAAAGTTTTAGCTTCTTTAGCCATACAACACCTATCATAGGTCAGCTGTTGTCGTCCACTATGAATATAAAAAATGAAAAGAAACGAACAGTGTGGTAGGAGGGGCTCTCAACTGGTGCTGCTCGCAACATGCATGCTGCTGCTCCAGACGTCCCATAGAGCTCATATGCCAGTTTCCTCAAGGGGTGCAAGGGTCTTTTTTTTTTTTCAACCTTGGTATGTGTCATAACTTGCATAATATCGTATAATCTGGGACAAAGGGAGTATACATTATTTAAATTGATTGTTCGATGCCACTTAAGGTCATGTTCGACTCGCTCCAACTCCAAGAAAACTTAAGAGGTAGAGATAACTTCAGAATGTTTAGAAGAAAAATATTTTTACTGTAAACTAAACATATTTAAGAAAAAATTAAATTAGTAGACTACAGATAAACATGGACTTAGCTCTATTCTAAATTTGTCCCTAGTTACTAGTGCATGACGGACTTATGATTGCAGGAACATGTTGGGTGCTCCAATAGGTCCTTATACTTCAATTACGGGAACTACCGCAACTTGTACCCTATATGGGCTCTTGGGGAATTTCGTCAACAGATCCTTGCAAGAAAGGAGTGAAAGCAAAATGGATGAAATCTACGCTACTTTACTTTTTGACAAAGAATACAAAATGTTAGGAATTAATGTTATATGTTAGTAATTGTGCTCTATATGGTCCTGGTATGATACTAGAAAACGGATGTCCATCTTATATAATGTATTGATGTGACCTTCAGCATCTAAGGATTGAGTTGTCATGCTTTCTCGTTTTACCATTTCTGGATCAATATTTAATTACCGGAACCAAAAAAAAATTTGTAAAAAAAAGAATGTAACTAATTGAGCAAACAATTCAATTTAAGTTATATGAGTACATCAATTTAGAAATTTTGTACTAAAGCATTAAGATATCTACATTTCTAGTATAATTGTAAACACTCTAAGTTTACAAAAAGTTCATAATGCATGCATAATTCTTTGATAGAATAATTCAACATCTAGAGAGCACAAGTCCACGCATATGTAGTAATAATTAAGAGATGAAGGCATAAAATCCTATTTTAAATAAATTAAAAAGAAGACTGTTGAATAAAATCTACAATAAGCACTGGAACTTCAACATAAAAGGAAAAATGGCCAACGAGTGGGAACACTCCTGTCAGATATATGAAATACCACAGCAAGATCATTATGAATAATAACAATGTCGGACATGAATATCGTGGCATAATTGTTGTGAATAATAACTACAGACAGGAGGAGTAAGTCTGGCGAAGGGATAAGCTTGCCAAAATAATTATGGATTTAAAACTATGAGTCTAACCAAAATAATTATGGATTTAAAACTATGAGTCTAGCCAAGACTACACCCCTCTAAGTTTACAAGAACCTTAAAAGGGTACTAATTAGACAACAAAGGTATCAGGCTAGCTAGTGCTCTTTTAATCAATTCTAGCTAAGCAACTAGGACTTTAAGCATCGAGGGAGCACCTATACAATACTAGTGAGCAAAAGCACAAGCCCACCTAAGCTCACTAACAATGCTCAAGGACAAGGCTACACAAGCCAAACCCAAGAGCCCAACTTATTTAGCTACACAAGCTAACCAAAATTACTTTTATGCTATACAAGCAAGAAGGCATTTAGAACCCAATTGAAGGTTCACGAGCTAATTGGCGTTAGTGCTAAACCCACAGCCGGGTGCCACACAACCAACCAAGCTAGGGATCCTCGAGTGAAGCCTTCCAAAGGCACCGCAAGAACCCACACACAAGTGTGGTAATTCAATGACACACTCTACTAGTGTTGCCCTTCGCGATCCCCGCGGGTGTGCATGAACCCCACATTAATGCTCCTCCGGAGCACCACACAATCTCCTTGCGTGCTACGATGGAGTCACAAGCTCCAAACCATCTAGGTGATGGCCCTCCCTAAGAGTAACAAGAATTTCACAATTGCAATCACCACCTAGTGCCACGGAATTAAACCACAAATGCATGCACTCTTCCCGATCCACCTTTCAAATTGACACTAATCTCGACATGAATGGAAAGGGAAAAGGTGGATCATCAACCTCCCATACACACCCACTAAGGGTACTCAACCATATATGTGGCCTCCACCCTGCACCAGCTCCCAACGGGCAGCGGACAATTTGTCGGGAGTCCCCACGCCCCCTCAGCTCCTTGGGAGGCGGCAGCAACAAAGCCCACTCGATCCCAGCTCTCTGTCTCTGAACAAAAGCCCACTCGATCCCAGCTCCTTGGGAGGCAGCAGCAGCAGCGGTGCTGCTAGCAGCGCTCGTGGACCAAGCAAGGACAGGCAGCGGCGCGGCCCACTCAAGACGAGTAGGGGCGGCCCAACGCGGCGAACTGGCGCAGCCCAGCGGCGCAGCAACGGCAGCGAGGCCTAGCAGAGCCAGCGTGTAGAGCGGCCCAAGAAATGGTGCGCCGAACACTGCACACAAAGCACACAAACGTAAGATGGGCAAAGTCATAGATTCGGCTGGAGTACACGATCGCTGTACTGCAACTAGCATCAGGAGACGACACAAACCCAAACAACAGAAAAACCGAGATTGTAATGGCAGAGTAGTGCTAGTAATGACTGAATCAAAATGGTAACTAGAAGAGTAACAAATGGAAATGATTCTTAAGGACATAAAATTGGAATAAAATAGTAGCGTAGATAAAGGCCAAAATTATTACAAAAGGTGCTTCGGAGTAGACTCTGTCTTCTGCAAAGTAAGCACAACTAATAAGGCCAGACTGGTTACCTTTTATCTATTACTAATGAATTGATTGTATTCGGCTGCATGCGTCCTTCATAAACCAGTCACAACCCGTTACCAATGATAATATAATATATCATTTTGGGGTCCATAGAAGTATTCGATGGGAAGATTAAGGTTGTTAGAGGAGTCAAGAGCCTATTGGGCCTTAGCCCATTAGGGTTAATTGGTGGCTTACTTAGGGGCCAAGTCAAACCTCTCTATATAATGAGAGGAGATGTATTGATCTATAATCAAGCAAGAGATTAGAAGGAAACCCCTTCCCTCTTGCCGGCCGTGGGCAGAGCCCCGCGGCCGGCGTTCCTGTGCCCCCGCAACCCTAGCCGCCGCCATCTCATGAACAGTACCCGCGGGTACTGTAGCACCGCGGGTACCTGGCTTTGATACCAAATTGTTATGGACGTGATTGGGCTGAGGGGAATTGATGAGGAAGAGGGGGCTGGGCGACTGCTACAGTATTGATCAAGAAATGGTAAAATGAGAAAGCATGACAACGCCGGGGACGAGAGTGCTGCACACAAAGTCGATACGGAGAGGCAGCGGCCACTAGGGATAGGGGCGCCACGCCACGCGGTCGATCTGGGGAGGCGGCGGCGGCCACTGGGCCTCCATCCGGATCCGGTGACGACCAGCACCTCCTTCCAGCCAAACCATCTTGTTGAGTCGTCCTCTCGGCTCTTTTCCTTCATCTCCTCGTGCCCCCTCTCTAGATGGCGACTACCAGTGAGATCTGGAGCAGGGATGTAGCTCCGGCCAGATCTGGAGCAGGGGGGCGGTGCCGCCTAGATTTGAGTGGATGGAGGAAGAAGATAGAGATGGGGGATGGTGTAGGACGAGCGGTGCCCGCCGAGGTGGACGAGACGAGAGGGAGGTGACGGTAGGGAAGAAGGGGGCGAACCTTGGATGGAGACGAGAGGGAGGTGACGGTAGGGTTAACTTGGGCCTAGATGGAGACAAGAGGGATGCACATAGTACATGTTAACTTGGGCCTGCCAGGTTTCCAGCCCAAATATACGTCCGCTGTATTGCCTCTTCTTTTATTATTATCCGTGACACGTTTTTCCGAGAAGAGTCACTGATATGTCTACGTATCAGTGACGTGTGTAGACAAAATACATTGCTTTTCTTATCAGTGACGCGTCTTGTTCACCCACTTCACTGATACGGCCTATATTTGTGACGCGCCTGAGAAATACGCGTCACATATTTTACCAGTGACGCGTTTTGTCTGCAAGGGTCACTGATATGTTGCTATTAGTGACGCATATTGTTCCTAAAGCATGGGCAACTAATCAGTGACGCGTCTCGTTAACCCGCGTCACTGATATTCTTTTAGTGACGCGTTTTGTTTCTGAGTCACTAATCAAGGCGTCACTGATAAGCTTTTCTGGCATAGTGCAGTTTTGGACGACACTAAAAATCTTTTTTGTGGTAGTGAATTTATCTGTTATTCATCTACTTTTGCCACACAAGTTAATCATTTGGATAAATCAATACTTCTAAATATTGAAATACACGTTTGCAACGTGCACGCACAAACTATATGTGCCCTTGTGCCACCAGCTGTGGATCGAGGTAACCTACTAGCTTACTGTTGAGTCCACGGAAAAGTTTTTTTTGGTCGAAAAATAAGGTGAACAAAGCCTAGGTTCTGGAACGTTTGTTGTGCCGAACGTACATGGAAACCAAAGAAACAACCACAAGAACATTAAACATTTACATAGTGGCCGGCAGGTTGGGTACTCTGTCCATCAGCTGGATCACGACCCAACAGCTTGAGTGCGATCTAGTAACAGGAAAAAGCATACGCGTCCGTTCCCTTCAAAGATTTGCAAATAAATCTGTGCTTGGCCACACTGTCCACGAATGGTCTGGTACAATTATCCGTGCTTTATACTGTCCCCACTCGAGTCCTTGTCTCTCACTTTTGCTGACTAGTAGCTAGTGCTCTTTAACTTTCAATAGATTCTTTAATCTACTCTTTATAAAGAAATTAATGTTATGCAGCTACCTTTACCCCTAGCATGCGACGCTATTATCATGACTCAGTGTGAATCTTCGTCGCACTTTATCTAAGGGTAGCTCCACAGTGTTCTAAGAGCTAGCTCACAGAATATTTTATTCAATAAAAAGAGGAGAGAGTGATAAGCTAGCTCATCATGAAGAGCTAAGCTCACACATTTTTTCTATTATTCATATGTCTGTACTTACACATTTTTATATATGAGCATGTTAGGTTACTTCATTTTTATTTTTTTAAGTTCATATAAGCTATCAAGTTGACTCTTTTCTTTATGTTGTCCTAAGCCCACTACTACCTAAAATATTTTCGGTGACGGGCAATTTTTATTTTCCATGATGGGCAAACGGGCCCGTCGTGGTGATGAGGTCACGGTAAATCGTGGGCTTCCGCTAACCGCGGGCCCCTTTGCCCACCGCGTTAATAGATTTTCTGTGGCGGGCCTGTTACATACACCTGTCACGGTTAATGGTTTGAAAAAAAAAAAAAAAGAAAGAACCCTGGACAGGCCCGCCGAGCCCATCCACGGGCCCGACGAGCCCATCTAGGGCTACACCATCGGGAGCTCCTCTGCGCCGCCAGATCCCGAAGAAGCCCCTGCAGAACCGTCGGCCAAGGCCAAGAAGAAGGTCCACCACGGGTTCGGCGACATCCTCAGCGTTGACGCCGACTAGTGGGGCGACGAGAACAGGAGGATGGCCACCGAGCTGAGAGTAGCCGACCCACGCGCTGCGCCTCCACCACGGGATCCGCCGCCGGGGGAGTAAGGGCAGCTAGCTCCGGCCGCTCCACCGCCAGATCCGGTGTGTGGGGGAGGAGGCGCACCGGATCTGGCCTAAGGATGAGTTGGCACTGCCGCCGGGGTGGTGTAGGAGTGCTGCCGGATCTCCCTCATGCTTCGGTCCATGCCGGCGCAGTCTGTCGGCACCGCCCTCCTCTCACCTGCTGCTAAGGGAGGAAGGGAGCTCCGACCTCCCACATCCCACGTCCGAGCGGTGGGAAGGAGGGGACCGGAGGCACGGCACACCGGCCTGCTGCGGAGCACGAGCACGTGCGACTGTGCGTGAGAAGGGAGAGAGCGGAGAGAGAGAGTGGAGGGAGGGAGAGAGCGCGAGCGCCGCTGCGGAGGGGAGCGCGTGCGACTGCGCTGCGGAGTGGAGCTGAGTGAGGGAGTGGATGCTCATGAAAACCTAACTCTCTACTTTGGTGTTGTTGACACATAGGTCCAAATTAATTTTGATGTGAACCAAGTCGTCATTTATACATTAGTAGGCTATGAGAATGCAAAAAACCTTTCTTATGATGCTTTTGGATCATGGAAACCCAATGTAGTACCAAATAGGATCTGTTTGTTTGGGCTTATGATTGAAAGGCTACTTTTTCCTAACTTTTGGCTGTTTTTTTTCTTTTTTTGCTATTGTATTTGGTAATCTTTAGGTTCTCACCTTATCAAGAGCCAGAAAAATATCTCTGAACCAGTTTCTTAGCTTTTGGTTCATTTCCTCATAATCTGCTTTTCAGCTTTTCAAAAGGCGATTCAACAGCTAGGCTATTTGTTTTAGTTTTTGTATTGTAACTAGCAAAAGCCGAAACATATAGGTCCTTAGTCATCCCAGCGTTCCTACGATTGGGCCTATAAGGTTTGTCGATGATCATAAAATGGAGTCATATATGCTTTTTTCCACACAAGGGGATGTTGCTTAAGACAGATGCTTTTTGTAATATCTTACTATTGGTAATTGGAGACGCCAAAGGATTCTACATGATAATACTCATGAGATGTCCTAGAAAAAAGAGAAATACAGTTTTTTATAAAAATAAAATATGTTACCATCTTTACCATGGGTTGATGTTAAAATTTCTCTCTTGTTCATCTACTCTTGAGGCAAGCAGTGTGGTGCTGATCCATAACGTGGTTGTTAAGTTGGTTTTTTTTTCTCTCCATCCAGCAGCAAGGAAGTTCAGGCAATGCGCTCGGACAAATATTACAAGCTAGGATTTTTAGTTACACCCATCATTCAGCACCGTGCCTGTGCCTGTCCAAGAGTCTACTCTCTTCACTTTTATATATAGCATGCTCTGCTTGCGTCTACGCATCCCCATAAACCCAATTCCATTTCCTGATCTCTTCTCTGCCGCCCATCCCAGCAAGCAAGCAAATAGCTTGAGTGATTCATCCTGGGCAACCGTGAGCTACCATGGACCTGGTCACGGGTGCGTTGGGCATCCTCCCCTCCAAACTGCTGGAACTCCTGAAGGAGGAGTACAAACTGCAGAAGAGCGTCAGGATGCAAGTCCAGTCCCTCTCCCGGGAGCTGGAGAGCATACACACCGCCCTCCGCAAGGTGGCGGCAGTGCCATGGGACCAGCTCGACGAACAAGACAAGGTCTGGGCACGAGACGTCAGGGAGGCATCCTACGACATGGAGGATATCCTCGACACCTTTCTCATTCGAGTTAACGGCCGCCCTCACCCTCAGCCACCTGATGGAAACTTAGTAAAACGCCTCACAGAGAAAATGGGCCAGCTGAAGTTCAGCTTAAGCAAGGTCAAGGATCGCCACGACATCGCTGGCGCAATCAAGGAAATCAAAAAGCAACTCCAGGAGGTGGCCGAGCGGCGTGCGAGGTACAGGTTCGATGACGTCCTGGCCAAGCCTGCTGCTGCAACAAGCATTGATCCTCGTCTGTCGGCTCTGTTCACAAAAAGGTCACAGCTCGTTGGCATGAATATGCAAAAGTCTACGCTTATAAATATGTTATCTGTATCTGTAAGCGACGATGACATGTCCAACAAGAAGATGAAGGTAGTATGTGTTGTTGGTTTTGGAGGGCTGGGCAAGACCACTCTGGCCAAGAGAGTGTTTGACGAGTTTAAAGCCAACTTCTGTTGTGCAGCATTTGTTTCAGTGGGGCGAATCCCCGACCTGAAGAAAGTCTTCAGAGACATTCTGATTAATCTGGGGCACACTGATTCTAATCTGATGATATTGGACGAAACGCAGCTCATCAATTCGGTTCGTGGATTCCTCGAGAGCAAAAGGTATGGACGTGCATCACTTAGCTTACTCTTACGCCAACAACTGTGTGCTTACTCTCCTGTCTCTCCTCTCTCTCCTCTCTCTCTCTCTCTCTCTCTCTATATATATATATATATATATATATATATATATATATATAGGGCTGCGCTAAGTAGTACCCTGGGTACTGATTATTAAATAGTACCCGAGGCCACCGCGGCAAGCCCGTTGCACGCGCCAAGGCGAGCCTCTGTCTGCATGCTGAGCGCGCCCCTCCCTGCCACACCCGCACGAACCCGGTCAGTCCCCACGTTCCCAGGCTTGGAAACCGTTGACCCACACACTCAAGGTGTTTTTTTATGGATTTTTTTTTCCTCCCGTGAGACTCGCATGGTCACCCACACACTCTATGCGATTTGTGTGTGGATCATTTTTTTCCTCCTGTGAGACTCGCATGGCATGTTTGCCAAGCGGTTTTATTAGTGACCATGATATTAATAGATATTGACTAGCCTGGTTTTTTATTGGTCAAAGTAATCTTTACGTGTTAGATTAGTGGCACAAATATTGAGCAGTTGAGCACAAATATTTTCCACCACAAAACAGACCAAATTTCATTTTTCATTACTCACGGAAGTTTGAAAATGCAAAGCAAAAACTCTTCCCACCAGCAACAAAGAACATATATTGAGCAGAAATACACCAGGCAAAAACAATGACTAGTGTGAATGTAAATATTTGTATAAACATCATTGGTAACAAAGATAATTCTAATTTGTTCTCCATCCATTCCATGATCGTACTTTCTTGTATGAAGTCCCATGATTGTCTAATCCGTTTGGTCGTCACTTACACGGTGGCCTTCTTGGCAATGAGACCATGGAAAATAACATGCTGAATAGATATGCAATTAGGCAATTGTTCCCCGAACTGAACTACTAAATTGTGGTCTCAACTCTCAACTGACCATCACCAATTCATATTTAGAATTTGAATCTTCATGGCCATCAGGTATGTCACTACAAAAAAAAAAACGACCAAGCAATCACAAGAGTCACTATGGGAAATAGCCATGCTGAAATGCGTGAGAACTAGTCAATAAATGACAATTAATAATACTAAAATATCAAAACTATCACAACTGGGTATGTTGCAGAGCAGAAGCATATAGAACCTTCATGTTGAGCATGGTCTGTAAGCAATGCACGGTCCATCAACAATGCAATCATAAAGGATTCCATGCTATAAATTTGGGGATAGTACAACTTACTAATAATTTTGCAGTCATAAAGAAACATTTGTTCAACACAAATCCTTCTGACCACAAAAACATCTAAGGATTTGCAAGCATAGCATTCAAAAGGGTAAATACTAGCACCAATTGAGAGCTTAGCTAGCACATCATCTATGGGGCCTCAAATTTTGCGTCGAACCAAGCATTGGAACTATTTCAGTTACTAATTTATCCATGCAGTTCAAGTGTGGTCTGTAGGCAAAGTTAGAATTAGGTGAACATGTGCAATCCATGTTGCCAAATTAGTTGGAGTCCAGCTTTAGATGTTCAAGTTATCTTGCAACTAGAGTACCAGATTAACTTAATTTATTCAACTATTTTGTAGAAGGAAGCATAAGACTTTGAACAGATCAAAGAAACTGCTATCATGTTAGTTCTCAATCCCTAATAATCATAACAATTGTCTGCAATGCAAATATACCCACACTCCAATGGAAACGTTTAAAACTGAATTGATACACCACTTCGTTTTTCAACTACTAATAATGTCAGTAGCTTGATAATTGAACACATTAAAAATTAAGCAACTGAGCAGTGTTTCACCTTGTGCAAAATCCAGGACAATCAAGTGACTATTGTCGCATCTACTTTTTTATAGGATAATAAATGTACAAGCATACAACAACAAAAAATTTAGATATTTAGACCTACACCCAACCTGGTGCTAGTAGGATGGGTTTCTCTCTATTATACCTGGAATACACATTTCACAAATGCATTCTCCTGCTTATGCTAGTGTTGCCTTGGAAACCAGCACTCCCAAGTTCCCAACACACGGAACAACAGAGAGCATAGAAAACAGTCAGGCCCAAATAAAGTATTGAGTGTATGCAACAAAGCATGAAGGCAAAGAGAGTAGAGAGTATAAATGTAGGGAAAATTAGTGAGTAATTGTTCATAATTAAAAGCAGATTGATATTTACTAAAAATTACCACAAAGTTAAATAGTAATTTTTCGATGAGAAAGGAACTGTGAGTAATTTGGTATAACAAAATTGAGGCTACAGAAGGCAGCAGCATTGATGCATCACACACGAGAATGGCTAAAGGTCTAGAAATTCAGAAAGACTACATAGTGAAAATACAACCATGATTAAATGAGTAAAACTGAATCCATGTTTTGCCAGAAAAAAAAACGGAAAGAACTGAATCCAGTATGCATTTTTCACAACTAAAGGCCTTGATATTGACAAAAAAAGGGGCAACCCACATGGGGACTGTCCTGCAGAACATTCACAACATCGGTGAGGTAGCAGAAGGGACTCCTGTCATGCTCGTGCACCTCCACATGGCATATGCATTAGAATACAATTGACATTTGATCTAAGAAGATAAAAAAATATCTCCTCCAGACTATTTGACAACATGATGGTGTTTGTCATGAGCAGAACCATCGTAAGATGTTGGTCACAGCTTTCTAAAGAGACTTTGCAGATCACAACTTTTTAAAATGAGACTCCTTCAAGGTGGAGCTAAAGAAACTTACAGGTACCTTGTGAGCCTGGTTCTCTTCAGGTAATGCTGAGCTATCCTTGCTGATCACAACTTTCTAAAATGAGTCTCCTTCAAGGCAGAGTTAATGAAATTTATCAGTATCTTGTTAGCCCGGTTCTCTTCAGGTAATGCTGGAGCTCAGCCTTCGTATCTGTTTAAAGATCTTGCAACAAATGTACCACAGATATAAATCATGAATCTTAATGAATTCATAGTAGCATACACTTGCACATCAAATTAATAGTAGACTTGTTAAATAGAAACAGCAAAAGGCAAACTGCTCGTGAGTGCAAGCCCCCAAAAAATTCAGTATCAATAGAATCTAGAGGCGAAAAAAGTAATATGGGCATGCCACTGCACTAAAAGCAATGGCATATCCGGCTAGTGACTACATACACCAGATACCCAAAATACATTTGTTTTTTCAGAGTCATCTAACAGAAACACTTGGGGTCAATTAATGCAAGGAAAAAAGGTATTTCAAGTAAATAGCGATAGGCATTCAGAGGTGAGGGCAGCGATACATATAAATCAACCTATGAAAGAGATCCTAAACCAAGCATTGCCTAGAAAATTACACCAAAAAATTTTGGAATGATTTCACTCGCATAAATATTGAACTGCTTAGCCTGGCACCAATTGAGCTTTAGCTAGCACACCATTGATATGACCTTCGTCAGACTTAGAATGAGAATAGCAGCAGGTGCTTACACAGCGCTTGGTCATGCACTAGACAATCATGTGAAAATTAAAACCACATTTATTCTTGTTACTATTATAAACCCATCAACAGAAAAGCTGGAAGCTCTCGTAGTCATACAATTATTTCCAGGCCTGTAGATTGAGGGGTTTAGACTGAGCATTCACAATATAGTATTGCAATAATTGCAAAGTTTGACAGTGCAAACTAATTGTGCCAGTTCTTCAATATTCAGTTCCTTTGGACTCTCAACAGCAAGAACCAATATGAAATCAAGAGGAATTGGACACTTGGATAGCATAGGAAAAATAAGAATTCATAGCTGAAATAATCACTAATTTGTCACACATTTATTCATTTTTGTTTATAAAAAAAATGGAAAAACAGTCTGCTAACCATTTTTTACCTAACTACAAATCAAATCACTGATTTATCTCCCCATAAATTCCCAATCGCTGGTGATATAAAACAAATTGAAGATGTAATCAGGTAGAGGGATAAAGAGGTGATTCAGTCAGCTCACCATTTTTTTTAGGTGCCATCGTTGAGGACCAAGGCCCGCTCACCGAACCTGAATATGTGAACATAAACAATATAACAATGCAATTCAGCAAAGGAACATTAGGTTATAGAATTATAGAATCCCACGTCATATCTTCCAAATGAAATTCCAATAATCCATCAATCACTTCTAGGGGACCTGAGCTATCACGAACAATATAGAAAAAGGAAGAATTAGATCGTAGACATGGCAAAACAAAACAGAAAAATCTGAGAAAAAAGCACCTTGGATTCCGTCATCTCAAACAGGTGTGCACATCGGGGCTTGGGCACTGTGCTGGTGCCGGTTCCACCCTGGTCCCCGGGCGCTCCACGGCCGTCCCTAGCAGCTGGATGCAGCAGCCACCGGCTACGGGCGCCCTGTAGATCCGTCAGGCGCAAGAAGCCCCGACCGCCCGTGTGGCCACCGGCCGAAGTCAACGCGGCACCCGTCCCCCGCCGCTAAACGCCCGGGAGTGGAGCGCTGCCCCCCGCGCCGCCGCCAAGACAAAGACAAAGACACTCCGGGCCGGGGTTAGGGTCGGGTCGGCCGTCGGATGGGGAGGAGCGCCACCACACGCCGAGCTTGCCCGGGCGCCCCGAGGAAGGCCGAGCCCGTCGGTCCGCGGGCGCAGGGGATCACGGCCTCCCTCACGGTGGTTGTGTTGGGGCGAGCTCGCCGAGGTCGCGAAGCCACCTCGAGGCGAGGGGTAGAAGGATGAGCTGCGCGAAACAGCGGAGGGGGCCGACGAGCTAGGCGAAAACCGACGCGAGTCCTCCCCACGATCTCGATAGAATGAAATAATAAAATAATTAAATAATAAAATAAAACATAAAAAGAGAAAGTGGGGCGGGGGGTGTCCGACGTGGGAGCGGGGAGCCGATGCGGGAGCCGGGTTGGCTCGGTGCGACATTTGTGCTCGGGTAATGATTATTACCCCGGGTAATATATAGAATACCTATATATATATATATATATATATATATATATATATATATATATATATATATATATATATATATATAAATTTTTTTTTCTACACCCTAGGCGTAGTTACACCCATATGTATATCTCAAGATTTGTGGTATATATGACCGAACGAAGTGCATGTAGATGAAGTATATGATCATACTAGACCATCTATCGTGGTATATATGTTAAGTATGCATTCATACGTTGAGTATATGGATATACTTTTTTTATATACAACAAAAGAGTGGCATTTTATGTAATATATTAAAAATATAGGTTCCTTCAAAATTTTTTTTTTTCGTGTAGTACGATCTAGAGTATCTTAATATGAGTATCTAAACATACTCAAACCGATAAACAAGTATGAAACCATGTATTTTTGTGTGAAGTTTGACACCTCCTCCACAATATATGCCTCTACAATGGAAGCCTCATGTCTGGCTTTATTTCTACATTTTCTGCGTACGGTCTTTAGACCTCTCTCGATTGGATACATCCAACGGAACTGCTGTGCCCCCCCATACGAGCCTCATACGGGAGGTGCACAATCAAATGCTGCATCGGCACGAAGAAACCATGTGGAAAGACCTTCTCCAACTTACGTGAGCATCACAAATGCCGTTTTTTCCAAACCTTTGATGACGGTGGGAGATAGCTCCTTGGCGTAAAAGTCGGGCGAAAAGAAATAGCTCAACTCGCCAAAGCAATAGCCATAGATGCTCAGGGACATAGCCTCGCACCATCGTCGGAAGAAGCCACCGAATCCATACGTGGAAGCCATGACTCTTCATCCCGTTGACTTTAAGAGTAGTTAGGTTCACTCCCCTCCTCAGATTCGCTGCATACCCATCTGGGAACATTAGTGTCTTGATCCATTCAAGCACTTCCCTCCTTTGTGGGGGGGGTCAACATGTAATCGGCCTTAGGCCTAGTCCATCTCTTGCCAGCTACGAGAGGCCTCATTTCTTGGCTTGGCCTATCGCATAACGTTGCCATGTCCACTCTAGCCTTAGGGTTGTCCTTAGACTTGTCATTGTCCATGATTGTTCCCCATAGTCCCTCGACGATATTTCTTTCGGTGTGCATGTAGTCAATGTAATGAGGTACAAGAAGGTCATCAACATATGGGAGCCTCGTCAGGCCCGACTTATGAGTCCACATATGTTGCTGACCATATCCCTGAAAACCACCTTCAGGATTGGCCACAAGAGCTTCTATCTGAGCATGAACCTCGGCAGTACTCGACATGTGCGGGGGAGGATCTAATACTTTGACACCTTTTGTAAAGTTCTTGATGTCTTGTCTAAATGCATGGTCAAGAGGGAGGAATTGTCGATGTAAGTCGAACGACGAATACTTGCCCCTCTTCAAAGAACTGGAACCTTACAAATGCCTTGCATACTTGGACATGGGAACTTCCCGTGTACACCCCAAGCACTAAATAAACCATACGCCACGAAGTCATGGATCGAGTATTGGTACCACACATACATTTTGAAGCTTTTCTTTGTAGCTCGGTCGTATGTCCATACGCCATCATTCCAAGCACTGACCAATTCATCCCAAATAGGATCCATGTAGACGCCCATATTATTCCCCGGATGACCCGGAATGATCAATGAACAGAATACATTTTGCCGTTGAAAGGCGATACCAGGGGGGAGATTGAGGGGGATAACAAACACGGGCCAACATGTGTATGGGGCAGCCATCATCCCGTAAGGATTGAACCCATCGATTGCTATCGCAACACGTACGTTACGAGACTCACCGGCTTTGTCACGATGTTTCTCATCGAAGTAGCGCCAAGCTTCACCATCAGATGGATGTACCATCTTGTCAGGATGGTATCTTTTGCTCTGTTTGTGCCATGTCATCTGCTTCACTGATTCCTCAGTCATGAATAGCCGTTGGATCCTCGGTATGAACGGAAGGTACCATAGGATTTTCTCGGCAATGTTAAGCGGCTTCTTCCTCGACCATTACCGCAGTCTACCTCCATAAACCCGGAGGATTTACACTTTGGGCAGTGCTTTGCATCCGCGTGTTCGTTCCTAAACAGGACGCACCCCTTCGGGCAAACATGTATCTGCTCGTATGGCATCTTAAGTGATTTAAGAACTTTCTCTGCCGCGTGTTGGTTGACTGGCAGATTGTGGGGCTTCGGAAGCATGCTGGCAAACACAGTCAACATCTTATAGAAACCTTCTCGACTCATGTTTAGGTCGGACTTCAACCCCATTAAGCGTCCAATGGCATCTAGCTAAGAAACCTCAGAGTGCTCGTGGAGGGGTTTAATTGCCGACTCCATCATCTTGTAGAACTCCTGTGCATCTTCCATCATCCCCTCCCTTTCATGAGAGTCAGCGAAACATGCTTTGTAGGCATCGTGTACCATGTCTGCTACCCCGGCATCAGCATCAAAAGCGTCGAGACGTGGTCTCACCACCTCCTCTCTGATATGTGAGATTTCACCATGGAATCTCCACACGGTATATCCCGGTGTAAATCCATTAAGCAGAAGATGTTGACCCATATCGACTTTGTTTTTCCTTCTCCTATTTGCACATTTGGTGCAGGGACACAGAAGTAGAACAAATGCTGGAGAGTTGCCAAATGCACGCTCCAAGAATTCATTAGTCTTGTATTGCCACTCATCATCAAAATCTCATCCGCTTCTACGGCCGCCGTATTACATCCACTTTCGGTCATCCATCCTTTAGCATATGTAGTCACACAATGACATATCCACTTACGGTAATCCATCTACATAAAGGTCGTAGTCCTACTGTCTAATAGGTGAGGATAGTTCCTAATCCCACCCGCGGATGCGTAGATGAGATTACTTTCCATTTTTCGCTCCTATACAAGACAGAATTTCGGCAGCACCTCCCAGCTGTTCTCCTGATACACGTCCCGCTAGGGAGAGTGTGTATCTAGAGAACAACAGGGGGTGATGCCGAAACGCTGCCTCGGATCAGAGCGGAACATGGAAAGTAATCTCATCTATGCATCCGCGGGCTATCCAAAAAACGTGGACAATCCGAAACAGATACAGTCATAGATATGCAAATGTCTACATACCTCCAACTATAACTGTTTCGAACGGGAGACGCCTAACTAGGTTCCGCGATCTACGACCATGAGAGGGGTTCATACCTAGGGTGGCAGTGGCAAGACAAAGCAGTGCAGGCAGACCCGCTACTCCGGCTCAACTCCGACGGGACTCTCTGCACAAAAAGTAAAACATAAACGGGCTTAGTTCAGAATTTTGGCAACACCTCCCCTGCACGTTGAGGCATCCAAGCCTGCAATAAAGTGTACGGCACGAAGGACGACAACCACATACGCATTCGCATTGAAATCAACATGTCATTTCACCGGTTCACATCCAGGAACTACCACCACTACACGGCACGAAGCCTCACCTTGCTCCGGCAGTGGACGGAGGAAAACGGGGAGGGGCAAGACAAGGATGGACGACGCACCACGAGCCGGAGCACGAGCACGAGTGACGGCGTCCCTCTCCTTCTCCTCCTGCCCCTTCTCTCCCGGTCTCCCTCTCCCTTCCTCCTCCTCCTTCCTCCTCCTCCCCCTTCCTCCTCCTACCTCCTCCTCCTTCCTCCTCCTTCAATGGCAGCCCGGGCGGCGGATCTTGGCCGCGGGGGTGGGGGCCGGGGTGGGGAGGGCCGACGGCGGTGGAGCTGGGGGGCGGCGGGGGCGGTCGGTGGAGCCGGGCGGCGCGCCCGGGCGGGCGGTGGAGCTGGGCGGCGTGGCGGCGGCGGGCGGTGGAGCTAGCCGGCTCGAGGCGGCCCGCGGCGGGCGGGGCCCGGGGTGGGGGGGCCGGGGTGGGGGCGGGGTGGTGGGCCGGCGGGCCGGTGGGCATGGGACGGAGTGGTGGGGCGGGGAGGGGATGGCGGCGGCGACGGCGGGTGAGTGAGAGAGTGAGAGCGTGCGAAAGTGAGTTTAGAGAGTGAGTGGAGAGAATGTGTCCGAGCGGAGTGGGGAAATGACCGGTTAGGGCCTTTACCGAAGGCCGAAAGTGTCGTGAACACGAATTTTTGGCAAAATTTGTCCAAATACGAATTTCAGTCATATTTTTTTCAAGTTTTGCCGAGAGCCATACCGACCCCCTCGGTAAATTTGGACATTTCACCGAGCCACGTGTGCTGGCCGCCGGCAAAATAATTTTACCGAGAGCCCCGCTTAGGGCTCTCGGTAAAATATCCCCTTTTTGGAATTTGGCAACCATATTTTTTTGTGTGTGTCCCCTACAATGAATCACAGTCCAAGTCCAAATTTGAGATTTTTTTAGAACTCTTTACTATATATTTTGATTTTATCTCTTTTAATTAAATTATCTTTTATAAGTCAAATTTGAACCGGAAGGCATTCGAATAGAGGGATACATTAATAGAAAAAATGATATTCATATTCGTGAGTGCAATGTGAGGATGCATTAGTGAGAACGTTGTACCATATTTCGGAGATCTGTGATCTCAAGATCGGTGACCTACACTTCAACAAGTTATATGCACAATTCTGGTGCCCACCATAAGAACTTGCAGTGAAGTTGTAGTTGGAACATCTTTTAATTGTAGTGACTTGTTTTAAATTATGTAAGTTTGTATGGATTATGCACGTTTTAAATTATGCAAGTTGGTATGGATTATGCACATTTTAAATTATGCAAGTTTGTGACTTATATATGTGATTTGTTTTAATTTTTGTTTGTCAAGGTGGAAGGAAAAGACAGAAACAAAAAGGGAAAGCTGTGGTCAGTTTGTCGAGCGCTGTTGAGGAAACCCTCGGTGAAACGTCTCTGCCGAGAGTGATAAGCCAGGCTCTCGGTAGACCGACCATAGTCTACCGAGGGCCTCGACAACGCCGGTAGATTGGCCATAGTCTACCGAGGGCCTAACGCCGGCTCGGTGGAGTTGACGGCGAGCCGCGTTAGTTTCGCAAACGGCGGGCGCCAATTGTACCGATGGCTTTAGAATGGACGTTCGGTGAAATACAGATCTACCGAGGGCCCCTGTTTACGGAGGGCTTTGCTCTCGGTAGAATGAGCCTCTACCGAGAGGCCTGTTTTACCGAGCGTTTGACTCGAAATCTACCGAGCGTCATGTTTCGCCGAGAGAGGCCGTCATGTTTTACCGAGTTGTTACGCCGGAGAATGTGTCGAACTCAATGGCAACAACCCGACCGTCACCCGTCGCATTCAAATAGTTGCTGCTGTTGAAAAGGTAGAGGTACCCGCCAAACGTTGTGTCTGCATTGGGCAGGACGACGCCGCCGCTGCTCAGGTTAGATGGCCAAGGCGCGAGGAAGAAGGCCATCCCGTCGCCTGTTCGAGATGACCAGTTCTGGCACTGCTGGTACTGACTGAAGTTCGTCGGGGTGATGTTGAAGGAGAAACTAGTGGTGAAGCTTGCCGCCTCGCCGGTGTCTTCATCCCACAGCGGCACAGGATACTTGTACCACACTCGACCTGTGCGGTTGTTAATTGACTCGGATAGGAGGTTCGTTGTCAGTTCGATACCTCTGCTTCTCACGAACTCGGCGTCGGGATGGCACACGACGTCGAGACTGCAGGGGTCATCAGTTGTGTTGCTGAAGTTGTAGCTGAATGAAACCGATAACGATGAAGGTACGTGCAGGCATAGCACGAAGAAGCTGTAGAAGAGGCACATGAAAGCGAGAGAATATAAGGGGGCTGATGAGCTCGCGCAAGCCATCGTTGGATCTTGGCAAGAAAATAATTCTTCTCATATGGTGCACTGCGAGACCCAATCCCCTTGGATTGGATGGTTATATGCCTTTTGTTTATTGACTGGCTCGGTTGGGGTGACCGTGACTTCGAGTCAAGAGATGAGCTAGTCAAAGTCGTAGTCTATAGTTCTTATCTCTTCCACTGTTTCTGTACAACAATATTTCAGACTGTTCAATGCAGGCTTCCTTCATCGTCAATTTACTACCAGTGACAACTATTTGCATGTCAAGACGACTACTGATGATGCGTACTGGCAGACACCTGCTCAAGACCTCAGCTCTTTTATTTATCCATCAGTACTGCAGCTTGATGCGGACACCAAAGGACGACTCCCATCTTACCCTGGGTGGTTGTCTACCTACAGCCAAATATGTTCAAGTATTGTAATGGAAGGAAAAAAAAATACTATCAAATGTCTATGGAAAACGGGAAAGGAAAATACTATGTATCTGTTTATTTTTTTCCCTTTGCATGAAATTTAAGGGTTATAATTTATTAATCATGTATGTATTATTTTATAATCATTATGATGTCCACGATTTAAGTTACTGTTGACAATCTGTTAATCCTATATCAAATTAAAATACAACCATGAGAGATTTTTACTCGCATTGCAAAGCATGGACATATTTCCTCCACTACTAGAAACCAAAATTTCCCAGTGTGCCCTAAACGCCGTCAAGGACATTGAGAAAACCCACCCACAGGCAAATACCGTCAAGGTAATACCTTGACGGAAAAAATTAATATGCATGTCAATTTCCTGAAAGTAATATTTTCCTGAGTAGTTTTTTGACGGTTGGCTCATAGAGTTACTTTGCATGGTCCCATTCTGGAACCTTTAGATTAAAGTTTTTCCCTGTCAGTTTCCACACAAGGAAAGTATAACTAGGAAACTAAAGGAAAAAAAAAACACAAATTACCTCACCTGATCAACATTGTAAATTCAGTTGCTCACTGCTAGACTTAGGATTACTCCTGTCGGTTTTGTTTATCCCTGACGGTTTTCTAAAAACTGACAGGAACAAGTTAAAGTTCCTGCCGGGCGGACAAAACCGACCGAAAAGACTTATATTATTCCTGTCAGCCGGACAAGAACCATAAGGAATTCAGAAATCGTCAGGAACTGAACACTAGATCCTGTCGATCCGAGAAAACCAACGATAAATACTTTTTCCTGTGGTATTGAACCGACAGGAGCCTCTACTGAGGATGTGGGCATTCGCGATGGAAAAATGGAGACCTTCTTTTATGTCCTACGCTACTGTGGATGTGGGCCCCATGTTGGAAGATAAATATCCCCATCCTCCAAACCATATCTGTCGGATTTTTCGAGCCCGGCAATGAAGATCAGCATAGCACGCACATGAAATCAGAAAGGTAGCACACGGGACACATATTTATATTGGTTCAGTTTGGAGTAGATCTCTTTATCTAGCGTGCCTGAATTACAAGGGGCTGCTGAGTATTCTAATGGGTACCGATCGAGAGCTCTCTACCCCGCCTTATTTACTCTGTGGGTAGGGTTACATAGATGGTGATTGGTTTACATATATGTTTCCTAGTTAGTTACATGGAGATAATAACAGAATGGCTATTGTATCTTGATGAAGTCAGCGCCCAAACTCCCTACACCAGGTTGCTTGATCACCACGTCTGATGATGTACCCTAGCTTGGGTGGGCCTCATCGTCGCCAGCCTCGGCCCATCCCGATGGTAGTGGGCTTTTATCGCGACGATGAGGTACCCTACGTCCATATCAGTGACAGTAGCCCCAGAAGGACTTGACGACGAGCCAGTCGAATGGCTCAATCCTTCGGGTGCCAGGGCTGAAGGTCCGTGTGGTGATGCTCCGAGGAAGTCGATGCTCCAAAGGATCCTCTGGGTGTCTGCAGGTGGGAACTTCCTTCGGTCTTCAAGGTATTGCGCGTCATTAAGTCCTGTTATAGATAAGGATGGATGAGTCAGGGAGTCTGAAGTGCCTCATCTTCCCTGCTCTGTCTGTAACACGCGTGACTCGCGTGGGTCATGGATGAGCCCAAGAGGCTCACCCCACTTATTCTTCCTTTGAATCTTCAGATGTTAGAGAAATCTCTTAGCCGTTTATTGTCATGACATCCCTTGTCCTCCAGCGATAGCAATGATGCTGGTAGAAGGCCTTCAAGATCGGCTTCCTCTGGTGCATGGGAGCAGCATTGGCAGCACATCTTAGGTGCTAGTGGAAGCTTTGCGAAGATAGGAGGAACGCCACTGTTGGTTGCCCGGTGGTACTGATTACAGTTTGTGGTCAGGGTCCTCGTGGTGCCACAATTGGCTCCATCAGGGCCGCTGGGGTGCTGATGGCTATATTACCATCAAAGCACCTATGGTGGCTCTCCGCGAGTGAGGTGCACAAAGATGCTCCCCATGGCTACCAAACATTTATGCATTTTTTTTTGAGTAATCGACCCTAGACCATAAGACAGTTTGACTGCCCTAAGGCCGATAATCTTCGAGTGGTATCTTTCGATTGCTAATGCTTCGACTTAAGAGTCAGACCTCGCGGACCGTTTTTTATTCGAGTGGCTCCAGTATGGATCCACTAAGTGAATGACTATCGTGTTGCAGCTGGGCAGTAGTGAATGTCATCCTTCAAGTTGTTAGCTAAATAGATGCACGAGTTATCTATGTATCTTCATATTCAGTTGCGGCGGCATATCCACTTGTTCACGTGTTTTCCATCTACATCTCGTTCTCGCTCTCGTTCTCGTTTGTAGTCATCGTGGTCACCTCGCCGGCGTGTTCCTGAGGTCGTCGGAGCTTCCAAGCTCCAACAACTGGTATCAGAGCAAGGAAGCCGGAGATCGGAGGTGTTCGGTGTGGGAGAAGGCGAGGAGAAGTAGAACGGTGGTTCGGTCCATCGGTTTCATGAAGAAGAAGTTGGGAACGCCACAGTCGACGCCATGAGCAAAGACAAGGAGGTAATGGAGCGCGCGTGGAACCAGGCGGCCGGAAACCTAGTGTGGCCGATGTTGACGCGCTCGAATTACCAGGAGTGGTCTTCTCATGTGCAGTGCAATCTTGAGGCGATGTATCTGTGGGACGCGATCGAATCTGACAAGGTGGAGCGGCGTCATGATCGACTCGCTATGCGCGCCATGCTGCGCGGTGTGCCTCCCGAGATGCACTCCATGCTGCTCACGAAGAAGTCGGCAAAGGAGGCATGGGGGGCGATCAAGTCGATGAGGTTGGGTGCAGATCGTGTCAAGGAGGTCAATGCACAGAAGTTGCTCGCGGAGTTTGAATCAATTTCGTTCAAGACAAGCGAGTCTATTGATGATTTTGCTGTTCGCATCAGCAAGCTTGCAACAGACTTGAAGGGGCTTGGTGAGACGGGAGTTGATGACACGCGGGTGGTTAAGAAGTTTCTTAGGGTTGTTCCACCACGGTACAATCAAGTGGCGGTATCAATCGAGATGTTTCAAGATTTAAAGAAGCTGACGATCGAGGACCTGGTCGGCTGTCTTAGGGTAGCGGAAGATCGGTTTGAGCCTACGGTGGAAAAAGTCACCGACAAGGCTGGTCGACTCTTGCTCACTGAAGATGAGTGGGCATCGAGGAATAAAAGTCGCATTATGGCGGCAGACTCGTCGTCAAGTGGAAAAGGGAAGAAGGATCGGTCCGGAGGACATGGTGGCGGTGGTGGCAAGGATGGCCGCAATATGCATGATGCCGCTGGGGGGTCTGGACCGGGAGCGCCTCGGAGGAAAGGCAAGTGCCATAAGTGTCAAGGTTATGGGCATTGGAGGAAGGAGTGCCCTGACAGGAAGCAGCCGAAGAATGATCAGGGTGATGCCGTTCATCATGTCAATGTTGAGACAGACACGCCACCGGCTTTGCTGGTGGCACAGGTGTGTGGTGTTCGACGGGTCACGGAACCAGATCAGCGACTGTTCTTGAACCAAGAGCGTGTTTTTCCAAACAAGTATGATCCTGGCTCGTGGGTACTTGACACAGGCGCTACAAATCATATGACCGGATGCCGTGAGTCGCTGGCGAGCCTCGACGAATCGGTACGCGGTGCGGTGAGATTTGGTGATGGCTCCACGGTTGAGATCTGTGGCATTGGAGCAGTGACAATCGCTGGAAGAAACGAGGAGCATCGGGTTCTCACCGAGGTATACTTCATTCCATCGCTCAAGTGTAACATTGTGAGTCTTGGGCAGCTGGAGGAAGGTGGTTGTCGCGTTGTCATGGACAAGGGCGTGATGGAGGTGTTTGAAAGAGAACAAGGAAGAGCTGAACGTGCTGTGCTGATAAGGGCAGAACGGAAGGGTCGGCTTTACATCATGAAGGTCACTGTGACCTTGCCCGTTTGTCTTCTTACCAAGATGGATCAAGATGCTTGGCGCTGGCACGCGAGGTATGGCCATTTGAATTTCAGATCGCTGAGGGAGCTTGGACTGAAGGGAATGGTCGAAGGCTTACCTGTCATCTCGAGGGTGGAGCAGGTGTGTGATGGTTGCATGCTCGGCAAACAGCACCGGAAGCCTTTCCCTCAGGCATCAGCCTACCGTGCATCAGCCGGGCTGGAACTGGTGCATACTGACCTTTGTGGTCGGGTCACGCCAGCTACACCAGGAGGAAAATCCTACTTCTTGCTCATTGTCGATGATTTTAGCCGCTATATGTGGCTTGAGCTTCTGAGTTCGAAGGACGAGGCGTTGGCATACTTGAAGAAGTTCAAGGCAGCGGCGGAGTTGGTGTCCGGGCGTAAGCTGAAGGCACTGAGAACGGATCGTGGTGGCGAATTCAACTCAGGTGCGTTCGTGGTTTTCTGCAATGATCACGACATAAAGCACAATACCACGACTTCGTACTCCCCTCAACAGAACGGTGTTGTGGAGCGGAGGAATCAAACTGTGATTGAAATGGCGCGGTGTATGCTCAAGAGTATGCAAGTTCCTGCACGTTTTTGGGGTGAAGCGGTGACAACAGCTGTGTATGTGTTAAATCGCTCGCCAACTAAAAGCTTGAGTGGGAAGACACCGTTCGAGGCATGGTTTGGGAAGAAGCCTGGGGTATAGCATCTCAGAACTTTCGGGTGCATCGCTTATGCTAAGCGAGTTGGACCAGGTGTAAGCAAGTTGACTGACAGATCAGTACCGGGTGTGTTCTTAGGTTATGAACCGGGAACGAAAGGGTATCGGGTGTTTAATCCCGTGAAACAGCAGCTGATGGTGACGCGTGATGTTGTGTTTGATGAGCAGAAACCATGGAATTGGGGAGGAGATTCAGCAGGCGAGGGAACGACTGGAATAGCAGAAAGTTTCAGAGTTCAGTATTATGATGATGATGACACTGTTGTTGATCCGACAACAGGCGCTGCTGATGAATCTGAAGGAGGTGCTGATCTAGGGGATCAAGGATCGCCTGCTGCATCAACTCCATCGGTGGGGGGTGTGTCCACTCCATCAAACTCTCCAAGTTCAGTCACGCCACAGGCCGTTATGCAATGGGCTACGCCACCTTCGGGTGGATCTGTCGACTCTGACGGTGCACCGTTAAGATACAGGATGGTGCAGGACTTGCTCGACAATACTGAAGAACAGGAGGAGGTCGAGTACAGCGGCTTGTGTTTAGTCGCAGCTGAGGAGCCAAAGTCGGTTGATGAGGCTCTGTCAGAGGAATGCTGGCGTCAGGCAATGCAGTCAGAGATGAAATCGATAGAGGAGAACAGAACGTGGGATGTCTGTCAGTTACCACCAAAGCACAAGGCAATTGGCTTGAAGTGGGTTTTTAAGGTCAAGAAAGATCCAGATGGCAATGTTGTGAAGTACAAGGCATGTCTAGTAGCGAAGGGTTATGCTCAAAGACATGGAGTAGATTTCGATGAGGTGTTTGCTCTGGTGGCCAGAATCGAAATTGTAAGAGTGCTATTGGCACTTGCAGCGCAGGGTGGATGGGAGGTTCATCATATGGACGTGAAATCAGCATTTTTGAATGGTGACCTTGCAGAGACCGTGTTTGTGCAGCAGCCTCCAGGCTTCAGGGTTGGCAACGGTGACAAGGTACTCAGGTTAAGGAAAGCACTCTCTGGGTTGAAGCAGGCGCCGAGGGCGTGGAATGTTAAACTGGACAAGGAACTCATTGCTCTGGGCTTTGTCAGAAGTAAGCTTGACCATGCTGTTTATAGAAGGAGCAGCAAAACTTCTTTTTTGCTTGTGGGAGTCTGTGTTGATGACTTGATCATCTCTGGACCGTGTGTCGAAGAGATTGAAATCTTCAAGGGTGAGATGAAGAGGAAATTCAGCATGAGTGACTTGGGACTCTTGAGCTATTACCTGGGAATTGAGGTGAAGCAAGGAGAGCAGGAAATCACACTCAGTCAGAGCTCATATGCCACCAAGATTTTAGAAGTGGCTGGCATGAGGAATTGTAATTCCTGTGAAATACCAATGGAAAACAGACTCAAACTGGGCAAGCTGAAAGAAGGAGAGATCTTGGATGCCACGAAGTATAGAAGTATCATCGGCAGCTTGAGGTACTTGGTTAACACCCGGCCAGATATTGCTTTTGCAGTTGGGGTGGTTAGTCGGTACATGGAAGCGCCGGGCAAGCAACACTGGGCTGCTGTGAAGCACATTCTAAGATACTTGAAGGGTACCATTCAGTATGGGTGCAAGTATGAGAGAGGTGCTGAGCTGAAACCTTTTGTATTGGGTTACAGCGATAGTGATTTTGCAGGAGACATTGAGGACAGGAAGAGCACTTCGGGTGCTGGCTATTTCCTCAGTGGAAGCCTGGTCACATGGTCATCGCAGAAACAAAGGATCGTCGCCTTGTCTTCGTGCGAGGCTGAATATGTGGCAGCGGCTGCAGCAGCATGCCAAGGTATATGGCTGAGCCGGTTGATCAGTGACATGCTGGGTAAGAAGGAGACGACGGTGAAGTTGCTCATGGATAATCAGTCTGCGATTGCTCTCAGCAGGAACCCGGTGCATCATGATCATAGTAAACACATCGATACGAAATATCATTTTCTGCGTGAATGCATCGAAGAAGGCAAGGTGGAGGTGGATCATGTTGGCACTGCCGAACAGGTTGCAGACATCTTCACCAAGGCGCTGGGACGGGTCAAGTTCGTGGAGCTCCGGAGGGCATTGGGTGTCGTCGACGTGCATCGAGTTTAGGAGGTGATTTGTTAGCTAAATAGATGCACGAGTTATCTATGTATCTTCATATTCAGTTGAGTCATGTACCGGTCAGGTTAGTTAGGGGCTGGCGTGATCTTAGGTGTGCTAGATCACGGCCTGGCCTGGTTTGTGTCTGTTGGACTCCGCCGTGGTGCATCGAGCGCACATGACGTGCACCGCGATGAAACGGTGTCGCGTACTTGGCGCGTCACGGCGTGGGGCAATCTTGTGTTGAGATTGGGTATAAATATAAAGAGACCAGGGACACAATAAGCTGCGATTGTTGCGGCGGCATATCCACTTGTTCACGTGTTTTCCATCTACATCTCGTTCTCGCTCTCGTTCTCGTTTGTAGTCATCGTGGTCACCTCGCCGGCGTGTTCCTAAGGTCGTCGGAGCTTCCGAGCTCCAACACAAGTTGCTATCTGGTAAAACGAGTGGAATCTGTTCCTTAGTATAAGAACACAGCGTAATAGACCCTGCGTGGGGCACGCCATAAACTCTTTTTTCCACATTGGAGAGCCTCCTACTAGTCCAATTTTTATATTAACTCTTTTTTCCTATTATATTAACTAGTCCATCAACCCATGCTATCGCACGAGCAAGAATCTTAGAAGACATAAACATTAATTACTATTTAATACCTTTGACTAATAAAAATATATTTATCAGTAGTACAGCTTGAAGTGAAATCGAAGATCGGATAGCGATGCTAACCTCAAGATAGAGAGGTTCTTATGTTTGTCCCCCAATGCAACTGGTTGCCCTTGTTGCATGAGGACAAAACCTGCCCCGTCGGCAGAAGCGTCTGTTTCCACTGTAAAAGTTCTGTCAAAGTTGGTACAGCCAAAACTGGGGTGGTTGCTTGCTTCAATTTTCTGAAAGCCAATTTTGATAGATGGGTGCAATGGAAGGTCTTCTGCTTGAGCAAATCAGTTAACGGTGTAGCAAAGATGCCATAATGCTTCACAAAATGGCGATAGCTAGTGAGGCCGAGAAAACCTCCGAGCTCAGTGAAAGAAGGCACTGGCCAGTGTAACATGGCTGCTATTTTGGATGGGTCAGATTGGCCAAATGAACACTGGCTGGCTTTGAGGAAAAGTGTGTGTTGTTGAAGCACCGCCAACACTTGGCGTAGATGATCTGTATGGGCCTCCATTGTGGAACCATAGATAAGGATATCGTCTGAAAAGACAAGCACAAACTTTCACAGAATTGGTTGAAGCACTTCATTCATAAGGCACTTATATCCCTTGTGAAGGTTACCGTATCCAAAGAATGCACCTAGCTTAGATTAAAGATCAAGTTTTTCTGTATTGTATGGCCCGTGATTTGGTCAACAAGTACAGCAAAAAAAAAAAAAAAAAACAGAACAGTAAACTGGTTTTTCCTCAAAGTATTTTTCCAAGGGTGTTGAGAAGGTAATGACTTTATTTGGGGTCCAGTTAATCAGAAAAATAGTAGATATAAATGCTTCATCCTAAAACTTCAGGGTCATGGACGCATGAGCAAGGTAACAAGACACTACGCCGATAGTGATTGCTTTTCACTGCCGGTTCATAATCCTAGAATTTAAAAAATTCTGGGGAATCTATTCACCCGCAGTGAAGGCACCTATCAATGCCGGTTCAAGCCACGAACCGGTAGTGATATATCACTGCTGGATCAAGCTACAAACCGGCTGTGATAAGTGTGATATCACTGCCGGCTCAGGTTGCGACCCGACAGTGATATGTCACTGCCGGTTCATGGCTTGAGCCAGCAGAGACATAAAGATATCATTACTGGGTTATATATATTGACCCAGTAGTGGTCTTTGTCATTGGATCAACCTATCACCATTGCTTCTGGTTATAAAACAGGTGTCCGGAAGCCTCCATGAATAGATGAGGTCCAATGCCGGCCATTTGAAGTCCCACATGGATTCAATCAATTAGCTCATTGTTCCACCATTTATAGTCTCAATATGTGTTCTCTGTAGGAGAAATCCCTCCATATACACCTTTCGTTCATAGTCAAAATGGTGCACGTGTGGTACTAGAAGAATGTTCATGAAGATGGAGCCACGCCAAAGACAGGGCATGCTGGCAGCAAAGCGTGCCCCGGTTGGTTGTTAGTCGGTGTTGAGCCAGCGGCATTGGCTCATCACTGCCAGAGGCATAGGCTCATCACAGCTCGCCGCCCTAGTGGCTCCTCCACCCCCTCTGGCATGCTCTTGCACCTTTGAGACCTCGAGATGTGGTTATATTATAATGTGTTTGTAAACTTCATTGTTAACATTGGCCTAGTCAAAAAAGGTTGTACCTCTTTGACAAAAAATCTTTGTTATCGTATATGCAATTTTATTTTGAGGTCTTTGTAATCGTATGTTTGATGTACCCTAAATCTTACTTAACATGCAATTTATTTGTTCATAATTTTTTTACATAGTGCAATCTAGCAGGGAAAAGAACATGAAACATTTACATAGTGGCCGGCAGGTTGAGTGCTCTGTCCATCAGCTGGATCACGGCCCAGCTTTAGTGCGATCTGCAGGAAAAAAGCATAGGCGTCCATGTCCATTCCATTTAAAGATTTGCAAATAAATCTATGCTTGGCCACACTGTCCACGAGTGATCTGGTACAATTATTCATGCTTTAAAATGTCCCCACTCGAGTCCTTATCTCTCTCTTTTGCTGACTACTAGCTATACTACTCTTTAACTTTCAATAGATTCTTTCCTCCTACACTAAGGAAATTCAAGTTAGGCAGCTAGCTTTATCCTTAGCATGCCACGTTGCTATCCTGACTCAGTGTGAATCGTCTGCCTTGCCTTTTCTAAGCCACTACTTGCTCTCTGCTTTTGTGTTGTTGACACACATGGCCAAATTTGATGTGAACGAAATCGTTGAAGCATTTCGATCAAGGAAACTCAATGCAGTAGCATATAGGGCAGGCTTGTTTGGGCCGAAGAGATTTTGGGCTTTTGATTGAAAAGCTACTTTTTCTTACTTTTGGCTGCTGGTTTTTTTCTATTGGCTTTTGTAAAAATCTTTAGGTTCTCAGCATATCAAGATCC